>ML790162.1:150370-199677 GCA_009831015.1 Picea engelmannii | reverse complement strand
GGTTCTTGATGGTTTTCTTGTTCAAGGCTCAGTAATCAATGCACATCCTCATGGTGCCATCCTTCTTCAGAACTAAGACAACTGAAGAAGCAAATGGGTTGTTGCTCGGTTTGATGTGTCCCATCACCAACAATTCCTTGATTTCCTTCTCTATCTCATCCTTGAACCTCCTAGGATGACGATAGGGGGGGTGATCATAGGTTTGGCCCCCTCCTCCAACTCAATGGTGTGCTCAAACCCCCTGTCAGGTGGTCTCCCTGGTGGAATTACCTCAAAGACCTATTGATGTCATCCCAATAAATTTTTGATCTCTGTATGGTATTGTTGTCAACCTTCCGAATCCTTCTGAGTAGTGATCAAGCATTTTGCAACATATGCTACCTCCCCATGTCTAAATATCTTCTCCATCCACTTCGCTGAAACTGTCCCGGGTGCTCCTGTTGACATACCTCTTAGAACAACCTTCTTCCCATCCTGATCTCTGAATTCCATTTCCAAGGTTTGGTAGTTGGTAGTGATTTTTCCTAAGGTAATCATCCACTGAACTCCTAACACCACATCTATGTCCGATAGGTCAACCACATAAAATGTGTCTCTCACTGTGTAGTTGCCTAACTTCATCTCTAAGTTTGAAACTCTATCTAGACACTCCACTGTGTGGCAATCTTCTACCGCAACATCAAACCCCTCAAACTCCTCTATCTGAAGTGCCCGTCTCGATACTAGTGAAGCGTCGATGAAGTTGTGGATGGCCCCACCATCTATCAGGGAGATTGTGCATTTCCCCTGAATAATCCCTCTGAGACAGAGGGTATCATATCTGGGAACACCAGAAAGGGTCGCTATGACACCTCCCTTTGTTGGTTTCCTCCTGTTAGCCTGTTCTGGCAGTTGTGGGAGTACTGGAGGATGGGCTCCTGCCGGTGTCAGTGGTCTACGGGGAGGATGCTCCTCTACTGGTGCTGACTCCTCCTCTGAACTAGTGGTTCCACTGTCCTGCTCCTCCTCCTCACTGTCCACGCTATCTGCTGCTACCTCAATATAATGAATCTCTCCTTTGCCCATGCACATGTGGCCTAGGACCCAAAGATCTCTGCAGCTGAAGAAAATATTCTTCCTCATAAGCTCTCGCCTAGTCTCATCATCCAACTTTTCCTTGCCCTTCCATTCTCTCTGGAATGGCTTCCCGTCTTGATCCCTCTGGGGCACAAATGGTTTGGAGAAAGTTTTAGTCTTTGGCATTGAGTCTGCCAAATCTCGAGTGTGAAGGATGGCATCCTGCAAAGTGGGAGGCCTGTATGCCTTCACCCATCCTCTCAAGGGCTCTGTGAGTCCTTCTGTGAATAGCATGATCAACCCGGGCTCTGATATATCTGTCACTGCCATGACTACCCACTGAAACTCTATGATGAACGCCTCTACCATGCCAATTTGTCTTAACTGGGCTAGATCCCTGAAGTGTATCTCAAGATCCTTCCTGTCAAACCTGTCCATGAGCCTATCTATAAACTCCCTATAGGAGGTGATGTGACTATGACCCAATGTCACCAGTCCATAATACCACCACTCATGTGACTCACCCTCCAAGTGTAAGGTCGGAAAACTGATGGCCTCTGTCTCGGTCATCTGGTTGAGCTTGTAATATGTGTCTAGCTTTTGTACCCAAGCTCTGGCGGTGTATTTGGATGATCCGTCAAAAGAAGGGATGGTGAGTTTCCCAACTTTTCAGATGAAATCGAGGTTATTCCCCTACTGTTGTTGTGGTGTGGCTCTCTGGGGCGGTTCCTGAGTCTGAGTCCACCGTACTAGACTAAGGTCATGTCCTCATGGAATTCATGACCCAATGCTGCGTACTCCCTCCTATACTCTGCAATGTTGTC
This sequence comes from Picea engelmannii, assembly GCA_009831015.1. NCBI lineage: Eukaryota > Viridiplantae > Streptophyta > Pinopsida > Pinales > Pinaceae > Picea > Picea engelmannii. The sequence goes on along the minus strand of ML790162.1, from coordinate 197,797 downwards.
GGCATGAGTGGGTGGCCTCTGTACTATTGGTGGCGGTGCTGCTATCGGGGGTGCCCTCTGGAAACTAGGAAACAAGGGTCTGGGAATCCTACTCACAGAGGTGTATGTGAGAGAGGGTGACTGGGGTCTACTGCCTGCTCCCTAGTTCCCCTGTGGTGCATGCATGACTTGTGTATTTTGGGTTCCCACTCTAGCCAATCTATCAACCACCTGTGCCAAGGACTGAGACATGGTCTGTTGACTAGATAACATACCATTGATAACCTACATGAAAGCTGCCTCTAGATCTACAGGGGCCTTGCCACTACCCTGTGGTCACTCATATCTGTCTCCTAGTATCCTCTCAACCTCGTGCTCAGCCTCATGCTCTGCTCTTATCTCTGCTTCTCTGTGTGCCTCTTCCTCTTCCTCTGAGCTAGGAGGAAAAGGGGGGAAATCATGCCTATGCCTTCTTTCCTGATGCCTGTTGCAAGTGACATATTTGTCACGTACATGTTCATGGCCCTCTGGGTATTCTGCTGCACTCATTGTCTTTAGTCATAGGCTGGTAGGACTAAAGCTCTGATACCACTGTAATGTTCCTGACTTGGCTAGTCTAGGAAACACTGCTAATGTGTGTGTAGGATCAAAGGTTTACAACATATAAATGATCATACAAATAATAAATGCGACAAAGGACTACAAAGTTTGTATTATGATATTTTTGTGGATTACAAAATGGCCGAATGCACCTGAATAAACTGACAATACTCAACTAGATCAACAGACAAAGGATCTTAGCAGGAATACAAATAAGCAACTGCAGCTGAATAAAATAACAACACTCGGCTAGATCAAAAGACAAAAGGATCTTAGCCGGAATACAAATAAGCAACTAAAAGATAATACCTGGAATATGGGAGCACATAATCAATGAAGAATGGTGGAATACCTGGATGATCTTCCCGGTGACTAGGGTGTGTCTTTCAACACCAAAATCAGCCAACTAGTGTCTTCCTCCTGGATTACGCTGAACTATCTCTCCTGAGATGTGCCTCTTCTCCTCAATGACAAGCCATAATCTGCATAATGATGAATTAGGTCGCCGACCCTTCCTTTATAGCTTTCCAAAACCCTAAATCATGCTGAAACCCTAATTCCCTGCTGATTTCCAAAACTCTAAATCATGCTGAAACCCTAATTCGTTGTTGACTTCCAAAACCCTAAATCACTGCTGAAACCCTAATTCACTGTTGACTTCTATTTTTAGCTCATATTGACTTAAAATCTCTTTTAACCCTTTTTAGCTCAATGTCACTTTTCGAATATAACACCCGTGACTGGAGTGACCTCTAGTAACCTTGTTTACCCCTCTTTGGCCCTGGCTATAGTCTAACAAGGCTGGTTAGACCATCAAGCCTCCTCTTCTAGAGCTCCTATTTGGAAAGGGACATTACAAACAATCACGCCGATGCAATCTTCGGCTGACACCCCTTTTCCTTTAGGGGTTGATGTGTCCTTTTACCTTGTTGTCTCACATCCCATTCAACCTATGGTCGTGTCGATGCAATCTTCGATCGAAACCTCTCTTATGTTCAGGGTGATGCGTCTCTTGACCTTGTTGTATCACATCTTGTTCAACCAACAATCGTGTTGATGCAATCTTCAACTGACAACACTCCTGTTTTTTAGGGTGATGCACCTCTTAACCTTTCTGTCTCACATCCTATTCAACCAATGGTTGAGGAAGTGGTTGTATCAATTCAATATTTGATCAACCTCACTCTTCTCTTGGAGAGTGACAAGTCTAAGGAAGCGGTCGTGCCAATGCAATTTTTGGTCGATCCCACTCTTCTGGTTCTGGTTCTATACCTTCTATGCCATGTCCTTAGCATTTCTAGTACTTCTCCTTATGAAAAAGAGAGAGTTTTACTCTTCCATATTTCTCTCCCTCCAAGTCTTGACGAGGTTCCCTTTGATTGGGATGGTCTTGTGGGGTATCCAATGCCTCCACCTATGTATTTTCTAGGAAGATACATTATCCGATATAACATGGAGACGATAACCTCCGTTAGCACTTTTCCCTCCTCGACTTGGAGAGCCTCGGGTCTTCCCAAGCTTGTGTTGGTTCTTTGTAAGATACTGACATTCCATAGAAGGTCCGCATGGGAGCCTTGGCCTCCCCAGTGACTTGCCGCCCAAAATCTCCCTAACGAGTCTGAGTTCAGCTCTTTTCCGACTCGTTCAAAAAAGCGAAAATATTGCTGAGTGATTTGTCCCTTTCACACTCGTTAAATTGGACTTGAAAGGTCATGAGTCTTAGTTAAGATCTTATCAGACTCCTTTTCAAAAGGAAAAAATATTGTTGAGTGTTTTGTCCCTTTCACACTTGCTAAATTGGATTTGAAAGATCATGAGTCTTAGTTAAGCTCTTTTCCGACTCGTTACCAAAAATAGAAAAGATCTCCAAGTGAACTTGTCTTTTTCACACTCGTAAATTGGATTTGAAAAGATGTCTATGTGGTACAATTTTATCCCTTTTTCACACCAAGTAGACTAAAAGACATAAAAAAGGACATTTTTTGGTGTTAAGTTGTGATTTCATCTCATGCCCTCACTTGCAGTATTGAGCCTTTAACCGGTTCTCGCTTTGCGTTATAAACCGTTTCCTAAGCAATTTTTGCATCCTCAACCAAGCATAGCCTTGTTTAAATCCTTTGCAATTTGACACCCTATAGCTTGGAGGGAACATCACCCCGAGTGTCCATCTCTCGCATGCATTTCCTTGCATTGAGCATAGGTAAATTCCATTGTTGGAACTAGTTTTTCATACTTGAAACACTCGTTTCCTCCTCTGTATCATAGCATTCATTTGTTATGAAAAAACAAAAAAAGACGGGCGGGAAGGGAGTATTATATTATAATTGGCAGCAGTCGTGTTGCCTTTGAACAAAGCACAAAGTTATTTAGTCCTTGTGTCATCATAATTTTGGGTTTAGCATGGCCTTAGGAAGCTGATCTCGTTAGAGAGTTTTTCTCTATTGACTGGTTACTCTTCCAGTCCCTATAGAGAATATTATTGATGTCTCCTGCATCAAATAGTTACATCATTGAGTCTATGCTGCCAAAGTCTATCATATATCTCATGCTCTTGTTAAAAGGAATTCTATCAACCTGTGTCGGCCATTCCTCAGAACTCTTGACTTTGCATGTCGGAAATACCCTCAATTTGTCTCAAAATCAAATGATACTATGGTCTCATCATGCACCTTGGCCCTAATTTGATCATTGGTAGGTCACCTTGAACCCAACAATCGACATTTCATCATTGGTCGTTGACTGGGTGGTTTCCATTATGTTCAATGGAAAGACATCTATTCACACTTTGGGATTTGTGCAATGTCTTGGATGCCATTAGCCTTATTGGTAGTTTCCTCGCCTTTTTCATTATTTTTCATCATTGACTGCTATTCATAGGGTCTTTTTCATGTACCACTTGCATTTGGCACATGCAAAAGACGCACGGGGTCATTGGTCCATGAACATGTTCTTCGTTCGATCTCCAACAAATTATGAAGCTCCTTCTTTGTTCCTCGTGCTGACTGACGAGATATGCCTCAATGCTCTCCTTTCAGCGGGTCTCTTTGCATCGCCTTCAACTCATTTATTTTGTATCTGAGACCTAGAGTTTTATGAGTACCTTGAGATTTGCAGTCATTAGTGGCAGGATCTCTCACCATTGACATATGGGAATACATCAATGTCTCATGATCAATGGATTCTTCAGGTGTCCGACATCGACTCCTTTATTCACACTTGTAGGAATGTTCTCAGTGCCTTGATACCTACTGTTGGAGCCGCCCTTGTTTTTTTGGCCTGTCACAATTTTCAATTTGATGCTCGAAGTCTAAAGTTGGTTTTCTTTTTCCGTCCGAGAGGATGAGACCTCTGAAAGATGGTCGAGTGAGAAACAACGTCTTTCTACTCCCTAAACAAGCCCTACCTTTCATGGGAGTGTTCCCTTTTTTTTTTTTAGTTCTATTTTGGGATCTCGCAGGTCGGATACCGTAATTCATAAATTCACACGTCCCGAGTCACGAAACGGCGAAGTCGTTTTAAATTTTCACTCTAAGCAATAACCAGGGTAAAGTATTTTAACTCATAATTAGACGTCGTCGGAGTTTCGCGCCTCGCCGTCTGTCGAACCAAAATTTTTATTTTTACAACCCCGAGAGCCGAGGATGCGAGGCCTTTTTTGGATAATCCTTGGCAAGAACTAAAGGCAAAAAGCTAACCATGGTAAAAGTTGTTCTCGGCATTTCGTCACTCGGCACTATATTTTTCAAAAATCATAGCTTCTAATTCCCGACTCACGAAGGCACGAGGTAATTATAACATGATTAATTAATCGCCTAATCCAAGATTTTCTTCCCCTTAATTGTGTCTTAATTATCGCCATCTCGCGGTTTCGCGACTCGACATACTAGTCTCCTAGAAATTTGTCTTCGAAGTTCCGAGTTGCGATGTGGCGAATAAAATGATTATAAAATTAATTATGCCACAAATCGTGATTACCGTTAATTAAGACAAAGTCAGTCCTCGCGATCTCGCGAGTTGGAGACTCAAAGTGTTAAAAGGAAATCCACGAGGTAACGAATGATGAGCAGTTGATTAACGTTGGTAAGATTTGATTGATCAAGCTAAAACAAGATATATCCCACGCCTCGAGGCTTGCACGTTTCCCGAGGTAGCCATTTCTCTCCATACTTCGACTGACTGTCAAACCGCCAGAAATTTATGACATTTATGAAGATATAGGGTAAATCTACGCATATAAGATCGAATTTTTACGCAATAAATTTATTTCTAATTACGATTTGACAGGCTTATTTTGAAAAGTATCGAGTTTTCAAATATATATAAGAGTTTCATTTCATTCTAACGAACGCATTTTCATAAGCACGCAGAGCTCATCACTTCTGAGTAAACTAATTTCTGCATGTATGCGTAGTTTTACCGCAGAAGAGCGAAAACGCAAGCTTCGGATATGGCTCCACGGAAGGCAACAAAGGTGAATGTCGAAGTCGCAGGACAAGGCTCAGACAATGTCTCCGACACTTCACCCCGAAGTGTCGAATCGGTCCCCAACTGGTCATTTGTTTCAGACATGCTGCAATCAGAATTGGTGGATTATTCAGACGACTCAGACGGCAATGAAAAGGATGATCTAAACACCAAATACAAGATAGTTGTCCAATCTGGAATTCACAGGGTAGCATCCAGACCATGGTTTCTCCCATACTATGACATGATCCGATGGGCGTTGGATCACGTAGACATACCCACCAGGACTATCATGAATGGGCAGCGAGTCACGGTCGAGACTTTTAGGCCAGAACATATACAAACCATGTATAAGCTCTCGACGACGTCTGAGTACACATATGGTGTTGAGTTCCTGGAGGAATTCAAGGAGAAAGAGTGCACCCAGTATGATAAAACCATGCCAGGTTTGATAAAAGATTGGGTTTCGCGTACCGCAAAATTCAGAGCAAATGACCAGGGCATTTATTCAATCGCTTCGTTGGAGCCACAATATAAATATGTGGCCATGATGACATGTCGTATTTTTTGGAGAGAGGACACATCACATTTTTTCATTGTGTGGGCGCCTCTGATGTTTTGGGTCGCAGAAGGTTGCTCTTTTAATTGGGCAAAGATATTGTCAGATAGTTTGGCCAACCGGGTCACAGAGTATCGGGAGCAGAAGGAAAGTGGGAGGTCGTCCTCATTTTTCATTTCCGCATATATCATGGACATGATATGTTCCATGACACCGTTTCCATTGATGAGCTGGGCTTGGACTCCGGCTGAAGCCAGACCCATACATATGTATCACAAAAAGCTATGGGAAAATAAAGCGGAGAATTTCACCTATGAAATTTTTAACCGGGTAATGGTGCCCCTGCATATCGCAATTTTTGGTCACCCACCACCGCGTATCTTGGACAACATTGCAGCAAATCTGAGTGGCATAGCGGACTGGTAGGTGGAGGCAGAGTTCTCATACTTCAGAGTGTTCAGGGATGTTGTTCCCCTAAATGCACTGCCATTGTTCATTCCCGACAAACTGGCTTGTCGCGAGGTCGCCCGACGGACGGTAATTGGCGGGGTGAGTAAAGAATTAAAAGGTTACTCCAAGAAGGTATGGTCGTCTTTTCCCACTCGACTGAATTCCTATTCTTTGTTAGATTTCGGGCATGCCAAAGCCGAGGCTGCAGCCCTGTAAGACCTGAATTTGGTCTCCATTGAGTATAAGAAACATGATCCACAAAGGGTGGTGAGCAACCATTTAGCTAACTGTGGGCTCAAGAGATTTGAGCATGAGAATTCACCCCCAGATGACATTTTCCAAGGGGAGAGGTATTATGAGGAAGTTCTAGCCCGGATCCGATCCTTATCACCCGAAGACACAGCCGTTGTATTGAAATTCCAGGAACATAGACGAAGTTGTCTTCCCGCTGTGTTGCGAGGAGGGAGTCCGGGTGTTTCCGAGATGGAACCGAAAGATGTTGAAGGGACCAAGGACGCAAATCCTGACCCTGGAAAACACCAAGACAAGGAGGGACAAATGAAGAATCTCGAAGCGGAGGTAAAGACTCCGGACCCACCAAAGAAACAGAACCTGAAGACCGAGATAAAGACTCCAGAACCACCAAAAAGGCAGAGTCCTGTCAATACTCCAGGAAAATCAGCAAAACAAACCGGGGAACCCATCACTTATGTCACCCCCTTATAGTCAACACAGAGGAGTATCGAAGAAGGATGGATATTCAATGAGGAGCTGAGGCCCATAAGAGCAGAAGAACTTCCTCCGAATGAATTTTTGTTTGATAAAAAGAAAAAAGCGGTGGTAAAAAGGGAATTCTACCAAGAGGGAGAGTCGACTGCTAAGAAGTTCAAATTTTTGGCCGACGAAAAAAATAAAAATAATGAGCAATTCACCACGGAGATCGCAGGGATGCTGGGAGCATATGCATTGGCTAATCAATTCTCGGTCGGGCTTTTAAAGAACCAGCTCAAAAGAAAGAATCGCCTAATCAGGACTCTCGAGGTCAGATTAGCCTCGACCACAGAAAATGCTAGAGGCCAAGTGAACATGGAGATAGAGATGGCCCGATTGGCTGATAAAAATGAAATAGAGGTACTCAAAACCAAGCTGGAGCAAGCGCATCTAGTGGTCCGAGACGGTCGGATACAGGCGGGCCAACAAAGGATTATGATTGAAGAGCTGCAGGCTTGGGTGACGATCACCGAAAGTAGAATGATCGACGTGGAGATGTTCAAATCTCAAGCCATGGGAATTCGGAGCAGAATCTCTTCAGCTCAGCAGAGTTTTCTCCCCAGGATAGGAGAGATCCGGGAAAATTGTCTCTTGGTAAATAAGGTTTCCGAGAACCTGACTGCCAGAGAAAGGGATGCAGAAGTAGCGCGGGTCACCTTCCAGGAGGCGGTGATAGCCACGAATAACAGAGTCTCGACAGGTTCTCCTGGGCTCGCCATCCCAGAACAAACCTGAGGTAATATTCTGTTGAAGGATTGGGAGCACAACATTTCCCTGGGCAAGGAGCAAGCCCAAAAGGTAACCAATTCTTTAGAAGAAGCTTTTAATTCCTTAGACGACGAACTGTTGGGTATGGATAGTGGAGGCGATGCAGAAGCATTAATGAAAATGAATGTTGAACATATCTCACTTGATATAAAAGAGAAGGATGAGATATATTCGACCGATATCTCTCAGATAGATATGGTGGACATGGCCCAAATTGATAATCACATGATCAAAACCAATGCGCAACTGAGTGCCCTCGACATCATCGACGCACATATGGAAGACAAGCTACAACAGTTAGCCCGAGAATGTTACTTCGTCGAGGCCTGCTGTCAAGCAGAGCCTTCACGACTCATATCTCAGCTTGTGGAAAGATGTATCGCCTGCATCGAGTCCACGTGAAGACGAGCACGTGGCACTAGGTGAAGACAGAATAGGGGAAATGGAGCGATTGCTCTTTCCTCTGTCGTAACTGAAATTTTGAGACTATTGAGATTCTATCGGCTTTGTAAAAATTGTATAAATATACCCCAGAGAGAAATAAACAAGGCTGGACCCTTTTTGAGTTATTTGTAATAGAGTTTTTACATTGAGAGTTAATACAAGCATATCTGGAGATTCTCAATTCCGTCACTTATGTATCACAAGTTTGCTTCCTTGTATCTCGTTTTTACATTTCAATTCATATTCATAATTGATGTGCTTCGTTGTAATTTAGTACGACCACTACTATAACAAATGATTTTGGGTTTTCTGTAATTGTTTATTGACTTTCCTCGGCACCAACGATCAGCTGTGTAAGACCAATCTGCAGTTTCAGAATTCTACATATATTCTTTGTTACATTGGTTATTTTCTTACATATTTTCCTCTCTCGTTTATGTCGTGAGTTTTCCACTGGTTGGAAATTTACTTTGTAAATGGCTCAATGTTTTCTCCCATCTCACCCCTTTTATAAAGATATGATACTGTTACGGGAACGAGCCTTAGATTTGCATCTATATGTTACTTCTGCAACTGTAAGTTCTCTTTTAGAAGATTTAACTGAGACAACACTTAATCTTTCCTAAAAGTCTTTTATATATTTATTGTTCCCCCACGAAAATTCCTGTATAGACTCAACCTAACGTGGAACCCAGACTATTGAACCAAACAAACATCTCTTTAAACCTCTTCGACACTATCCTTAAAACGACAACTAACCGGGCTGAACTTGAACAATCATGGGCAGCCATTGAACGAGACATAACTATCCTGGAACAGTTTGAAGTCAGACAACGCCAACGAAGAAACCTCCTTTAGTTTCCTTCTCCGAAGGTTGATGTTTCTCCCTTCTCCATATTTTAACCAATTTCGGATGCCTTGACACTGTACTTTTGAGCCTTAAGTACAGACTCAGGAACAACATCTTTCTGGCGCCATTGCCGGGTACGAATTTACGAAATCTTTTTCCCTAGAAAAACGACATTTGATTTTCATTGAAAGTGTTACCCTTTGATAGTGAACAAAGAGTACACACCTTTTAAGGCTTTTTATCTTTCACTTGGTGACTCCACGAAGAAATAAAATGGCATTCGGTCGAAGGAATACCAGACAAAACCCATATGGTGAACAGATTACGCCAGTTACCGATCCTGAAAAAATTCTAAAGGTGAGAGGCTCTTTTAAGCCAACCACTACAATTTACCAACTTGAAATCCCATCACTGAAGGCTGAGAGTCCTTCCGAACCCTCAACCTCGCTCAGTCCTTGCTTTGACGCCAAACATTCAATGCCAATCTGCTCCGAAATAAGGAGTGAGATTCATCCAACAGTCCCCTTGATACAGAGGGGAAAGGGCCCTCTTGAAGGTTCGTCGGATTTTAAAACACCATCTTATATTCAGTTGAATTTCCTGACTTCTCCAAATCCTGAAGAGTGTGTTACACACTCGTTTCTCACACCCATCGGTTTTCCCGATTCTGTCTCTTGCAAGTCCGAGGAACCAACTCCTCGCGTTCCTTATCTTTCCTCATCAGAGTCTCCTCTTCGCGAAGAAAATAAAGTTTCTCTTTTATTTTTCGAAAACCCCCTTTATAACTTTCCACACACAACGATGGTAGCCACCGGAGGAGGAGGTGGAGGGTTTATAGGAGGAGGTGGAGGGTTTATCGGAGGAGGAGGGGGAGGTGGAGGTGTCCCTCTAGGAGGAGATGGAGGTCAAGGGCCTCCCCCCCTCCCATAGTTTTCGCGAAATTCGCAGCCAGATATGCTCCATTAGTATTTCCCAACCCCCTACACGATCTTCCAAAAAATTACATAAAACATTTACCAAAATTTATCGGGGAGGGAGATTTGACTGCAACCGAACATATAAATTTTTTCGACCAATTCGCAGATGTCTTTGGTATTTTACACGAGGATGTCTATTCGAGACTACTTGTCCAAACTTTTGAAGGTCAGGTCCGAACTTGGTTTCAGAGCCTACTCGCAGCCTCTATCCTGTCATATGATGCTTTGGAAGATGCTTTCCTTAGGCAATGGGGAGAGCGAAAAGACCATCTCTATTATCTAACCGAATTTGGGTCTTTGAAGAAAAAGAACTCAAAAACAGTCATGGAATTCATCCAGAGATTCAATAAAATGTACAATAAAATCCTAGCCGAAGTCAAACCATCTCAAACTGCGGCCAAAGTGACTTTCGCCGGAGCTTTCGAGCCAGATTTCGCACTACTTCTGTGAGAGTGAAGGGGAGACACCTTAAACCGTATTCAGGACGATGCGATAGAGATAGAATCTAATATGATGGCTTCGGTTAAACTTAAGGCTAGGGTAGAGACTGGAAATCGAGAGACCAAGCGCTTTAGAGAACAAGCCGACCCTTTAGGGTCCAATAGATCCTCAGACGATAGGGTGGACAATATGGCTAGAGTGATTAAAGAGTTGTCAAATAAAATAACCCAAATGGAACTCGAACAGGCCAAGGCTAACTCTTATCCCAAGAAAGACTTCAAGAGAAATCAAAACCCTCCCAATCAAAAAAGACAAATAAAAAAGGAAGATCAGAAAATACAAGCTCCCTTGAAGAATGAAAATTTCATAGGAGCTAACTATTTTCAAGACTTCGAAGATTCAAATAATGATGTCACGAACTTCGATGATGATTGTAGTCAACCATATCTGACTCGCGAAGACTACGAAAAGTCTCTAATACGCCAGAGCCTTCAAATGAGAGTGAAGAGGGTGATCACACTGAGATTTGTGAATCCCAACCAGAAACTGAGATAATGATGGCTGATTTTCAACCAAAATACAACCTGAGATCTAGGAATAAGCCCGCCTCCACGACTCAACCCAAGAAAATCCTTCAAAGGGACCAAACTTACGAGCCCCCTTCAGACGAGACCCCATTACCCAACAACAAAACTAGAAGAGTAAGCACTCAAGAGCCCGAGGTGGAAAAAGTTGGAACTCAAACACAGGAGACTGAACCCGTAAATGAAGCTACATCTTCAACTAAGACCATGAATGATAAAGCTGTCTAGACAAATAGGTCAGAAAGGAAGAATTCAGAAGTCCCAACCAGAGAAACAGACAAGGTGAGCGGAGCTTTCAGTTTTGAAAATGAGTTAAACAAAATTAAGATACCAATCCCTTTGGTGGAATTAGTGAAAAACCCTGTTTATCGCAAACAAATTACCAAAATGATAGGTGTCTCCGAGCTAGAAAGCCACTCTGATGTTATAAACTTGGAATATGATAGACCTAACATCACTTTTGGTCCCCATTTTGAAGGGTCCAAAGACAACATCGCTCCCTTTTATATTACTCTGAACGTACATGATCAGTTGCTGCATAATTGTATGTTGGACTCCGGAGCTTCCCATAATGTTATGCCCAAGATTATAATGGAGAAGCTAGGTCTCCAGATCACAAGACCTTATGGAAATCTGTACTCTTTTGATTCGAGGAAAGTTAAATGTATGGGTATGATAAAGGATCTGGTATTTACCCTGGAACAGGTCCCAGTCAAGAGTATCCTGATGGATGTGGTTATCGCAGACATTCCCCCTAAGTATGGCATGCTGTTATATAGGTCATGGGGAGCCAAGTTGGGGGGTTCTCTACAGTTAGACATGACTTATGCCACAATCCCTGTTTTCGGCGGTTAGTTCACTCGTTTATACAAGAGAAACAAGATTAGCATATATGGTCAGTGACCCTCAAAACCCGCACAACTTCCCTATTTACATCGCAGACCAAGACCGGGGAAATTGTATCTTGTCTTTTGATGATGGTCTGGATGGTTTCCTGGAGGAAATCGATATAAAGCAGGAAGAGTCAAACCCCATGACATAAGATCTGTGTAATACTGGTGTCTGGAAAATGTATTTTGACGGTGCTTCGTCTTCTGAAGGGGCAGGTGCTGGAGTACTTTTGGTGGCACCTGAAGGTAAGTTCATTGTTCCTTTCTCCTATTGTTTGAAGTGGGACATAGATTACACTAATAACGTATGCGAGTATGAATCATTGATCTTAGGATTAGAGGCTGCCAAAAAGCTAAGTATAAAAAACTTGGAGGTATACGGTGACGCGGAATTAATAGTAAAATAGGTAAACCGACAGTACATGGCCATGCATCCTAGACTAAGAGCGCATAGAAATTGTGCTTGGGATCTCATGGAATTTTTTTTCTCATTTGTGAATATCCATTTTATCCCTCGCGTAGAGAATCTACATGCTGATGCATTGGCAAAAGCAACTTCAACCTTCTCGCCTCCCACGACCTTCAAACTGAAGTATCACATTGAAATCATATACAAACCCTCCATACCAGACAATATCCGACACTGGCAAGTATTTGAAGATGACGAACAAATTGAGAAATTCCTTACAGCAGTAGGCGAATTCTTAGATACTCACGCTGACCAAGAAAATCAGAATGACTCCAGGTGGATCATGCAAGAAGGAGAGGAACCTGAAGCCTTCCGAGAAAAAATTGCGGATCATCGTATGCTGGTCCTTAAAAACAATCAGATTCCCAAAGGATTGATTCCCTTGGAAAGACATTTTGATCAGAACGATGTACCTGTAAAGTCCACTTTGCAGCCCCAACCAGAAGAAGTGGAGGAATGTGATTTAGGAATCGAAAAGGAACCCCGAATGGTAAAAATATCGAAGTTCCTCCCTCCCAGAGCGAAAGTTAAGTATAGAGACTTACTCAGACAATATAAAGATGTTTTCGCCTGGTCCTATGATGAATTGAAAACGTATGACACTTCCATTATTGATCACAATATACCTTTGAAGCCTGGGGTCAAACCGTTTAGGAAAAATCTTAGGCAAATTAACCCCATTCTGTTACCCGTGATAGAAAAAGAAGTTAAAAAACTCTTGGATGCGAAAATAATTTTACCTCTGAGATACTCGGACTGGGTAGCTAACCTAGTCCCAGTCAGGAAAAAGAACGGGGAAATCAGACTGTGTGTGGATTTTCGAAACTTAAACAAGTCGTCCTTCAAAGATAATTACCCACTGCCCAAGATGGACCACGTTTTAGAAAAAGTTGTTGGAGCTAATCGAATGTCTATGATAGATGGCTTCTCTGGTTATAATCAGATCACTATGAATGAACTAGACAGAGAAAAAACTGCTTTCACCACGCCCTGGGGTACTTTCATGTATGATAAAATGCCTTTTGGTTTGATGAATGCAGGAGCCACTTTCAAATGAGCTATGGACATCACTTTCATGGGAGAAAGGGACAAGTTCGTAGTTATTTACCTCGACGATCTGACGGTTTTCTCTAAAACTGACGAAGAACATTTGACGCATCTAAAACAGACTTTCGAAAAGTGCCGCAGGTTTGGCCTATCCCTGAACCCAAATAAATCACACTTCGCTATGCGGGAAGGTAAGCTTCTGGGCCATGTCGCATCTAAGGAAGGAATCAGGATTGATCCTAAGAGGATTGAAGCGATAGATACTATCACTATCCCGAGAAATATAAAAGAAATTCAATCATTCTTAGGAAAGATAAATTTTCTACGAAGGTTCATTCCCAATTTCGCTGAGATTGTCAAACTAATTACAGGAATGTTGAAGAAGGATAGCGGGGTAAATTGGACCACCGAGGCCAGGGCATCGTTCGCGCATATTAAAAAAGTTATAAGTGAGGCACCTGTGTTAGCAAGTCCGGATTACCTGAAATATTTTCTCATCTTCTCTTTTGCTTCTGAACATACCATCGCCGCAGTGCTCTTGCAGAAAAATGAAGAGGGGTTCGAACAACCGATAACATTTTTTAGCAAAAGCCTCAGGGATGCAGAACTGAAATATGACATAATGGAAAAACAAGCATACGCAATGGTAAAAGAATTGAAATCATTTAGAACCTATGTGCTACATTCAAAAATAATCGCGTATGTGCCTACCAGTTCTGTAAAAGACATATTGGTACAACCAGACAGTGACGAAAAAAGAGGGCGATGGCTCGCTAAAATACAAGAATTTGATCTGGAAGTCAAGCCGACTAAATTGATAAAAGGGCAGGGTCTGGCCAAACTCTTGGCCGAGTCTAATCTTAGAGCTCTTGATATTAATTTCCTGCAAGAAGAAGACGTGGACACACACCTGCACGAGCCCGACGACCAAACAGATCCAAGTAAGGTCGAGGACAAGTTCATATTGTCAGGCTGGTATAAAGACATAGTGTTCTACTTGTTAAACCTGAAATTCCCAAATGGAATATCACCAGCCAAATGCAAAACTTTAAAACTCCATGCTGTAAAATATTGCATTGCCGAAAATCAGCTATACTGGAAGGATCCACTCGGGTTTCTACTAGTCTCTCTGGTTGAGTCGGAAACTCCACGGGTTATAGAGGAATTTCATGAAGGAGTCTGTGGAGGACACCATGCATGGAGAGCCACAACCTACAATATATTGAGGGTCGGATACTATTGGCCAAAACTATTTTTAGACGTCAACGCCAAAGTGCGTGCGTGCAACCCATGTCAAATTTTCGCTGATAAATAGAAACTCCCCGCACTGCCCCTCGTTCCAGTCAGAGCTGAAGCTCCATTTCAACAATGGGGTCTAGACTTCATAGGGGAAATTAATCCTCATTCCAGTGCTCAACATAAGTGGATCTTAACAACTACGAACTATTTTACTAAGTGGGTGGAAGCCATTCCAACCAAAAGGGCAACAAACTCGGTGGTGATCGATTTCTTGGAAGACAATATCTTGTCAAGATTCGGGTGTCCCCAAAATATAGTCACCGACAATGCCCAGGCCTTCAAATATATGGCTATGATTAGCTTCTGTCAGAAGTATAATATCGTTCTCGGCCATTCCACTACATATTACCCCCAGGGGAATGGATTGGCCGAATCATCTAACAAGAGCCTGGTAAACATAATCAAGAAAGTACTGGATGAAAATAAAAGGTCTTGGCATGTGCACTTGAAATACGCATTATGGGCAAACCGCATCAACACTAAAAGGTCTATCGACATTTCACCATTTCAAATGGTCTATGGGACAGAGGCGGTCCTACCTATAAACCTGACACTGCCAGTGATGAAACTATGGCAGGATCAAAACGAAGAACCCAATCATGTAACCAGGAGAATTAACCAGCTGATCGAGGTTCAACATCATAGAGTTGAAGTCGATGAAAAAATGCAGAAGTACCAGGATGAGATGAAAGAATTGTTCAATCTCAAGGCAGAAGACAGGGAATTCCTCCCAGGTAACTTAGTACTAAGATGGGATGCGAGAAAAGAGGAAGCCGCGAAGCATGGTAAATTTGACCACCTCTGGTATGGACCATTCAGGGTCTCAGCTTCGGAAGGGAAAAATTCCTTCCTGTTGGAAAATATCGACGGAGAAGTCCTTAGTGCCCCTGTCAACGGGCGATATCTGAAACATTACATGACATAACATTCGCCATATTTCCCAAAAAAAAAAAATTATATATATATATATATATATATATATATATATATATAAATAAATAAATAAAATTTCTTATGTACATACATACATTTTTATTTAAAACATTTCCCTCTTGATTTTCTGTTTCCTTTTGTTCATGAATTTTCGACATATTTCGAATAAAGTTCGTATTGGCTTTCTTACAGGATTCCAGCTGCTTGCAAAACCAACAGGAAAAATAATTCGCAAAACAGTGCAGAAATAAATTGGCACGAAACAGGTGATACCTAAAAGTAGCTTCATAATGCACAAAGATAGTGAAAAGAAAAAGTAAAGGTGAGCTTTCTCAGTACACATGTTATGAAAGACTGTTAAAAGTAAACCAAGGTAACGTCATTCAAAATACAATATCGGCTAAAGTATTAGATAACTGGATTATTGCTTGGCTTGATACCCTTTTGATTTAAAATAATTTGAATGATACACTAAATCTAAAAGCATTCGGTCAAAAATAACTGTCCCAAATATATCTACAAGAGCCAGCCTCGAACTGTTTTTGATCTTCCGTATTTTTCAATCAATGAATCGCTGCCTTGTATCCTGCCTGTTTTCGGGTCTAACTTTCGACAAGCTACCATCTTTTCATTTAATTACGAAGGAATAAAAAGTTTTCGTTTTAGCCTTTTGAGTCTCAAAACAGATTGTGGAAAGAAAACGGGTCTCCACAACTACTTGATCCCCTTCTAAGCGAAGGAACGTTTAGAGCGATCCTAACTTTCCTAGGTTTTTCAACAGCATTAGAAGAATCAAAGCTTGCTCAACAAGATGCCCCTTAAAAAATTATTTTCCTTGTCTCCCTAAGAACGAAGGTGTGGTGAGGGTCAAGGGAAGATTGGTACCGAGTAATCAAAGTAAGTTGATAGACCTCTGAGTCAAATTATTACACAGATATCAGCCCTGATACAAACTGATTGCCCCCATCTTTACGTGCAAAAAATAAATCATAAGACAAGTGGTGAAAGGAAATTCAGAAATGATTGCCCCCACCTAGTCTAGGAAGATGATGAAAGGAAATTCAGAAATGATTGCCCTCGTCTTAGCATTTAAATGCATAAACATTTTTCGAAGTGGTGAAAGGAAATTCAGTAAAAGGGGCCAGATAACTTCACCGGGGTATTGAACATGCTCGCTGGCAGTGAAGCAATGTCTGAGATATCTGTAAGGCTGTTATACATGAATATCACTCTACTCTGGTAACCAATGCTTTCTAAAAACATGATCCACATCCCAAATTCATACGAGACTTCCCGATTAAAGGATGTACAATCTCATTCTTTTGATGCAAAGCCGAGAGCCACAAGATAAGTTGAGTCTCCTAGGGTCGTTTCGACTGTCTTAAAACATACCCAAAGTTAGTAGTGGGAAAGGGAAAATTGTGAAAGGGACTACAACTGTGTTTGAAAAGAATATCTGATTTTGAAAAAACTTCTCAAAGTTAAGAACGAAATCTTTTCCCCCTTCGATCCTCCTTGCTTGGGACCTTTCTGTCTGATTGAGATTTTGACTTCATTAACCCAATATTGGCACGTGGTCTACTGTTCTTCCCGCCTCACAGGAAGGCAGGATCCCTAGTTGGAGCCTATGTTGGAGCCGCCCTTGTTTTTTTGGCCTGTCACAATTTTCAATTTGATGCTTGAAGTCTAAAGTTGGTTTTATTTTTACATCCGAGAGGATGAGACCTCTGAAAGCTGGTCGTTTGAGAAACGACGTTTTTCTACTCCCTAAACAAGCCCTACCTTTCATGGGAGTGTTCCCTTTCTTTTTTTTTGGTTCTGTTTCGGGATCTCGCAGGTCGGATATCGTAATTCATAAATTCACACGTCCCGAGTCACTAAACGACAAAGTCGTTTTAAATTTTCACTCTACGCAATAACCAGGGTAAAGTCTTTTAACTCATGATTAGACGTCGTCGGAGTTTCACGCCTCGGCGTCTGTTGAACCAAATTTTTTATTTTTACAACCCCGAGAGCCGAGGACGCGAGGCCTTTTCTAGATAATCCTTGGCAAGAACTAAAGGCAAAAAGCTAACCATGGTAAAAGTTGTTCTCGACATTTCGTCACTCGACACTATATTTTTCAAAAATCATAGCTTCTAATTCCTGACTCACGAAGGCACAAGGTAATTATAACATGATTAATTAATCGCCTAATCCAAGATTTTCTTCCCCTTAATTGTGTCTTAATTATCGCCATCTCGCGGTTTCGCGACTCGGCATACTAGTCTCCTAGAAATTTGTCTTCGAAGTTCTGAGTTGCGATGTGGCGAATAAAATGATTATAAAATTAATTATGCCATAAATCGTGATTACCGTTAATTAAGCCAAAGTCGGTCCTCGCGATATCGCGAGTTGGAGACTCAAAGTGTTAAAAGGAAATCCACGAGGTAACGAATGGTGAGAAGTTGATTAACGTTGGTAAGATTTGATTGATCAAGCTAAAACAAGATATATCCCGCGCCTCAAGGCTTGCACGTTTCCCGAGGTATCCATTTCTCTCCATACTTCGACTAACTGTCAAACCGCCATAAATTTATGACATTTATGAAGATATATGGTAAATCTACGCATATAAGATCAGATTTTTATGCAATAAATTTATTTCTAATTACGATTTGACAGGCTTATTTTGAAAAGTATCGAGTTTTCAAATATATATAAGAGTTTCATTTCATTCTAACGAACGCATTTTCATAAGCACACAGAGCTCATCACCTCTGAGTAAACTAATTTCTGCACGTATACGCAGTTTTACCGCAGAAGAGCGAAAATGCAAGCTTCGGCTATGGCTCCACGGAAGGCAACAAAGTCGATTGTCGAAGTCGCAGGACAAGGCTCAGACAATGTCTCCGACACTTCGCCCCGAAGTGTCGACTCGGTCCCCAACTGGTCATTTGTTTCAGACATGCTGCAATCAGAATTGGTGGATTATTCAGACGACTTAGACGGCAATGAAAAGGATGATCTAAACACCAAATACAAGATAGTTGTCCAATCTGGAATGCACAGGGTAGTAGTCAGACCATGGTTGCTCCCATACTATGACATGATCCGATGGGTGTTGGATCACGTAGACATACCCACCAGGACTATCATGAACGAGCAGCGAGTTACGGTCGAGACTTTTAGGCCATAACATATACAAACCATGTATAAGCTCCCGACTACGTCTGAGTACACATATGGCGCTGAGTGCCTGGAGGAATTCAAGGAGAAAGAGTGCACCCAGTATGATAAAACCATGCTAGGTTTGATAAAATATTGGGTTTCGCGTACCGCGAAATTTAGAGCAAATGACCAGGGCGTTTATTCAATCGCTTCATTGGAGCCACAGTATAAATATGTGGCCATGATGACATGTCGGCTTTTTGGGAGAGAGGACACATCACATTTTTTCATTGCGTGGGTGCCTCTGATGTTTTGGGTCGCAGAAGGTTGCTCTTTTAATTGGGCAAAGATACTCTCGGATAGTTTGGTCAACTGGGTCACAGAGTATCGGGAGCAGAAGGAAAGTGGGAGGCCGTCCTCATTTTTCATGTTCGCATATATAATGGACGCGATATGTTCCATGACACCATTTCCATTGATGAGCTGGGCTTGGACTTCGGCTGAAGCCAGACCCATACATATGTATCACGAAAAGCTATGGGAAAATAAAGCGGAGAAGTTCACCTATGAAATTTTTAACCGGGTAATGGTGCCCCTGCATATCGCAATTTTTGGTCACCCACCACCGAGTATCTCAGACAACATTGCAGCAAATCTGAGTGGCATAGTGGACTGGTACGTGGAGGTAGAGTTCTCGTACTTCAGAGTGTTCGGGGCTGCTATTCCCCCAAATGCGCTTCCATTGTTCATTCCCGACAAATTGGCTTGTCGCGAGGTCCCCCGGCAGACGGTAATTGACGGGGTGAGTAAAGAATTAAAAGGGTACTCCAAGAAGGTATGGTCGTATTTTCCCATTCGACTGAATTCCTATTCTTTGTTAGATTTCGGGCATGCCAAAGCCAAGGCTGCATCCCTGGAAGACCTGAATTGGGTCTCCATCGAGTATAAGAAACATGATCCACAAAGGGTGGTGAGCAACCATTTAGCTAACTGTGGGCTCAAGAGATTTGAGCATGAGAATTCACCCCCGGATGACATTTTCCAAGGGACGAGGTCTTATGAGGAAGTTCTAGCCTGGATCCGATCCTTAGCACCCGAAGACACAACCGCTGTATTGAAATTCCAGGAACATAGACGAAGTTGTCTTCCCGCTGTGTTGCGAGGAGGGAGTCCGGGTGTTTCTGAGATGGAACCGAAAGATGCTGAAGGGACCAAGGATGCAACTCCTGACCCTGGAAAACACCAAGACAAGGAGGGACAAACGAAGAATCCCGAAGCGGAGGTAAAGACTCCGGACCCACCAAAGAAACAGAACCCGAAGACCGAGATAAAGACTCCAGAACCACCAAAAAGGCAGATTCCCATCAATGCTCAAGGAAAATCAACAAAACAAATCGGGGAACCCATCACTTCTATCACCCCCTTGCAGTCAACACAGGGGAGTATCGAAGAAGGATGGATATTCAATGAGGAGCTGAGGCCCATAAGAGCAGAAGAACTTCCTCCGAACGAATTTTTTTTTGATAAAAAGAGAAAAGTGGTGGTGAAAAGGGAATTCTACCAAGAGGGAGAGTCGACTGCTAAGAAGTTCAAAGTTATGACCGACGGAAAAAATAAAAAGAATGAGCAATTCACCACGGAGATCGCAGGGACGCTGGGAGCATATGCATCGGCTAATCAATTCTCGGTCGGGCTTTTAAAGAACTAGCTCAAAAGAAAGAATCACCTAATCAGGACTCTCGAGGCCAGATTAGGCTCGGCCACAGAAAATGCTAGAGGCCAAGTGAGTGTGGAGATAGAGCAGGCCCGATTGGCTGATAAAAATGAAATAGAGGTACTCAAAACCAAGCTGGAGCAAGCACATCTAGTGGTCCGAGATGGTCGGATACAGGCGGTCCAACTGAGGATTATGATTGAAGAGCTGCAGGTTCGGGCGATGATCATCAAAAGAAGAATGATTGACGTGGATATGTTCAAATCTCAGGCCATGGGAATTCAGAGAAGAATCTCTTCGGCTCAGCAGAGTTTGCTCGCCAGGATAGGAGAGATTCGGGAAAATTATCTGTTGGTAAATCAGGTTTCCGAGAACCTGACTTCCAGAGAAAGGGATGCAGAAGAAGCTCGGGTCACCTTCCATAAGGTGGTGATAGCCACGAATAACAGAGTCTCAGCAGGTGCTCCCGGGCTCACCATCCCAGAACAAACCAAAGGTAATATTCTGTTGAAGGATTGGGAGCACAACATTGCCCTGGGCAAGGAGCAAGCCCAAAAGGTAACCAATTCTTTAGAAGAAGCTTTTAATTCCTTAGACGACGAACTGTTGGGTATGGACAGTGGAGGCAATGCAGAAGAATTAATGCAAATGAATGTGGAACATATCTCACTTGATCTGAAAGATAAGGATGAGAGAGATTCAACCGATATCTCTCAGATAAATATGGTGGACATGGCCCAAATTGATAAGCACATGATCAAAACCAGCGCGCAACTAAGTGCCCTCGACATCATCGACACACAAATGGAAGACAAGCTACAACAGTTAGCCCGAGAATGTTACTTCGTCGAGGCCAGCTTTCAAGCAGAGCTTTCACGACTCGTATCTCAGCTTGTGGAAAGATGTATCGCCTGCACCGAGTCCACGCGAAGACAAGCATCTGGCACTAGGTGAAGACAGAATAGGGGAAATGGAGCAATTTCTCTTTCCTATGTTGTAACTGAAATTTTGTGACTATTGAGATTCTACCGGATTTGTAAAAATTGTATAAATATACCCCAGAGAGAAATAAACAAGGCTGGACCCTTTTTGAGTTATTTGTAATAGAGTTTTTACATTGAGAGTTAATACAAGCAGATCTGGAGATTCTCAATTCCGTCACTTCTGTATCACAAGTTTGCTTCCTTGTATCTCATTTTTACATTTCAATTCATATTGATAATTGATGTGCTTCATTGTAATTTAGTACGACCACTACTATAATGAATGATTTTGGGTTTTCTGTAATTGTTTATTGCCTTTCCTCTGCACCGGCTATCAGCTGTGTAAGACCAATCTGCAGTTTCAGAATTCTACATATATTCTTTGTTACATTGGTTATTTTCTTACATATTTTCCTCTCCCGTTTATGTCGTGAGTTTTCCACTAGTTGGAACTTTACTTTGTAAATGGCTTAATGTTTTTCTCCCATCTCACCCCTTTTATAAAGATATGATACAGTTACGGGAACAAGCCTTAGATTTGCATATATATGTTACTTCTGCAACTGTAAGTTCTCTTTTATAAGATCAAACTGAGACAACACTTAATCTTTCCTAAAATTCTTTTATATCTTTACTGTTCCCCCATGACAGTTCCTGTACAGACTCAACCTAACGTGGAACCCAGACTATTGAACCAAACACACATCGCCTTAAACCTCTTCGACACTATCCTTAAAACGACAACTAACCGGGTTGAACTTGAACAATCATGGGCAGCCATTGAACGAGACATAACTATCCTGGAACAGTTCGAAGCCAGACAACGCCAACGAAGAAACCTCCCTTAGTTTCCTTCTCCGAAGGTTGATGTTTCTCCCTTCTCCATCTTTTAACCACTTTCGGATGCCTTGACATTGTACTTTTGAGCCTTAAGTACAGACTCAGGAACAACACCTACTTTCATTATTGGTAGGTTGTCTCGCGTTTGTTAACGGTATACCTCAATGACCAATAATCAAATGATGTCTCCTTGTGTTCAACCTCAATTCCTTTATTCACATGATGTAGACTTGCACCTTTGGCGGATGTGTAGAAGACTTGAAGACATCACTATGTGGCAGAAAATTTCCTAAGTTGTTGCTTCCTTTTCATTGGACCAACACCTATTTGACTACAATAATCATGGGACATCAGATTATACTCGATCATATACATATATCTTCAGATTGGTTTTGAGACTGGTTCTACTGGGCCTTGTTCGTGATTATGACATCTTTTGGAATATAACTGCATTTGTATTTTCCTATTCATGGCCATAGACACTTATTTGGTATATTTTCCACATGGATCTACATTGTATTCTATTGGCAGCCATGTATGTAAACTAGTCAACACAAAATTTAATGAGCAACTAGTCTTTCCAGCTCGGTTTACACCACTCCACTTCTGGGTTATTTATAATGTATTTTAGACATAAAAAATACTCCTCTGATCTCACACATTAGGGGAAATTTGTTATAGCAATATTTGCCTCACCATTGCTATCTTGCACAGAGGGCCTTTTTCCATTTCCCTATGCAGACTTGTCATCCCTTTTTGATGAATCAAGAGCTAAAAATACATATTTTTCCACATATACGTGCCCCATCTACTATACAACATGTGTATACGCAGGATGCTCCACTACATCCCACGTACATCGGGATTTGTGCCAGAAAATACAAAAATGAAGTCGAGTTTCCATGTCACGACAAGAGATATCTGATACTTGGCCTTCCATATAATGGAAACGTTCCGAATCGACCCTTCAATTGCATTTTGAAGGCTATAAGAACACAATTCTGAGCTATGGAAAAAGGGGAGAAAGCATTCAACTTCGAGAGAAAAGTTACTCTAGAGAAATTACTTCATATTGAGTCTGCATCCCTTTGTCCCTCAAGTCTGAACACAGTGTTCAACAACCAAGCTCTTTCGCTATTGTTGAGAGAACCTCACTATGAGCTTTCCTTTGGTGGAGGCCCATTTGGAAGGAACTTGGTTTCTTGGTTTCGAACCATGCTGACACGGAAGTCTGTAATGTTTTCGCTTCTGCTGATAATTTATTAATAGAAATACTCCTTTCCCATCCAATTGGTATCGTGCAAATATATGATTATTATCCATGGGCATATTTGTAATGTTTATTAATGGTTTATGCTATCTAATGTGCTAACCCCTTTATATTATCAATATATACTTGCTCTGCTTGTTTGTTGAGAAATTGTTGTAGGTACAAAGCTTTGGGTCAAAGTACTCAACAGGGGAACATCATCAAATGTTGGAATGAGGTAGGCTTCTTTCTTATCTCGCTTGCACATTGGTTTATATAGCATATGTTGGAATTGAGTAGATTTCTGCAGTCATACCTGTTTGTTGTGGTTTACCCTGGCCATAGAGATTTTTTCCCTTGTAACAATTATCTGTAAGTTTACACAAGTGGTTGAAGACACTTGATGAATCCCCAAAGTATAAGGATTGACAGAGAAAAACCATTTAGTAGACTATTTTAAATATCATTGGATTACAATGAATAGATCACCATATTACTCATGCTATGGATTTATGGGTTAAGACTACTATAAAAGGGTATACTATAACATTCAATGTGGAAAAATATCAGTGTTTTTCCAAAATGAAAGTGGTGTTTAACAAGGGATCTCATGGTAGATTAGTGTGGGAAATCCCTCTTTGGATAAAGATATTCTTGGTTGAAGAGGGATTGTTTCCATTTACCCTTGTAGAAACGATCAAGTAATTCCTTTGCACCATAGGAGGTGGATAGAATGGAGCTGGAGAGTTGAAGAAAGTAGGAAAACAATAGAATGGGGTGGAAATAAAAGACTAGTGAGAGGATTGAACGGGCTCTAAGGAGGTCAACCATTACTAATCGATGGTGGAATAATCATATGCATGTGATAAGGAAGAGAAATTAACACTTGTAGTAGGAAATTAGTGACGAAGGTAGTAATGAAGGAATGATGAAAGAGTTGCGGAAGTTGAGAAGAGAAGGAGAGATATCCAATTCATGGTCAAGGGAGAGAGGAATAACAATGGAAGGAATCCCAATGAGAGGTAGTTGGGGTGAAGGAGTATCGATATAGTCTAAAGAATGGGTTATAGAAGAGTTGAAGACAAATGTAGTAATCTAGATTGATGAAGTAGAGCTTACAACATAGGAAGTTGTGGAACAACCCTAACTAAAAGATTTGGTAGAGGTTAAGTGCACTAGTAGATTGGATGAAATTATTGTAGATGTTCATCATATATTTCAAGATTAAGAACCCACCAACTTAAAGAAGTCATACCTGAAGTTGATGGACCCATATTATATCTGACCACTCCTCATGCACCCTCAATTCATAAGGTATCTTTAATATCTCATATTTTTTTACATTTTCCTCTGTCTAATTCATTAAGTGGTAGTAGTAGTAGTTCAAGGAAACTTAGCACAACTCGAGGAGTTAGCAATATAGTGTTAGTGTCAAGTCAAAATTTGATTATGCAACCAGGTCCAAGTGGTTTTATTTTAGTAGGTTTTACTTCGATGTAGAAGAATATTTCCACTCCTAGTGAAGCTTTGTAGAAAGTAATGAGAGTTGAATTGATGACTGAATACCCTAGTAATGCTAAGACTATAGTAGCTAGGGAAAGCCCAGACTTGTCTCAAGTCCAGAATCAAATTGTCTCACTTACATAGAAGATATAAGAATTCAATTTGTCCAAGGTTGGTAGACAATAGGTGTGATGCACTAGGTGTTAGACTGAAGGACATCATGCTTCTAAATTTCCACAGTTGCAAGTGGAGGGGGGGGGGGGGGGGGGGGGACTTGTACCAAACCCTCCTATGGGACCCTTTCTAGGAAGAAATATAGGTGGAGTTGCAAAGTTATTACTGCCACATAGTTTCATAACACTGAACCTTATCAAGGTCTCCCTCACACTTGGAGTCCTCGAACATGGGAATATTGTGAAATTTGTAAAACATATGGACATACTCAAAGACACTATCCTATTTTGCAGAAGTACTCTTCTATTCCAAATACAATCTATTGTGATTTATGTGGCACACATTCTCACAATACTAATAAATGTGAGGCTTTGGACACTTTGGTTGACCAATTAGATAGAATTGTTTTCAAGATAACTGAAAACTCACAACCTCAGGGAGGAAGAGGTCATGGAAGAGGTGGAGGAGGTAGTGGATACAAAGGGGGTATAATTGCATTGGTATGGTGTTATAAATATGATGAGGTGGGGAATCTTGCTCAAGATTATCCTCTGCATAGAAGGCCTTGGTGTTTCTATTGTAGAACCAAAACACATGATGTGGAAGAATGCTTTGAATTGATTGCAAAATGGAAAGATAAAACAAGATAGATAGTAGGGAACCTAATATTTTCATAACCTAGGACGACTAATGGAGAAACTAGTCACAACTTTAATGTTGTACTCGAGGAGGATCTGGAACCTGTGTATATGTCAATGATACATGACTTCCTATGGTCTAGAAGGAAGGAACAAGAGTGCCTAAATTTGACCCCGTGCAACATAAGGGGTTTTTAAGGGATGTTGTTAAGATGTTCCACAATATGTTTGTATCTGCTTCACCTAAAATTATGGGAGGACATAAGACACAAGGTTCATAACTAGTACAACTACCCTAGCATTGTGGAAGAAAGCTAGATGAGAAATCCCAAGGTACTAAACAAGAAGGTTTTTGATCTTTGGTTTCACTTATTTTATGATATTTTGGAAGATGATCAATTAACTAGGAAGTGGCACAATACTCTTATAAATCTCACAAAGGCTAAGGAGGATGAGGATGAATATGTTGCTGCTAATATTCCTAATATGAAAACACATAGGGTAAGGAGAAGGAGGAGGAGAACAAGAAAATATCTCTTATTGGATGCTCATATGGATGGATATGATATCAAGGATGTGATGTTAGATCTTGATTCCAATGTCAACATTCTTCCTAAGAAGTCATGGGAAGATATGGGAAAGTCAAAGCTATTTTATTCCCTTACATAGTTGCGAACGACCAATTAGTACTAGATTTTTCCCATTGGAAGGATGGTGAATATAGAAGTTGATTTGGATAGTGTGAAGACCATTTCTAAATTTGAATTCATAGAGATTATGAACGAGAAGGATCCATATTCAACATTGTTGGGAATTGACTAGGCCTTTGATAACTATGATATTATTGATTGAAAAAATAAATAATGACCTTTGAAGCTGATGGTACTAGGGTAGTCCAACCCTTATATCCATATCAAAGGCAAATGTATACTAAACTAGATAAGGATGTTATGGAAAGAGATATGTTGGATCAGATCTATAAATTAACCTATGGGAAGAGATAATACTACATTAACATTAGAGTAGATGGATCAATAAGTTGGAGGATAATTCATTCATTTGACAATGAATTAGAAGAAGATTTTAGTGAGTGGAAAAATAGAAAACATGTAATCCAGGTGTATCTCGGTGGCCATCCACCTCTTCCACTGAATCAACGATTTCCAGCATGTGGTTTTGATAAACCATGATATTCACCCTTCTGATGTGGAATGTAATGTAATTCCATCTTCATTTGTTAATTATAGCCATCATGTAATGATTTCCTAGTGGTCTTATGTACATGCCTACAATGTTAATGCACTAGATCCCATTATGAATTTGCAGTTAAACATGCTTAGGCTAGAGTAGTATCAGGATGGGTGACCTCCCGGGAAGTCGTAACGTTTTACATGCCTATGGCATTCTGTAAAATTACACAAATTTATCCCACATGAATCATGAAAATTATTCTCCTCACTCTCTCATATATAATCAAGGTGAAGGATGTCCTTTGCGAATGAAATGGAGTGTGATGTAATGCTTAATGTGGATGAGTGTATTTGACATCTCTTTTTCTTTAGAGATAAGTTACCACCGTTATAGCTAGTTTTTGTTCTACAATATTCTGTTATTCATTAATAGAAGTTGGGTTTCACTATATTTCTGTGTTCTCTGCTATATTTTTGTTTGTATCTCATTTCGTTCTCAATATAATCCTGATTAGTGGTATCAAATAAATCTACTCCTCATTATTTCTCGATTCATTTCCTTGACACAGTCAAGGTATAGAGAGTTGGGTCTTGAGCTATTTTTTCTTTGGGTCGACCACTCGCCGGCCTAAGAAACCTCCCATGGTGAAAGAAAAGAGAAATGATAGAGCAAGGGATATTTCCAAGACGTTGAGGAATCCCTTGCACGATAAAGGAATGGGATGATGTACAACTTCACTTAGATCCTTCAATGACTACTGATGGTGGTCAAGGAATATTCAACAAGCATCCATTTCGAAGGTGTGACACCTTTCAAGGTATAAGTTAATTTTGATATGCCCTTATTTGAATACCATATATATGCATATGCTCTATAGAAATGGCTGAATCTACTAGAAGGATATTACTCTGTCCAAAAATTTTCCGATGGTGAAAAGATCACCTTCGTTCTCCTTAAATCCCTTCCCCATGTCAAAGTTTGGTGGGAAGGTTACTGGGAGAGGCACACCATATATCAATCTATGTCATTCAGAAGAGAACCCACCTGGGAAGTCTTCATGGATTTCCTCAAGGAGGAGTTTCTACCCTATTGGAATATATGATGGCCAATATATGAGATGGATGACTCTGCATTAGGAGAGAGACCAGAAAGTGCTAGAGTATACCAACATCTTCCATAACCTGTGCTCAAAGATGAGTATTCAATATTCTAAGAGACACCTGGTTATGAAGTATTGCAGTGGCCTACAAAGGTACTTCCAAATAGAGATGCATTTTTTGAACATCTCTTCACTCGGAGTTGCTTATCAATACATTTTCAAAATTCAACAAAAATTTAAGTAATGAAATAAGCGAGAGTTCAGGTCTATAAATCTACAACAAAAAAACCTTGGAAAAGGTGGCCCTAACTCACAGAACAAAGGACAAAGTAAGGAAGGCCAACCTCAAGACATGTAATACCCCTAGGCCAAACCCCAATTGTAAATGTAAATGTACATATAGGTTGGTGAGCCAAGATATTTTGGGGCTCGAGAGGTTTGTATATATGTTTTGAGGCTAGAGTGCCTATGTGGTTATTAGGCTGGAGAGCCTCGGTGCTAAAATTCTAATGGTCCTATATTTTTAAAATGTAATCATACTCATATATTGATGAAAATACATCATTGTTGTAGACCAACTAGACAAGAAGAGTATGGGGGGGCTAAACTCCACTAGAAAGGGAAAGGGGGGCTAAGAGTCTAAGATGAGGGGATAATCCAAGGGGGATCAAGACCAAAGGAATATTTTATTAATACTCCTAAAATTCTAAAGTATAAAGTATGGGATATTCATTTATCCAAAGTTCCTAAGTGTGAACGTATCACCATGTGGGGGGGCCATGTAGCTCCCAACATGACAAGTGTCAAGTTGGGAACATGCACATATATTTGGGGAATTTGGTTCATTTTCAAATCATTCTATCATCATTCACTCATTATTCTCCTCAACCATTTGTACCACTCCGCATCCATCATCCATACTTGCACTCAGAAATATTTGAAGCTATTTCAGCCGACAACCTGGGTATTTTGAGATGAAGAGGTGGGTTTTCAGGCTCATGAGAATTCTATCCAGGTGAGAGAACTGTTGGGAATTGTTTTCCCAAGGTGAAAAGCTGCAACTACAAGGCTCTGAGACTTTTTGTCTGGCTTGTTACTAAATCCCCAGAAGGGAAGTGGGGCAATTGAAGGACGGTTGAGCAGAGAAGGGGAACACTTCCTGGGGTGGGACACACATGTGAAGAATGAGAGACTGTAGGGTATTTGCTAGAGTTGGAACCTTAGTCTAAGCATTTTGGTTGTTGAATTTTTTTATCTTCCCTTAGGATTCCTTTTCCCTAGTGGATTTTTAGCCCTAGTTCGTGGGTGACCTATTGCTAAGAGGTTAAGAGCAACATAGTATATGGTTAGGAGGAAAGTATGAAGTCTGCATGCAGTTGGTGTATCATTTATACAAGATAAGTGTCTATTATGTGATTGTTTTAATTACCGTGTGTTTATTTATGTATTTTCTGTTATGTTTTTTTCTTGTACATATTGCATGTATAAATATGTTGTTAGAAGAAATTTCTGATCATATATAGAGAATTTATATTTAATTAAATAGTATGAGAGTTGGAAATTTCGTGTAGAATATCCCAACAAGGTGTTGGGGATGCTACAATGTGGTATCAGAGCTCCATTTTTGACATTGAGCCTACTTGGGCCGAGTTAATAGAGTGTTGAAGAGAAAATTTGCAGAAAATTAATCTTTGGAGTATGTCTGTAAGTTGCTTGACAAAATTATTACAGTTAGACTGAAGGCAGTTTCACGAGTAATTTACAAGAATAAAGCACATGAATTAAAATCCCCAATTTAAATCTCAAATTGGGAAAATTTGAGCCTGTAATTGGTCGAATTTCATGTTTGTAGAGCGGCCATGGCGAAATTGGGCAAAATTGAGAAAAATCCCCAATTATGCAATGAAAATTTATGGGGAAATTCGACACAGAGGAGTCAAATTTTAAGAGTAAGGGTCAAATTTATATGTAAAGGAATAAAATTGGTTACAAAAATCTTAGTTACAGAGATGAAATGGCATCTCGATAAAATAATTGTGAATTTGGGCATATTTGGAAAATTAGGAAAAATTAGAAAAATTAGACTATTTTTCCATACAATGACGTCATCATGACGTGGAGGCCACATGTCAGATGACGTGGCAGAGGGGTGAATTGTACTTCCATGGTGAGAGGTAAACAATGGTAACAGTGGCAAAGGTGGTAGGTGACTCGATGTCATGTGGTAGACAAAGTGGAGTTGCGGTGGAGGGAGCCTGCCTGCCCTACGAAACCTTGAGTTGGACTCATGAAACCATGAGGCAAGGGGGGGGTCCTTTGGTGGTTTTGGAAACCAACAAGGGGGGAGGGGATTCACTAGGATATGACACATCATCGACCAAAAAATATGTGGTTTAATTTGGGTCACCCCCCTCTATTAATGGTCGGTACGGCAGGGGGGTCGCAATTTGATAGTGACCATTGATCACTGCCGACACTCCTTGATCCTCCGTAATAAGAAAAAAAAGATGTGAAACTCTATGTGTCGGGGAAAGGGGTGTGATATGGGGCATGTCCATCCATGTGAACCAATGAGAAGGTGCCACGTAGGTGACCGAGGACTATGGGGTCGAAAGATAAAATAATGTGTGGGCCTATATAGGAAAGGAAGGAGAAAGAGGAAGATAAATGTGTAAGAGGTTGATGAGATAGGCCAAGGTGGATAGGGGTTGACATGGTACCACCGTGAGGTTCCAAGTGGACCAAGATTCCATGTCATCATCTTGATCAGCTAGATTAAAATAAATTTCTCAGAAACTAATAAAAATTACTAGAAAATTATAGTGTTTCCTAGGTCATTAACTTGTAGGCCATTTTCAGAGGCCTAAATAACATTTTTAGGAAGAAAAAAACCATGAGAACATAGTGTATAAAGGTACACTTTGTCTCTATAGCTCAAATGAAAGAGATCGAAGAGAGATTTATAATGGTGCAAATTGTTTTTCAAACATAGCTAGTATGAGGAAGTTACAGACCAAACAATGCAAGGTAAATCTTGAGACCCATTTAACTTCCAAGGGCCATAACTTCTTGCTCCAGAATCATATTGAGGCACATGAGTAGTATACGAAAAGATCTTGAGCCATAAAAGACATCCATAGACTCAGATTTGGAATCTAGGTACTACAAAATGTACAAGAGGAGGTATAATGCACCTGTTCAAAATGTTCAATGTTCAAAATAAGGCTATGAAGGAACCCATTTGAGCTCCCATCAATATATTAAAGGAGCAGGTGCAAATATGCACACTTATATATATATATATATATATATATATATATATATATATATATATATATATATATATATAAATTTTTTGCACCTTGTTGAAGGGGGTGCATGAGGAGAAATTGGGTAGTGATCAAATGACTATAACTTTCTACTCATAACTCAAAATTGAGAAAAAGAGAAATCATTGGAAATGTCTGGGGTGGATTAATTCAATTATGCACCCATAAGTGTGAATTGAGTAGAAAAATTTCCAGGAAGTCAGAAAGAGAATTTCTAGTGATCTTAAAAGGGAAAAAGTGAACATATGTTCTAGAATGGTATATTATGGGTTTTAACTATCAAATGTTATTTTATGCATGTTTCCAGATTTTATGGTTACATATGGAACATAGAAAATGCAAGTGATGTATACATATCAGAGACAAAAGAACTAAGATAGTTCTTCAAAATGAGCATTTGGTTTCTTAAATAAGTTGTTGGATAATATATTTGGGTTTAATTAGAAACATGGAAGACCCCCAATGAAATTCTTGTTTGGGGAAAGAATTCCATATGAAAATTGTGCATATCAGATGTGGATGCTAGGTGGGAAATCCATATGCAGTACATGATAATGCATGCACAACAAGTTCACATGGAGATGCAAATCATGGAAATATAGAAGGATGGTCTTATAGCGTATGAAAGAGTTTAGACCCAATATCACTATGATCAAATTCCAAGAATGAAGAATATTAAGGTGTGAGTTTAGGTGCGGCCATGAAGGCTTGAGAAGCCAAGAAGATAAAAAATTATGTGTAAAAGAATATACTACAAGAAATACACTTATGCTAATTAGAGTGGAATCAAGGTGCAAGAGTACAATATTTACTGAATGAAATAGTGAAGGTCCATTCACTCTAAATAATGTCAATGTAAAGATAAAATAGTACATTGTGGGAAGAATTGTTCTAAAAGGATTGATATGTCAAGATGCTAGGATTATGATAAATAAAGATAGAGTATATACATGGAGATAAGGTGCATCATCTCCAAATATCAATTAATCCATTATAAAGTAATACCTCAATTATTGTTGTCATAGTAGTGCAATGGAAGCATGGTATGAATGTTAGAACTTCAAGGGTGAAGTAATGAAGGTGCATGTATGGCGAAGAGGGCTAGCAGACACATAAATAAATGCATTATGTGAAAAGTTATTTTAGAAGTATGTAACCATACTTTTAGGGAAGGAAATACATAAATCCAAGAGCATTCCAAAATTGGGTAAAGTTCAGAAGTAACTGAGAGAAAGTAGAAAAGTGCCACTAGGTGGGTGCCAAATTATTTTGAGTCTATTGCAACACTCAAGGAACTATCATATCAATAAAAAGGATATTGTTGATGCATAAAGAGATTGTTGGTTACATTTACAAGGTGTTGAGTGCATTTCGAAAGTAGATTGGGTATATCAAGTCAAAGGCATTCAACCATGGGGATGATAATATGAAGGGAATCAATAAGGGACCATGAAGAAGGAAAATGAATATATACTTGCTATGGAGTGAACAAAAAATAAATACGAGGAGAGCCCATCTGAAGTGGAAAAGAGCCATGGTTGAAATTCCAGGAGGTTGGAAGTATCACTGGAATTTATGATGGCAAGTAAAAGCAGTGATAACTACTTTCAGTTAATCTCTATGAAGCTGGGAAGAGGACATTTGGGAAGCATTGTAACATGCTAGAAATTGACTATCAAAGTCAAGTTTGAGGCTGGGTGTCTAAGAAAAGATAAGGGAATGGTGCAAGAAACCAAAAGTGATGAAGTGTTCGGTCAAGGAAAGGCTGAAGTAGTTCAGTCCAGAAAAGTAAATGGATGTTGAAAATCCAAAGTCTATAAGATAGTGGGATGGGAAATATAATTTGGTCAGTTATGAGTTGGGTCAGATGGATTCAAGAAGTGATGAATGTTTAAGATTAATATCAACATAGTATATGGATGGAAATGCAAAGGCGGCCAAGAGTAGTTTAGCTAGAAAAGTGCTCATGACAAAAATAATCACGTGCAATGATTATAGTCAGAGCATAAAAGAGTACATGAATCCAATGCGACTTGTATATATATAACATGTTGAATACTAGGAGTAGTCTCTTGTTATAAATGAATATGCATGTTGCTAATGATGGTTGTTGTGTGAGGAAAGAGAGTTTATTGTATGGCTGCAACTGCTGCTGATGATGTTGTTGCATATATAAGTCATACATATGAATGAAGCAACATGATATGAAGTGTTTCTTAAGAGGTTGGTGAAGGAGGCATGGGAGATCCTACTAATACCAACTAATTAAGTAGCATCAAATTCATTTAATGGTAGCTATGTAGGTATGAGTTTAATGTACTTATGTTGCATAATTACTGAAGTGGATTTAGGTAAGAATTAATTTAGCCAGAAGTTATTTTGTGAAGTGATATTATTGCATGAATCGATTTCATTAAGGGAATGATCTACCATTGGGTGTGGTAAAGGCTGAAGGCTTGAGACAATTATAAAAGTAATTGTTTTTAAATGCATTCATATGGCATAACAACATGTCATGATTTTTTTGGTTAAGGGTTAATAACCAGAGCAATAAAGGGGTATGACCCTATTATAAAGATAAATTTCAGTAAAGCTAGTCATGTGTGAGACCATGACATGGTTGGTTATGGAAAGGCGATAGTACCACACAAGTGTCCAATGAATTTCCTACTTATAATTAAGGTTTGAATTGCAACCTTTTTTCTAACACTGCAGAGCACCACAAAATTTAATTCTTGGCGTATTGTTCGGGTCTTAAAGGAAGGCATACAAATGGTTGATAAAGCAATAG
Organism: Picea engelmannii; assembly: GCA_009831015.1. NCBI lineage: Eukaryota > Viridiplantae > Streptophyta > Pinopsida > Pinales > Pinaceae > Picea > Picea engelmannii. Next base: position 163,611 of record ML790162.1, on the reverse strand, counting down.
GAAGTGTATGAATGATGTGTCGAGGCATTGACCAAACTTCCCAATTTACCATGGTGGGATGCATGACTTAGATGGAGGGAATTTTGAAAGAACTACAAGGGTGTTTTGAATAGTATGCATGGATAGACCATGAAAGGGCGAAAGTGGTAGTTTGTATAGATGCATGCTAAGATACAATTGTTTATGCTTGAAGGCATTTATAAAATGCATTTTGATGAATGCATGCATATATGATATTTCATGGAATGATTATGCTAATAGCTGAAATGAGGTAATTATTACTAACTCATGAAGTTGAGAACATTTCAGGAGTTGTTATCTATTGCAACAAAGGAGTTGCAGATTAAAGTAGTCACATGAGGATGGACAACAGGGAAAACTCTGTCAAGGGAACAAAGTAATGAGATTTATTTATTGGTAATGTTGATTGCATTATGAAAAATCTTGGTTGAAGATAATGCATGTGTAGAGAATGTTAGGACCATTATGGTTAATAAGATGAATGGATTGAAGTGGATGAATTGTTAACTATAAACAATTCCAAGGTCACTTTGTGGGTTCTTGTAAATATTACAATAAAAAGTATGTTATACATGAAATGTTGACAATTTGTTTGGTTGAATGAAAGTTGGAAGTATTGCAAGGAAAAGTAGTCATAAGTATGGCGTTTCTGAAACACATAAGAAAGACTAATGCTTTCTGCTACAACAACCAAGAAATTATGAAATGGAATCTCATACTTGAGAAAAATTTGAATTTTCTTGTGAAACAAATTTAAATTTCTAAATGAAATTGTTATGATATTATCTCATGATGACTGTATGTGTGTGGTACATATGAGATAATGGTTATTAAATTTAGAATGCTTGGGAAGAAATGATATTATTGGGACACTGGAGACGATGATTTCCAAGGTGCAAACTCTTAGTGGGGGCATGGTGAGGAGTTGGTGCTCTCCTTATGTGTGAAAGCCTTGGAAAGATGGATCATTGAAGGAATATGTAGCAATGAAGGGATGCCTGAGCTTGGAAAGGTGAGTGCAACAAGGAAGAGTTAGCTCAATAATGTATATGGTGCTTGAAAAGAAGAGCACCAAAAGAAAACAAGATTTAATAGAAAATGCATGAAGTAAGTGAGGTCTAGTGGACCTATTATGATCCTGAAGATGCACATGATTGCATGATAATTCCATGCAAGAAGGATACATGCATATTTTTGGAGCTATTTGAAGACCTTTGAATTGTACATTGTATATAATGCACTGAGGATAATGCATACATAAAGGGGAGGGGAATTTAATACCCCTAGGCTGAACCCTAATTGTAAATGTAAATGTAAATGTACATATAGGTTCATGAACTAGGATATTTTGGGGCCCGAGAGCCTTTTAATATATGTTTTGAGGCTAGAGTGGATGTGTGGTTATTAGGTTGGAGAGCTTGGGTGATAAAAGGTCAGTGAGCCTATCTTTGTAAAATGTAATCACACTCATATATTTTCTTAATGAAAATACATCACTGCTACAAACCAACTAAACAAGAAGAGTATGGGGGGGATAAACTCCACTAAAAAGGGAAAGGGGGGACATGAGTCTAATATGAGGGGCTAAGCCAAGGGAATATTTTATTAATATTCCTAAAAGTATAAAGTATAAAGTATGGGATTCTCATTTATCATAATTTCCTAATTGTGAACATATCAACATGTGGGGGCCCATGTAGTTCCCAACATGAAAAGTGTCAAGTTGGGAACATGCACATATATTTGGGGAATTTAGTTCATTTTATCATCATTCACTCATTATTCTCCTCTACCATCTGTACCACTTTGCATCTGTCAACCATACTTGCACGGGGGAATATTTGGAGCTATTTCAACCAACAACCTAGGTATTTTGAGTTGAAGCGACGGGCTGTCATGCCTGTGTGTTATTGAAGAAGCGGGTTGTCAGGACTATGAGAATTATCTCCAGGTGAGCGAACTACTGGGAATTGTTTTCCCAAGGTTCCAAGTTGCAGCTATAGGGATCTGAGACTTCCTGTCTGACATGTTGTTGAAGCCCCAGAAAGAAAGTGGGGCAGCCGAAGGAATAATGAACAGAGAAGGGACACACTTCATGGGGTGGGACATGCATGTGGGGAATGAGATATTGTAGTTTGTCTGCTAGAGTTTTCACCTTAGTCTCAGTGTTTTGGTTGTTGATATAATTTAGCATGGCTTAGGATTCCTTTGCCCTGATGGAGTTTTAGCCCCAACTCGGGGGTGACCTGCTACTGAGAGGTTAAGAGCAACATAGTCTATGGTTGGGAGGAAAGTCTAAGGTTTGTACGCAATTGGTGTCTTATTTATACAAGTTTTTTTTTAATTACTCTATCTTTATTTATTTATTTTATTTATGGGTTTTCCCTGTATATGATGCATGTATAAATATGTTGTTAGAAGGAATTTATGATCAAATGTAGATCATTTTTATTTAATTAAATGATATCAGAGTTGAAAATTTTGTGTGGCATATCCCAACACAGTGTCGGGGATGCTACAAGACAATCAGTCCAAGTCATAGGAAAATAAGGGTAATGGATAAGCAAATAAGTAAACTAGAAAGTGGTGTGAGTTCCACAAAATCTCCTCACACAAAACTGATGAATGCCACTCAAAACAACCATTGTTGGTTGAGCTTAAAGAAAAAAATTCAGACTCAGACTCAGAATCTGATTCAAAATAGGGAAAGAGGATCATCAATGCAAAACCTAATGATACAATAAAAACCACAAAGATCCAACCAGACAAGTCGAAGGAGATTGAGGAGGGGGAGCACCTCTTCCATTCACATATGTGGGTGAAGGGGACCCCACTAGATTTCATTGTTTTAAGTGGGAGATAGAATAACCTGATATCAACCGAAGTCATCAAGAGATTGAAGTTCTTGATGATGCCTCACCCCCAATGATACACCATTGGTTGGTTGAGATAGGGATGAGACCTTCATGTTAGCCAATAGTACCGCCTATCCTACGACATCAAGCCCTTCAAATATGAGGTACTATGTGATGTTTCCCCACTCTAAGTTTGTGATGTTTTTTTAGGACAACCTTATATGTGGAAATGTCACATTTTTTATGAGTCTCAACCCCATAATATCATTCTTAATATGGGATTTTATCTCTATAGAATACCAGAGGTAGTTATGACTACTTCCATTTCATTGATCTCGACAAAACAGTGCCGCAAAGTGATCTCTCAGACCACAAAGTTTTCCCTCTTCACGATCTTGTTAGAAGGTGAACACAAGGTCACTGTGACCACCACATCCTCATCCCAAGACCATTTTATACAATAGAAGTAGGTCAACAAGACTGTAGAGGAGAAAAAATATATTTTTTCACCTATAGGGGTGCCTCTGCACTTCTAAGTCAAGCATTCCATTGACTTGGTTCCTGGTGCTCCCTTACTCAATGGTCCAATCTATAGATGCTCCCTTCTAGAGAACGATATTATTCCATATGTTCAACATAGTTATACTATATCCTTTCGTAGCTCTATTTGCCATGACCCTTTTCAGGTGTGCTTGGGGTTCCAACCATTAGCTCCCATTGATATATCTCTTTCCATTGCATATTCATCGACAAAGTCCTCCCAGAGTCAAACCAAGGCATATCATGCAACAAGATTTATTGAATGGATACAACACCTCCAACAACAGGTTCATGACATCCTTCAACAAGCTAATTCCAAGTACAAGCAGGATAACTACTTCATCAAGGCAAGTGGATCACCAAGGTTCAAATTTAGAAAAAGTTTCCCCATATATGAGGGAACTTTACACAATGGGGACCATTGCTTCCTAAGGGAGGAGGAAAAATCTAGGTTGATCTCAGTGGCCATCCACCTCTCCCACTAAATCAATGTTTTCTAGCCATATAAACCATGATATTCACCCTCCTGATGGGGAATGTAATGTAATGCCATCTTCATTTGTTAATTATAAAAATCATGTAATGATTTCCTAGTGGTCTTATGTACATGCTTATAGTGTTAATGCAATGGATCCCATTAGAGCTCCACATTTTAGTGCGCTTAGGCTAGAGTAGTATTGGGATGGGTGACCTCCCGGGAACTCCTAGTGTTTTACATGCCTATGGAATTTTGTAAACTTAGACCAATTTATCCCACATACAACATGGGAATTATTCTCCTCTCACTCTATCATATATAATTGAAGTGAATGAGGTCCTTTGAAAATGAAATGGAGTGTGATGTAATGATTATTGTGAATGAGCATAGCCAACAACTCTTTTTCCTTAGAGATAAGCTACCACCATTCTAGAAAGTTTGTGTTCTATAATATTCTGTTAGTCATTAATAGAAGTTGGTTTCACTGTATTTCTGTGTTCTATGCTATATTTTCATTTGTATATCATTTCATTTTCAATATAATTTGAATCAACATGCGATATCATCTAGAATTTGTGATACCGTTAAATTCGTTCACTAGATCATGACTAAGTTGTGGGATCCACACATGTATGATGGGACTTCCAGTTTACAAGATTTCTTTGGTACAAGGAAAAACATAGTTGTAGAAGATAAACAAATCCTTGCTCTAGATATGGCTTTGAAATATACTCCTACTAGATGGTGGGCCATCCATAAAGAAGACTAACCTACTTCGAATGAAGTACAACCTGCCATGAAACACATGTTTGTTCCTCCTCCTAAATTTGAATATCAAGATCTGTCTTTCACTAAGTAAAAATATGTTTTGGATTTGGAAATATGAAGGTAGAACATATCCTTTTATTCATATAGAAAATTGAAATTAGAAGTGGGAAAGTGAAGGTTTGCAGCCTCAATTTCAAGTCCATATATTCTTCCATACTTTTAGGCCTATTCCTAAGGCTTGGTATTTGCATGAGGAATCTAGAAGGAAGACCACAAGTTGGGTTATCCTTCAGACTCAGTTTTGCAATTATTATTCTTTTGTGGTTAAATTAGATGAAGTAACCATAGTTATATAACTTATCAAGGATATTTTGTTTATGAATAATTTGCATAATAATAATTCTCCTATTATTTGTCCCTATAATTAGGAGCTAATGGTTTTCCAAGAACTTGTGAAACAATTGAAACTCTGTCTCTATTGCAGAAAGGTTATTAACAATGGAGAAGGTGCAAATGACTTGGATGAGTTGAGGCACCTATCTTTTAAAGAATATTAAGTATTCATAATAATTAAAGAAAACACTAATGATGTTAATAGTAAGCTATATAACTAGCCTTTGAAGTTGCGAAAAGTCAATATTAGAAGTGAAGAATGACCTAAAATGGCTTCTATAGAATATTACTAGGATGAATAGACTATGTATGATATTGAATCCCTATTGAAAGAATATGAAGACTTGTTTCCACAGACTTTTATTGAGATGAAAGGTACTCAAGGATATTTTGCGGGGATGAATATAGAGTTGCGGATAGATGCTAAGCCTATTAAACATCAACTTTTCCATCTTAATCCAATGGTTAAAGAGAAGGTAATTAAAGAAAGAAATCAACGAAAAGTTGGCTATAGGATTAATATTCCTCATCGATGAATCTGATTGGATTAGTCTTATTGTTATTTAGAACAAGAAACACATTGATGACATTAGGTTTTACGTGGAATTTCAAAGTTTGAATTCTACTTGTGTGCACAATTCTTTTCCCACTCCTTTTAGTGATGAGGTGCTTGACCAAGTTGTGGGAAAAGAGGCTTACTCATTTAGAGATGTATTTTTAGGATATCATCAAGTCCATATTATAGAAGAGGATAAGAATAAGACCACTTTTACTACATAATGGGGCTCCTTTGCTTATAATGTCATGCCTTTTGCGCTCAAGAATGCACTAGTTTTCTTTTCTTGAGTTGTGATTGTAGCCTTTGGTGATTTCATTCACAAGTTCTTAGGGGTGTATATGGACGATTGGATTATATATAGCTTATTGAAGGAGCAAATTGTGTTGTTGAAGTTAATGTTTGGTCAATGTAGGAAACTCCATATCTCCCTAAATTTGAATAAGTGCATATTTTGTGTACCATTTGGCACTTTGTTGGGATACATTGTCTATAGGGAAGGAGTATTGGTGGACCCTACCAAGATTGTTGTCATTGTGAATCGACTTGCCCCAACTAGTCTTAAACAATTATGGTATACTTTGGGACATACAAGCTACTACAAAAGGTTTATCCACAACTATGCCTCTAGATAAGTTATTGACGAAATTTGAGTTGTTCTTGTGGACCCTTGGATGTGAAGCTACCTTTAATTTCCTAAAATAAAAATTGGTGAGTGCCTTGATTTTTGTGTTTTCTAATTGGAATGTATAATTTCATGTACACATAGATGATTTTGGCATAACATCAGGAGAAATTGTTGTTCAACTAGGAGAAGGAAATTTGGATCACTTTATATATTTTTCAAGTAGGAAGCTTTCACAAGTTGAGTGTAGCCACACCACCACAAAGTGTGAAGGAATTGCTATCATTTATGCTGTATTGATCCAGGAGGATCCAAAACACTCACAAAGGTCCAAGAAGATACAAAATGCTCAAAGATGTCTAGGAGGATCCATAAATGCTCAAAATTATATCGTCTCACTGCAAAAGGACTTCATTGCATAGATCTTGGTGATAGCTTTCCAACAGTGCAAAAATAGCCTCAAACAAAGTTCGTATGAAAAAGTTATAGTCGGTCAAAGTTTGGTCAAACAAGGGAAAAGGTCAAACATGAGGTGCCACATGGAAAGACCATAGGATACCACATGTCATCCATATAGATGCCAATATGATGTCATGATGACATCAACAAGATGATGTGGCAACAAAAGAGGCTGCCATGTGTCACTCATTTTTGAAATTTTTAGGCACCCATATGGACCAATAAAAAAGTGCCATGTGTCATCCATATGATGATGTGGTAGGTATAATCAAAATCCATACTGTGACGTGGAAGTGATTGGGTAGGCGTGGCAGGGGTCATACAATAACAACAAATGATAAGCTTCCACATGGGCTAATCACATGGCGCCACAAGGTTCCTTTAAGAAGGCCAAGTTGGCTTGGGTATAAAAAATGGTTATGGGCTCGACGAGCTTTTAATCCTCGACCTCCCATAGAATCTAGAGGGAATATTCCTTTGTACCAATGACTTAACATACCTCCACTAACCACTATTCCATATTTAGTGTATGTTATAACAAACACTTAAATAAATATTTAAGCCTAGATTAATGCGGCGGGTTATATAGCAAGAATTTCGGGCCATAGTTAGGACGACCTAGGCCTATATATATGAACACACATCCCGAGGTTGAAACAGATCTCAAGACATGTACAAAGTATGTTGTAAAGACAATGCATTGAAGTGCAAGCCATGAGTTTCCTAGTCATGATGTTGCCTTGATTTGCATGCTGAGGAGCACTATCTCCAAACATAGGCTTGTTTATACTCATTTTTCTCGTTTTCTCGAGAGGAGTACGATGGTGATGTTATTTTTGTGCTAATATGTTGTATCTAAAAGTATTATTTAACATTTCCATTAATGAGTGCCATAATGCATTGTTTGGCGTGTAAAGAGGGTGAAATTGAGCCAGTTCAGAATATGGTTGAGTTTATACTCATTTTTGTCTGAATTTTGCAAGGAATTTAATGATATACTCTATTTTTGAGTTTGAGCAACAAAATTGAAGAGTGAATTCAAATTTGGATTTGTAAGTCCATTTTGTATTGTAATTTGACTTTTTGAGATTATGAAAATTAGTCTCATTATTTAAAAGGGAACTCAGAGATGTAGTAAACTCTGTCATGAATATTGTATTTTGAGTTCTTTTGTTTTTTGCTGTGTTATCTCATCATTCTTCAAGTTATTCATCATTTTATAAGGTTTTGGATAATAATCACATCATCATGCATTCTACAAATCACCTCAATACGATCAAGAATTATTTTGTATCAAGTTAGATGCTAATATGGGTTTTTAAAGATTAACATTGGTATCTATGGATTTTCGGATCAAGTGGAATCAAAGCTAGTTTTGATGTGTATTTTCAAGTTGATGTGACTAGGTCCAAGAATCAAGTTGGTGAAGGTTTTGAAGACTCTTGCTGAGAAGACAACATGATTAAATATCTCATGAAGTTAAGGCTCCATAAAGGCATTAACCGACAAATTCAAAAGGAGAATTATGAATTAAAGATGCAACTACAATCTCTCGAAAAGGAAAAGCAGAAACTTCAAGATCAATTGATATGTCATGAGGAATTCCTTAGAGGTATTTTTCATGAGTTAGAAAGAAAGTCACAGACTAAGGATTAGGTATTGACACCATTCCATGAAGCTAGGAAAGTACAAAATGAAAAGTTTCTAATGCAAGAGAAACTATCTCCTTCAAAAGGAATGATCAAGAAAGATGATTCCTCGTATTCTTCTTCTCCCCATCAAGATAGAGAATGGTCAAGGATGGCTGAAGTAACGAGAAATTTAGATGAAGAGGTCCTTCATAAGCATTCGGTCTTACCTTCCATCCCAGGGAAAGGTAACAGATGTAAGACATCTCCAGGAAGAGATGTGCATTTTTAAGGGGGAGTGAGGACATTTCCCATTGGTAATATTGGTGTACGGTCTAAGTATCCATGTGTTTTCTATGGAACTAGTAACCATAATATGGCGAAATGTCAAAGAAACCAACCCTTGCAAGAAAATCCATCCAAGAATAAGGCTAAGGGAAAAATTCGTTTCTCAAAACAAAGGAAAGGGGAGAATGACAAGAAGGGATCATGGCTCCAAGATGGGAACAAGACACTCTGCTCTTATTATGGTAAGAGTGGACATTATGTAGAGAAGTGTTGGACAATTTATCCACACTTATGTCCAAAGAAGAAGCGAAAAGATGTAAAGGCACCTGCAAGAAGATAGGCAACAACCACAAGTGAAGTTAATACTCTTGCTGAAAGATTCGAGAAATAATACTTCTTAATGACTGGTCTTAATAGTGTGACATATGAAGACATCGAGGTATGGTTCATGGACAATGGCTCATCTCTCCACATGATAGGAATGAGATCAATATTTCCTACTTTCTCAGAGATCGACACAGATTTCTATGTAGGATCTAAAACTAACACCAAAGAAGCAATAAGAGGGTTTGGATATATAAGATTCCAACTAGAGTCAAAAGGATTTCTAGAAATAAAAAATATGTTATATGTTCCAAATTTGAAAGTAAACCTACTCTCATTTGCATCTTTTGAAGAGGAGGATATGCAAATTGCGTTCTAGGATGGACAAGTACTTTTGTATTCAAGGGAAGCTACTCAAGACACAACTGTAGTGCTTGGTTTTCAAAAGGAGAGGTTATATAGGTTACTTGGAAGACCTATAATTGGGTTTAATGGTTTCTTAGGTTCAACATCAGATTCTGCATCAAATTCAATGTCAGATTCAACATCAATGTTAGAGGCATTGTTAGAGATAGGGAGTTGTGAGACTCCTTCCATTACTAGGGGAAGAATGAGTCCATGAAGAAAACCACCTATCAAAAAAAAATTCATTGTAAATATGTATATTGTAAATTTGCAATATAGTATGCACATGTTGATACCTTCTAAATCTATTTCTCATGTTATATTAGAATGCTTGTTATCCCCTCATTAGGGAATGCTAAGAGTGAGAGGAGTCTTGTAAGATTTATATATATCTACCTTATAAATTTTCAAGATTGAGAGGTATCTTATAGATATTTTTAAGCCTTTCGACAACAATGAAGACAATAACAACGATCTTATTATCAACTAAAAATTTCATATGGATCAAATTGTCTAAGTTAACATTCTTATTCTAAAGAACCAAAGGTGAAGGAATGAAAGAATGCATGCAGTTGGATCATGTAGATCAAGAGAAGGAAGAGCATCATAGTAACGTAAATCTTCCTAGAGCTGGTAGAGATAAGAGGTATATAATTGTAAAGATGTATGCTATTGATATGACATCTCCAAGATATTATGTCATGTTTGTGTAGATTTATACCTTGATTAGAAGCAAGTAAAAAATCATAGATGTTTGTGGAAGACATATTTCGAGTTGCTTTCAGGGTAGGAGAGAGGAAATGGATAGGGAATTCATTCAAAGACTCCTACAGATACATCAACAATATAGGAACAATAAGTCCAAATGGGCAAGGCATAGATCAACATTCGACTTGGTTTCATGATTATCGAGATAAACTATCTTCAATAGAGAAGGATATGGGAATGGATGTTGAGTACAAGATTCATATTTGGATATCGTAGATTCAATGAGAAGACTCATTATGAAGGAATCTATGAGCCAAAACTAGATTTAACTAGCACTAGTTTCCAAAGAGCCAGAGTCAGAGCCATATTCGAGAGAAGCAAACAAAAGTACACTGATATAAATTCCAAAGTGAATAGATCCAAGATGAAAATTCTAGTCCCTAAATATTCAACAAGGTGGAAGAGTGAAAAAAGCTTCATCATCACTAAATTATTGAATAAGAACATTTCAGTAAGGTGTAAGAGTAAGTAAGAGTTTCTATCACTAAGTTGTTGAAATATTCATACTTTTGGAGGACCAAAAGTTCTTCAGTGGGAAGGTATGATCCAGGAGGATCCATAATGCTCATAGAGGTCTAGGAAGATCCAGAACGCTCACAAAGGTCCAGGAGGATCTAGAAATGCTCAAAATTTTATCGTCTCAAATGTTCTCTAAAATGACTTCATTGTGTAGAGCTCGGTGATATCTTTCCAATGACACAAAAATTGCCTCAATCGAAGTTTGTATGCAAAAGTTATAGTTGGTCAAATTTTGGTCAAACCATGGCAAAAGTCAAACATGAGGTGCCACATGGAAAGTCCACAGGTTTCCACATGTCCTCTGTACAATTGTTAGAATGAAATCAACAAGCTGCGTGTCAACACAAGAGGCTTCCACATGTCACTCATTTTTTTCATTTTTAGGCACCCATGCAGACCAATAAAAAAGTGCCACATGTCATCCGTACGATGACGTGGCATGTGACAGATGGAAGGTACAATCAAAATCCATATGTTGATGTGGAAATAATTGGGTAGGTGACATGGCATGGGTCGTACAACAACATTCAATGATAGGTTTCCACATGGGCCAATCAAATGGCACCACGTAGCACCTTTGAGAAGGCCAAGTTGGTCTGGCTATAAAAAATGGTTATGGGCTCGATGGGTTTTGAACCCTCAACCTCCCATAGAATTGGGAGGGAATATTCCATTGTACCAACAACTTAACATACCTCCGCTAACCACTATGCCATATTTAGTGTTTGTTATAACAAACACTTAAATAAATATTTAATCCTAGATTATTGGGGTGAGTAGATAGCATGAATTTTAGGCCATAGTTAGGTCGAACTAGGCATATATATATATATATATATATATATATATATATATATATATATATTAACCCACATATCGAGGTCGAAATAGATCCCGATACAGGTATGAAGTATGCGATACAAAAAATGCATCGAAGTGTGTGCCATGAGTTTCCTAGTCATGATGTTGTCTTGATTTGCGTGTCGAGGAACACTATCTCCAAACATAGGCTTGTTTATACTCATTTTTATCGTTTTCTCGAGAAGAGTATGATGACGATGTTATGTTTGTTCTAATATGTTGTGTATGAAAGGATTGGTTCATATTTCCATTAATGAACGACATAGTGCATCGTTTGGCATGTAAAGAGGGTGAAATTGAGCCAGTTCAGAATACGGTCGAGTTTATACTCATTTTTCTCATAATTTTGCGAGAAATTCAATGGTATACTCTATTTTTTAGTTTGAGCAACAAAATTGAAGAGTAAAATCAAATTTGGTTTTGTAAGTCCATTTTGTATTGTAATTTGACATTTTGAGATTATGAAAACTAGTCTCACTGTTTAAAAGGGAACTCGAAGATGTAGTAAACTCTGTCATCAATATTGAAGTTTGAGTTATTTTATTTTATGTTGTGTTATCTCATTATTCTTCAAGTTATTCATCATTTTATAAGGTTTTGGATAATAAGCACATCATGATGTGTTCTACAAATCACCTCAATACAATAACAAATTATTAGGAATCAAGTTAGATGCTAATATGGGTTTTTTAAAGATTAATATTGGTATCTAAGGATTTTCAGATCATCTATAGAAGTTTAGAGACTACCTTCTAGGATGACACTTTATGTTTTATATAGTTCATTCTATATTGAAATACTTGGTTAATAAGCTTGTTATAGAGGGCTTGTATTTGTAGGTGGTTGCTTTTGTTTCAAGAATTCTCATTTGAAGTTGTGGTTGAACATGATACTTGTGTAATGTAGGGCTTGATCACCTCTCTAGGATAATTGAGTTAAGAGAATCAAGCGGTGCAATGGATGATTAGATTTTAGATGCATATTTGTTCAAATTAGAAGCTATCCTAGACTATTTAGAAAATTTTGCTTTGTTTTTAACTACTGGTGCTACTCTTGGACACTATTCTGCAACTCAAAAGAATAACTTAGTGGTTAGAGCTATAGATTATCAATTAATCATAGGATATTTATACAAATTGGGGATTGATGGTATTCTTTGGTGGTGGGTGATGGATTATGAAAGGAAGGATATTACATGGGAATGTCATCATGGATTTGTGGGAGGGAACATTGGAGGAAAAACAACAACTTGCAAAGTTTCGCGGGCTAGTCATTAGTGCCCAATAGTAGTTAAATATTCAAAGGAGTATGCCAAAACTTATGATAACTATCAACAAGTAGGTAAACCTTCTAGGCGAGATGAGCCACCCCTAAATCCAATAAGGGCTTTGCAACCATTTGAGAAATGAGATGTTGACCTTTTCAGACCTAGTAACCCTCCTTCTTGCCACTCTAAAGCTTGATATATCATTACTGCAACTGATTATTTCACCATATGAGTAGAATCTATGGATATAAACGATTATTTGACTAATATTGCAGCCAAATTTATTTTTGAGAATTTTATCACCAAGTTTGGTTACTCAAGGAGTTTGACTAGTGACCAAGGTAGGAACTTCTTGAGAACCACATCACAAAAGTAGCCCCTATCATCCTTGAGCTAATGGAATTGTGGAATATTTAAATAGTATTTTAGGAAGGGGTTTGAATAAAGTGTGTTCTATGAACCAAGATAATTGGGGTGAGAGAATTC
>ML790162.1:97990-137017 GCA_009831015.1 Picea engelmannii | reverse complement strand
GGCAACTCGGCTTCACGATCTCGATCTACAACAGGAGCGGGTCTTCAAACAGGCTCTGATACCATGTTCGACAACACAGGTATTCCAACAGAGGACGAACACCTTCAGTAACCACTCATATAACCAGATCAAAGATCAACACATCGATGTTTTCACGTGGTAAAACCCCTACGGGGAAACATCCATGGCCCCAACCAACGCGGCCACTTGGAACAGTTTATTAATGCAAAGAAAAATATTACAGAGAGATTTTACAAGAGAGTTTCTCACAATCGATCATCGGCAAATGACCCTCCATGCTCTTTAAATATAGATCATGGACCAATCGGGTGTTAAGCCATAGATCAATGGCCGTTAAGATCGAGAAGAGTATAAACCGTCGGATCACTCTATGTTGGGAACATATCGTGACCGTCGGATTGCCTAACTACAAATGCATACTAGTGCATACTAAAGAAACACACTTTTACCTAACGACATATTAGACCAAGTAGATCTTAACTTACTCCTAAGTGTCTAAATATCCTAACAAAAATCCTTAATTATTTAAAAATTATAATTATAATATATTAACATGATTATAGACTCCATTAAATTCATTACTCTCTCTATATATATAATTTTATGGTTGAAAATGTTTTTTTATATGAATAGTTAAAATTATGGACAAAAATCTTTGACATGTATTGAAAATGTTTTTTTATATGAATAGTTAAAATTCTGGACAAAAATCTTTGACATGTATGAAAACGCTATCAGAAAAACCAATAGTATTTTCAAAAATCGTAACATAAAAAATAATGGTTTTGAATGCAATATGAGTCATGGATTATTTTTCTTTGACATGGATAAGAATACATGACATGTATGGAAACGCTATCAGAAAAACCAATAGTACTTTCAAAAAACGTAACAGAAAAAATAATGGTTCTGAATGCAATATGAGTCATGGATTAATTTTCTTTGACATGGATAAGAATACATCCTTAGGAACCTGCAAATCGATTCAAAGGATAAATGATTTAAAGCAGAAAATGGTCCATTACAAATATTTCAACATATAAAAATATCCCCCACCATTTCCAATCAATTTTCAACGTAACCATATATGTGTTTCTCAAAAATTATAAAAAGGTTTCAACCTGAGAAAGTATGAGACGATTTTTATGTACATAACATTGTAAAAAATTAAAAATGGAATGCTGTGAGTTAAGATATTGAATGTTGGCTATGGTTCTGGAATCTCGTGGTGCGCTATCTGGAACAGACCCTGTATGTCCAAGCTGCTATCGTTGGCTATCAATGGATTCTCCTATGCCAATCACATGACCCTAATCGCATCTTGTATTGGAAAATGAACACAAAAAAAAATCAGAAATGGTCGACCGATGACGTCCAAGTAATAGTGGAAAAAACTTGTTGAAATAATATAATAGCTCTTTACCACTCATTCAACCAACAGCTCCCCCAATTCCCAATGATTTTTTCTTTGCATCGTGTTGTGCAGGGTGAGAAAATGGCGATGAATTAGTTCTTGAGTTGAATATGTCAGAAACATAAGAACAAGGGCAAGGAAGGAAAATGCTAGGAACTGAAATGTGCCCATAATTCAAAACAAGGAACCAAGATGTGCCCAAAATTAAATGACAGGAATTGAAAATGCCAAGGGAAATGTGCGCACAATTAAAAACCCATGGCTCTCCACCTGGTAAGGAGACACTGCTCCTTGGGGATCCACCTTGTAACCCATGCTTTAATTGAAACTGAAATTAAAAACCCATGGCTCTCTAATTGCTCCACCGGGTAACACATGCTTTGATTAAAATTGAAATAAAAAACCCACGACTGTCTAAACCTGGTAACACATGCTTTGATTGAAATTGAAACACACACATGCTTTGATTGAGGCAATGCCATTTGTGGCAATGAGACCAAAATCAGTCAAACGTGGCGGCAAAGAGTTGTATATATATTAATTTTTTCTAATCATTTTAATATGTGGCATTTAAATGGGCAAACAATAAATTTTTAATATGATTAAGTAAATGTTAAAAAGTAAACATGCTAAGGGATGTATTTAGAAATGAGAGGAAGTTATGAATTTGGAAAGACGATGAAAAATATGCTAACATCTTTAGATTGTAATTTGTAATTAAAAGCTTCATTAACTCATCAATTCCAATAGAGAGGACGCCTATAGGTGTAATTATTCATGCCCTAATCTATGTTCATGTGCGTTGAGATTCAATCTACCTACAAGTCTGTCCCCGACACATAAATTCCTCTCTTCCATCCTCGCATGCCAGTTTGTATTTTATTCTATGTCCAGGTCTATTTATTCCTCCTCACACATGTAGAAACACCTTCGTTTATTCCTTGGGCATTTTTCCTTTCATGCACATAAGCGTCCATTTGCAAAAATGCCTCTACTAGCTAGCCTATCTGCTATCTCTGTTGTTTGATCGAGCCCTGTGTGCATTGATTGTTGTATGTTCTATCAATTCTAGTTCATTCTGTCTGGCGGTCACACCTCTCCTCCCATGAAACCCTAATCTCGCAGGTCTATCCTCTGCGCAAAACCTTCCTACTCACATTTCTAATATTGTGTGACCTCGTCCTTGTCTAGGAAGTTACTGTTGTTTCCCTCGAATGCTATCCAACAACTCTACGTGTAGGTCATCCATGATCCAGTTAGCATACAATCAAGAATCATTGGTTGCCACTAATAAAATAAGATATAAGAGGAGGGAAATCATGAAAACCGCAGTGAACTGTGGATATAATTCAATGAAACTCAACTTCAATGTGCACTAAGCGAAACTCTTCGAAGAAAATAGCTATCAGACATGCTAACACTGTTGGGCGCTATACATACTCATTGACTTGATCTCAAACCCTAATTGCTCAATATCAAGCACTCCCTCATCTCCGCTTGGGGAGGTCTTGAGTTCGATTTCCCATCCAGATTAGCAAATTTCTCATCAAAAGATAATTCTCATTCAATCCTTTTCAAGCGTTGAAAGTCGAATTTCAGCAGACAAACTTTTTCAAGGCAAAAGTTTCTTTAAATCCTTGAACATTTGTAGGATTTTGTTAAAGATCCACTTTCTGCAGACATTCTGAAGCAGTGTTACTTTCTTTAAAGAATTTGTTGTATCTAAAAGTTATCATTTGGATGTGCATTTAATATTGTTGGAATCAACTTATTTTGGAAGACTACCTAGTTTTACTTTGTGAGAGGAGTTATGCCTTTTCAATATTAGATCATAGAGACCTGTCGATAAAAAAGTCATCTCGAGCAACACATTTGAAAGGGAAGGTAGTGCTATTAATGTCGTTGCAAGAAGGTATCTGTGCATGCCTCTCCTTTTGAAGCTGAATTGAATCAAGTTGATTTGTTTCTTTTAACAAGTTGAATATCTCTCTTGGGTTGATTTCGTCTTCAACCTTTTGAATAGTTCCTTATGGTATGATATTTTATCTTTCCAGGTTGAGTTACATTGTAAACGGGTGAATTTTTGGTAGAAGTTGACACCTTCAATTTGTTGAGTTTCATTTTCCGAGTTTACATTGTAAAGTTAGGGTGGAGTTGCAAGAAACCCTGTAAGGTCTAATTCTATTTTTAAAATGGCTTTAGTTGAGGAACTGTTAGAGTTATTGAACACTCTAATTCTCTCTTCTATGGACAATATAGTTACCATTGACAAAACCACTTTGTAGTCTATTGTAACATGCTTGCATGTTTAGTAAACCAAAGAAACACTATTGCAAACTCAGACTCTGCTTCTTCACGATGCACTTAAGCGACACAATCTGTGACAACATTTTGAACTAGTTCTTGTTCAGAACCCTCTTTTCAAAGTTGATGAAGATGATGTTTCCTATTCAAACCAACAACCAATACAAAAACTTAGTGAGACCGATCTAAAAATCCTTAGACACCACTTATTTCTTTACATATATACATGCAGTATCTAACTTGATCCAGAATAATTTACTAATCATATTGGGGTGGTTTGTAGAATTATGATGATGTGTTGTTTACCCAAAAACTCATAAACTAACTATTAGCTTTCTTAATGATAGTGAAATGACACAACATAAAATAAAAGAACTCAAATTACATACTTTTGTTTCATCTTTAAGTTCCATTCAATCCAATGAAAATTTTCTTCTCCATCTCAAGTACCAAAAATCACATGTAAAAATAAAAAAAATAAAATAACTACACCATTGAAATCTTTGTGAAATTCTGAAAATTTTGACTATAAATTCGATCAATTTGCAAACTAGCTCAATTTCATGCTCTTTGGTACACAAAACAATGCATTAAATGCCTATTAATGACAAATTGAGAAAAACGTTTTACAAATGACCTCAAATAACAAAACATACCTCATATTCATGATCCTTGTGAAAAATCATGTAAAATTGATATAAAATACTTGAAATTCCGTCAAAGTACCATTCAACACGCTTTAGGGTGAAACACAAAACTTACTTGTACTTGCACATACTTCAATGCATCCGTACAGTCTCAAAATTCATTCCATGTCTCAAAATCCATGCCCTATCCTTGCCTTGGGATATGTGCACATAGGGATTCATCTAGAGCATTGGGATCTGTGCCCAATATATAAGCTCGATCCTAAAACCATCTCTCGAATTAGTTGGCAGCTTGGTTACTAAACATGGCGGTGTCTATGAGAAATGTGGATTCATTGGTTTATTGGTTAAAACCATCCATTATAATAGTGGAGGTTGGGGTTCGATTCCCCTCTATGGCATATATGTTGGTCACATTTTATATAATATATATTTATATATAGTATATAGTAACTATATATTATATATAATATATAGTAACTATATATTACATATAGTTACTATATATATAATATATAGTAACTATATATTATATATAACATAACAAACTCCCATGCATAAGTGTTAAGCTCCTTTTGCGGTTACAGATCAGTCATGTGGTCACATATGTGTACCAGGGGCTAGGGGATAGACCTTGGCCCCTTTCTCCCCCCATATGAAACTTCAATTTAATTTAAATAAATTTTAAAACATGATATGGTTAAGACCCATCGTATGACTTGTTGGTTGTGGCGAGTATGTTAAGGCTTTGGTGGCTATGGAGGTCATGGGGATAAACCCTGTTGACTCCAATTTTTTTATACAATCATATCAATATTGGCCAATGAGGGGCTTCCATGTGGCAGCCTTTCATTGGATATCCTTGCACATGTCGACGAACCATTGGACCATGTGGAGATATAATCTGCCAACTCATCTGCCTAGTCAACTTTACAATCATTCCACGTGGCACCTTGGGGTGGGGCCACATCCCCTGTATGGTCATTCCATGTGTAACTATACGGTCATGCCACGTTTTCTTTTACCCCTTTGAATTTTGACTTTGACCTTGGTTGACCCGAACTTTGATTGCTTATAACTTTTGCATACGAGCTCTGTTTGACTTTCCATTTGCACCATTGGAAAAATGATGATGAGCTCTATGCAATGAAGTCATGTTATGGGTGATTTGAGATGGTTGAATTTTGAGCATTAATGGATCCTCTGGGACCTCTATGACCGTTCCAGATCCTCTTAGACCTTTGTGAGCATTCCTTAGATCCTCCTGGATCACACCTTCCCACTGAAGAACTTTTGGACCTCCAAAAGTATATATATTCAACAACTTAGTGATGATAACTTTAACTCACTCTTCTATGTTATTAAAATGTTCATATCCAATAACTTAGTGATGAAGCTTCTTCACTCTTCCATCTTGTTGATTATTTTGGAAATAAGTCTTCATCTTGGGTCTTCGATCTTAGGTACTAGATAAATGCACTTTTGTCCGCTTCTCTAGAATATGGATCTGACTCTGGCCTTTGGCACTATAGCTAATATGATATATAGCTCTGGTTCTAGCTCATAGATTCTATGACAACAAAAGTCATGTTCACTGAATCTTTGCAATACTTGTATCATGTATTTCAACATCCACTCCCATCTCCTTCTGCTGAAGATAGTCCATATTGGCCAATATTAAACCAAGTCGAATGTTGATCTATGCCTTTCCCATTTGGACTCTTTGTTCTTATATTGTTGAATGTATCTGTAAAAGACCCTAAATGGATACTCTATCTATTGTCGCTCCTGCCTTGAAAAACAATTATGCTTGTATTGTTATCATATGTACTTGATTTGCTTGTGTTCAAGCTATACATCCATACAAACATGACATATTTTTTAAATATGCTTATAGCATGCACCTTTATGTGCCTCTTATTTCTGAAGAGGATCACTTCTCTTTTACCAGCTTTAGAAATTTTGGCATTACTTTGATGCTCTTTCCACTCCTGAACTACAAGCTCCAAATGCCTGCATCCTTCTATTCCTTAGATTTTAGTTATTTAGAATCAAGAATTTTGTCTAAGACAATTTGATCCATATGCATCCCTTTAGTTGATTACAAGAAAATATATTTGTCCATATTGTTGTCTAAATGCTTTAGAAATCTTCATAATGATATTCCTCTCACTGTAAAATAGTATGTATAGGTGGCTATCTAGAAATCTCTAACGAGATTCCCCTCACTCTTTACAACATACAAGGTGGAAATATATAAACTCTCTTTACGAAATTCCTCTCACTCATACAAGGTGGCAATACATAAATTTACAGAGTCCTTCTCACTCATATAATTTACAATGATTGACATACAAGCCTTTTGTTAGACTTCAAGAGATTTACACATATGCATATTATATTTACAAATATACATATTTATAATGAATTTAAAAGGATGGTTTACTAATGGAATCATTATCCCAAGTGTACTGGGAGGAGTCTTACAACTTTCGACTTCTGTCAGTGCCTCTGATGTTGATGTTGAATCTAACATTGAATTTGATGTCGTGTCCAAGTAACCACTAGACCAAACTATCAGTCTTCCCAATAACCTGTATAACCTCTCCCTGTGAATACCAAGTACCATTGGTGTGTTTGGAGTAGCTTCCCTTGAATACACAAGTATTCACCCATTCTGCAATGTGACTGCATAATTATCATCCTCAAATAATGCAGCTGAGAGAAGTTTTACCTTTAAGTCTGGAACATACAACATATGTTTGATTCCCATAAATCCTCCTGACTCGAGCTGGAATCTTGCATATCCATACCCCTTTATTGTTTTTCTGGTATTGGTTCCGGATCCCACAAAGAAATCTGTGTCCGAATTTGAGAAATTCAAAAATACTGATCTCATCCTGGTCATATGGCGAGATGAACCACTGTCCACGAACCATTCTTCGATGTCTTCATAAATCACTTTGCCAAGACCAACCATCAGGAAGTATTATTTCTCAAGCCTTTCAGTAAGACCATTAACTTCATCTGGGGATACATCTTGTGTTCTTACAAGTGTCTTCACATCCTTCAGGTTCTTCTTTGGACATAAGTGCAGGTAAAGTGTCCAACACTTTTGAATCTAGTGTCCACTCTTACCACAATAAGAACAAAGCATCTTGTTCCACGATCCCTTCTTATCATTCCTCCTTTTGCTCCGACTTGAGAAATGATCTGCCTTCTTCTTGGATGACTTTACTTACACAAACTAAATTCTCGGATACTTCTCTACATCATGGTTTCTAGTTCCATAAGAAGCACATGGATAACTAAACCATTCACCAGTATAAAAAGTCTTCATTCCTTCTCCTGTAGCATGCACATCTTTCCCTGGAGATGATTTTCACATGTTACTCTTCTTTAGACTGGGAGGTAAGGACAATTGTTTATGTAGGAATTCTTCATCTAAGGTTCTCTTTGCTTCATCCACCCTTGAGCACTCTCCATCTTGATGGGAATATGAAGGGTCTTCTTTCTCGATCATGTTTTTGGAAGGAGATAGTGCAAGAGAGAGTATCTCATTCTCTGCTTGTCCAACTTTACTGATTGATGGTACCATCCGCAACTTTCTCTCTAGTTCATGAAAAATACTCATGTGGAAATATTCATGACATAACAATTGATCTTGCATCCTTTGCTTCTTTTCTTCAAGAGCTTGCAACTACATCCTTAACTCAAAATTCTCCTTCTGGATTTTCCGATTAATGTTCTTTTGTAGCCTCAATTTCATGAGAACTTTACTCATCTTGTTTCCCTGATAAGAGTCTTCAATATCTTCACCAATTGAACTCTTGGATCTCATCACAATCGAAAAATTGCAACTCATGCCAAAACTAGCTCTAATACCACTTAATTAAAAAATCCTTAGACACCACTTACTGCTTTATATATACACATGTAGTATGTAACTTGATCCTGAATAATTTACTGATCGTATTGGGGTGGTTTGCAGAATTACGATGATCTATTTTTTACCCAAAAAATTTATAAACTGAAGATTAAATTTCTTAATGATATTGAGATTACACAACATAAAATAAAAGAACTCAAATTACATACTTTTGTTTCATCTTTAAGTTCCATTTAATCCAATGAAAACTGCCTTCTCCATCCCACGTACCGAAAATGACATGTAAAATGATTCACATATTCCAATTTAATGGATGCTCTTAAATTCCATTACTCAAAACAAAAAAAATAACTACACCATTGAAATTCTTGCGAAATTTTGAAACTTTTGACTATAAAGTCGAGCAATTTCCAAACTAGCTCAATTTCACGTTATTTGGCACACAAAACAATGCATTAAATGCCCATTAATGAAAAATTGAGGAAAAAGTTTTATAAATGACTTCAAATCACAAAATAGACCTCATATTCATGATCCTTGCAAAAAATAGTGTAGAATTGATATAAAATACTTGAAATTTCGTCAAAGTACCATTTGGCATGCTTTACGATGTAACACAAAACTCACTTGTACTTGCATGTACTTCAATGCATCCATACAGTATCGAAAATCATGCCCTGTATTGAAATCCATGCACTTTCCTTGCCTCAGGATCTGTGCACATAGGGATGCATCTAGAGCATTGGGATCTGTGCCCAATATATAGGCTCGATCCTAAAACCACCTCTCGAATTAGTTGGCTGCTTGCTTATTAAACTTGGCGGTATCTTCGCTAAATGTGGAGTTGTTGGTGTATTGGTTAAAACCATCCACTACAATAGTGGAGGTTGGGGTTCGATTCCCCTCCATGGCATATAAGTTGGTTACATTTTATATACTGTATACTTATATATAATATATAGTAACTATATACTATATATTACATAACAAACTCCTGCGCATAAGTGTTAAGCCCCTTCCACGGTTACAAATCGATCATGTGGTAACATATGTGGACCAGGGGATGGGGGATAGGGGATATCCCCTGACCCCTTTCTCCCCCCATATGCAACTTCACTTTAATTTAAATAAATTTTAAAACATGATATGGTTAAGACCTATCATATGGCTTGTTGGTTATGGCATGTATGTTAAGGATTTGATGGCTATGGGGGTCATGGGTTTGAACCTTGTGGACTCCAAAATTTTTATACAATCATACCAATATTGGCCAATGAGGGGTTGTCATGTGGCAACCTCTCATTGGCTATCCTTGCCACTTGTTGACGAACCATTGGACCATGTGGAGATATAATCTACCAACTCATCTGCCTAGTCAATTGTACGATCAGTCCACGTGGCACCTTGGGGTGTGTCTAGGTCACATGTACAGTCATTCCATGTGTCACTGTATGTTCATGACACGTGTCCTTTTACCCCTTTGACTTTTGACTTTGACCTTGGTTGACCTGAACTTTGACCGCTTATAACTTTTGCATACGAGCTTCGTTTGACTTGTCATTTGCGTCGTTGGAAAGCTGACGATGAGATCTATGCAATGATGCATTTTTTGGGATGATTTGAGACAGTCAAATTTTGAGCATTTATGGATCCCCTGGGACCTCTGTGAGTGTTCCAGATCCTCCTAGACCTCTGTGAGCATTCCTTAGATCCTCCTGGATAATAGACAACCCCAGATTCTAGTGTAGATAAAGTTCAACTTCCTCTTTCCAAGCAGATCATTAAGCCTTGGGAATAAATAAAGAACAACAAGAATAGAACTGATATATGATATGAAAATGATGTCACCTTTCATAATCTGGATTACACCAAACCGATCCAGTTCTAGAGTGTTGGATTGCTACAAGTTGGTTCACATTTACCTTCTCCAGTTCAAGAGCAGATTTAGATATGCCAACATTGTCAACAATTTGGCCATGTGGAAGATCAATGCTTCAATATTCATCCTTGAAGCATTTTGGAAAACATAATCATAATTCAGAAAGATGTTTTACCAACAAGAAATATACAAGAGTAAAGAACCACTGTGGGTGGATGACTTCTTGGCAATGGTTATCAATAGCCAAGAAAATATCTCATTCATACCGACGATTTCACTCTCGACCATTGACACATCTTGCAGTGGACATATTTTTGTCTTCTCACCTTGTCCCTGATACGGGGAAACAACACCAATGATTGGCAGTCAGGCTTCCGGTTTCAAATTCTTATCAATCGAGCGTGACAAGCGAGCATGATTGGTTTGTGTTTTTTCTTAAACCACCACTTAGTAGAAGATTTACAACTTCTACTAGACAATGGTTTGTGGTTTCCCTTAAACCTCCACTTGGTAGAATATGTTCAACTTATTATACTTCACAGTTTATGGCCATATTTAAGAAAACATTCAAGATCATTTCCAATTAGAAGAAGACATCAACTTCCAACTTATAGCTAAATTAGGAAGTGTTTCGGGAACCATTGAGCCTAGAGTAGGGTTCCAAAGTTTGTGGTCATCCTTAAACCACCAGATTGGTTTGTGGTCTTCCTTAAACCACCATCACCATTCGGTTTGTGGTCATCCCAAAACCACCAGATTTAGAGAGTACATTCAGCCATCAACAACTGCACACTTCATAATTTTAGCTACCCACTTTTAGATTTCAACTCTCACCTTGGACTCACATACACCCCTTCAAATTAAGGGGGGGGGAATGTTGGAAATGTAATCCATTAGGGTTACTGACTAGATGGAATGTGAATCATCAAGTGTGTACGAAGAGTCATAAGGAGTCCAAGATACCTTGGAAGATGAAGCCAAAGGTCACATCATTGTATTAATGCATATACCATATTGACGAATAATTAACTACACACTTATCTTTTATTTCGTGCGCCTAACACGAGAAATAAGACTAATCTAGAGAGTTTGAAGAAGATTGTTACTAAAAGATAACCTTTAATAATAGTATATGAAAGTGATCTATAGCTTTTAATTTTTAAGAACTAATTCTATTGAGAAATATTACTACAAGATAACCTTCATTAAACATAAACTATTCTAATGCATAAATAGATGAAAATTATAGAAGCAAAACACTTAGAAATAATTCCATAGTGTACCATATATGAGATGAGGAAAACATACTATAGAAAATAAGAAAATAATTAATAAATCATATATAACCATTCATTGAAAATAATAGCCAACAATGTATCAAATCACACAAGCTAACTTGGCAAAATTGAAATCCTTACTAGATGCCTACAACATCACTTCAAGAGTAGAATAACCCATGAATAATAATTAATACACACAAATCTTAAGCAAAAATGTCCCTTGAATCCAAAAAGCTTTTCTAAATTAATCTTGAAATAATTATGAGTTACAATCCTTCCCAAATCACCTAAGAGTCAAAGACCTTTTCGTAGAGGCTGATTTTCATATTTATAGGAAAAATTATGTATAAAATAGAACAAAGTATAAAATTAATAAAAGGTTCACAAAATCCATGTAGGTAGTTAAAACTCTGGTGAACTGGGTGTCTCGACTCATGCATACTCAACATCACACTTACTCCACTACTTGAACAACTCATTGCATATATTTAGATGGAGAAACATGTGGTGTTCCCTAGGTAGACTCAGAGTGGCATTTTCTTGTTTAAATATTTTGATATATTTTTCTAATTTGGGCATAGTAGACTCTAGTTGAGTTGTCATTACAACTTAAATCATTAGAAACTTCTAAATATTTCTATGCTCTAGTGAGGATATACCTATGAGGTTAGCTTTGTGCTTATCAACAATCTCCTTGAATTCACTCAACACCTTTTCAACTGGTTAGAAACCCTTCGATGGGATAAAACTAGGCAGTCTACTATTTGATGTGGCGTCTTCAACAAGAGCCTAGATCTTAATGCATGCCAACCATTCTTCCCTAACTTGATTTTGGGACGCATCATCTAACTTTCTCCAGTACCTAATTGCTTGCTCAATTCCAAATATTTCATTCTTGGTGAACACCTTGATTTCATGATCCTCATGACCATGACTCTTTTGAATTTTTTTAATGAATTCCACTTGATCTTGGACCTTGGCTCATCAGGATTGTTACCCCCCCAACCTAGGGGTAACTAATGAGATCATGTCTCAAGGCCCACTGGTAGCAGACATGGAGTGTCGAGAGTCATATTGACCAGTAGAGCTCACACTTGGCAGATATAGCCCCTCCTTACACCACCACTCATCACCAACATTAGAGCACCATTCACTATACCGGTTGGGATCCGAAAGGACAACGAATATTTCTTCATGAGGTAACGATTCTAGTCTCATGGTAAGTGTGAATTTCATATTTGAAGCATTTGAGAATGTTGCAAAGATTCCTTTCTTGATTATGGCACCTTTGCTTGGAAATTATACCTTTTTCCTAATTTCACCTTGGTGCTTGACATGGTATCCTAGTAAGTTGGTCACCCTCGGGAAAAGGGTTTCTACTGGGGGGGTTACTTGAAGGGCCATCATACCATCATTCACTCATACTTACCACTTTCCACACTTATTCCCCTCTATTTCCTCATCTTTTTGGTTTTTGGGTGCAATGACCTCAAGAAGGTATTGTACCTCATTTCGTGGGAAGAAGGGGATGAATGCCCATAGGTGTTCTATATGAAATCATACATGAATGATTACCCTAAAGTCCCGAGAGCCATGAAACACTTCTCTAAATGAATAAAGGACTTATAAATAACATTGAATAAATGATGTCCCACTTGATAGGGGAATGCACTGTGGTGTTCTTTAATTTCCAGTGCATAAGGCACTCAATGTGTTCTAACTTCAAGTGGCATTGTGGTGGTATTTTTATTTCCATTGCACATAACACTCAATGTTTGGACTTTATAGAAAGGAAAATAAAGGGCTTGAATTTTTTTTTCATTATGAACAAAGGAAAACTCAAGGATGTAGCACACCCTCTACAAAGGCACCCATGAATGAGACAATATGAACCCTTGAAATGTCAAGAACCCCATGCATAAAGGTCTTCCCCTAATCCACCTCATACTCATTACATGATATATATAGGGTCTTGTTGGGAAACATTTCTTGACTTGGGGATTGGCTTACCCAATAGGGCACCATGACACCCCTCCCATACCCAAATTTGGAAAAGTTTATAAGGTCTTTGAACATTTGTTTAGTTTGAAAAGGGGGGATTCAATGCACATGTTTGGGTGGTTCTCTTATTAAATGTGGCTTACTTGGAATGATTCCTATGATTTTTGGACCCTTGGAGGGCATACTTTTTTTTTTTGTAGGACCTTTCCCGATGAAATCTATTCATGAAGGAACTATTCCACTTGGACCTTCATAGGTGCTTGGAAGCCCATGAGATGGATGCTAGACCCCACATGTGGGCGACCATGGATGAAGAGTGTTGCACCCAGAGGATGGAGAAAGGTTCCTTTGGAGGCTCCTTAGCATCACTGGAGGGTGAGGTTGCACCCTTTTCCACTTGGAAATTTTCCTTTGAAGGCCCAAGACTCCACCCATTAGCCCTTGATGTCATATTGGAGGATAGGGTTTGATGGATGAGATGGTTTCAGAGGTGGCTTCATAATAGGAGACCTGTGGAATGACACTTTGGCACATGAGGATGTGACACATGGCCTTTGTAGGCCCAACATCTCCATCCTTCATGCTTGACATTGCACTATGAGAGCCTACATCACCCTTCTAGGGTTTTATTTCAATTAAATTTTTATTTTGGCAAAATGTTAGGGAAAATTAAGAGGTTGGCCCTCTTCTATTTTGTAATTGACATAATTGTGTGGAAAAATTATCTTAGGGTGGTCTCATATAAATAGACCATCCTCACTTGTCATTTTATCATCACATATTCTCACCATTTGTGAGAGAACAAGTCTGAAATTTTTGATATTTTGGGGTTATTGGATCTTTTCTCTCATGCGCTATCTCTTGGACGTGAAGTGTGGATGTTTCTTTGCTGATTTTTGGATGGAATTTCTGCAATTAGGGTTTATTTTCATGGTATCTTGGTGAAGTAAGTAAATTTTCTGCAATTTTATTTCATGCTATAAATGCTTCATGGTAATTTAACTTGTTCATGCTTTAAACCTTGCTTGGTAAAACCCTAAGAGAGGAGCACAATTTCTTCCTCTTCTCACAAGGTTAATTTTATCCAAAATTTGTGAAGAAATCCTAGATAGGGTTAGACTCCTGAAGACCTAAAGTGCTAGCACTTTAGGATTTTGGCCCTAGATTCTTGATTGTGACCTAGTTGAATTACTTAAGAAAGGAGAAAAGGTTGCTAGAGCCCAAATGTTCTTGCACTCTAGTAATCCTTATCCTTAATGCTTAAACCCTAAGGCCCTAATGTGCTAGCACCTTATAGTTTAACTCCTGCCTCTTAGTCTTTTCTAGCTTCATCTCCAAAAAATATTGTATTTTTGTTGTAAAGACTCCATAGCCCTAAAAGGCACTAATCTCTAAGCTCTCTTATGGTGAAAGTGATAAAAAAAAACTCCTTTTCAAATCTCTCAAGCTTCCTACTAACTTTACTAACACTAACACTCACTAACTCTCTAGTAAACTTGCTTCTGTTGCAAAAGTTTTCTACAACCATATGAATACACTTAAATTTGTTTCATACATTTTCTATAATGGTGGTATAACATGCTCAAAAATTGCTTGAAACAATTGGATATCAATCTGTTGGATATGTTCTAAGTTTTCCTTGTCAATTGATGCATTTCTGATCTCCTTTTATTTTCGTTGTTACAAACTTATACTTGTTATAAACTGTTGTACTGCTGCAATTTCATGGAATCTATAATAACTTTCACTATCTAGTGTCTTAAAGAGGTACTATTTTCATGTTTTATATATATATATATATATATATATATATATATATATATATATATATATATATATATATATATATATATATATATATATATAACATGCAAATAGTACCTCTTTAAGACACTAGATATGTTATAAGTGTTCTTGTTTTGGGCAGGTACTCAAACATCTTTATACCTCTTAGTTCTCTTCAACTGAGACCTTGACTTAGGTGATCAAGAGAGGTGGTGGTAGGCTTGGCTAAGAAAATTGCTACTTTGATCCCTTGAGGTCGCTAGGGAAGCCTCTGGGCCTATGGTGGACCTCCTCCATCACTAAAACGAGGGGATTTCTTACTAAGGTGATAGTGGTAGGATTTCCTATAGTTATGTAGATTTGGGGACTTGCATTGGGGCTTTGCAAAATCACAAATCCTATGATAACCATTTTTTTCCATTTCTGGGGAGGATTGAGTCATTATCCTCAATGAAATACCTTCAGTAAAATTTCTCTCGAAGCCCTTATCTCTCAATTTTACCTGGTGATTAAACTAGGGGTAGTTCCCTCACTTTCCTTTGATGATCCTAGAGGGATCATCTGGCGACTCCACTGATATATTTTGAGGTGTCATCTTGCTCTTAATTTTGTGATATTGGATATTTTCAAGTAATGGTATTATGGCATGATAGTCACTTTACTGAATGTTTCCCTCCTTGGATATTCAATATATTCTAGGATACCCAAATAACTTTTCTCATGGTTGGGTGAATAATTGTCCAAAATTTGTTGGAGACTCATCCTTGGATATTCCTCATGTTATGAATTTATTGAATTTTTTTGAGAGATAATGTAACACATCGGGATGTGCTAATAAAACTATTTTTTCTATCTCTAGAAACAAGACAAAGGGATTGGGTTGAGCATATTCTCCGTTCGAAGAGTATATCATCTTGAAATCTTCATTGAAAAATTCCTTAAAAGGTGGGCCTTGATAACAAAAAGATATGAAGAAACTTTTCACAATATCACGGTGGCCTTCCAAAGGGAAGGGATATGTTCTATCCCTATTGAGGAAGATGAATAATCCATTGAAGAACAAGATGTTGAAGAGGATATTCATGAAGAGGGTTACCAATCCCTCGAAGAGGAGAAATAATTACCTCATGATTCTATTGAATGCAATGAAAACTTGAATGAAGAACATTTTGATGTTGAAGAAGAGGCTCCTCATGAAGACAAAGTGATGGTGTTTGTTCCTCCATTTGATGAAGTCATCTAAGCTTCCATTCCTCTTTCACAAGAAGAAGAAAATGTGGTGAGTTATTTCCCTTTCCAAATTCTTGATGATGCTTTATTTCATGATTCAGAAAATGAAGAAGTGTTAGAGGAAACCTTGGATGCATTAGACCCTTCATGTTATGATCAAAGAAATGATGTGGTTGAAAACATTGATGATTTTATACTTGTTGGGAGGCGTAAATGGGATGTGATTTGTCCTGGTGGAGATCCCATTTACGACATTGAACGTCATATTCAATTGTTTCCTTTACAACAACCACATGTGATTGCTACTGATTCATATGCTTGGAAACAAAAAGATGACATGATTACATATTTTTTCCAACCACCCAAGGATGAATTAGTGCAACATTCTCATGATGATTTCCAATCGCATCCTAGGGGGTTTGATATTTATTATTTTGAGCACATGGACTTGGTCTATGAAGAATATTTTCAACCACCTGTATGCTCTAACTTTGATGAAGGTGAGCTCATGATTTCCCCGGAGCATGATTTTTGCGATAAGACTTTCCAACCTCCTTATTTTCCTTCATCTCACTATGTCACTAAGGATGTGACTGGGAAAAATGTTCCTTGTCCCAAGTTATCTCCAAGGAATTTTTTTTCCTTAGAATTCAAGGGTAGGTTGGATGCTTTGAGAAGAAATTTGACATCCCATTTTTTCATCCTCACCTCAAGTAATTATCAGGTATCTTCCACATTCTTGTTCATCCCTTCTCAGGACTTGGGGAGTGATGAGGACCAGGGTAGTCAACTTTTGAGATCTCTGAGTCAACCTTACTAGTCTTCATATTATCACAACCCTATTCAGAGATGGATTGATCATTCTTGTGGGAATGTGACTTGGCATAATTTTGTCCCTCCCTCTCACCTCAATGAGTTAAATTTTATGATTGGATATGGCATAGTACTTGCTTTAACTCATGTTCCTTTTGTACTTGAATTATACCTGCTTTCGTTTGTGATGAAGTACATGGGTATATAGTCTAATTTAATGCTAGGATGGTTTCACTAGTCATACGATTATACCTAACATTTACAACTAACAAAGATTAGAGGATGTAGGTTAGGGCAGGCATTTGCATATTTAATTGCATTGTATATATGTTGTATCACACATGTCATAGTATTATAGCTGCATTTTTCTTGGATTTGTAAACATATTTTTTATTTATGCATTGTTAGTTTTTGCATCCTTGCATGTTACTATGTTACATTCATATGATTTGCATACTCATATTGATATGTTGGAATAAAAATATCAGAAATTTTTTCTTTTTCAAGTTTTTCTCTAGATTTTGGTAGTTATCATTTTTTCCATATGAATAGGGGGTGAGTGACACCACCCCTCCAATTTTAACAATTTTCTTGAGTTTGTGTAGGCACGGGTCATACCAAGAGATGTTGAGGTTCTCATGTTCTCTATGATGAGCACATGTACCCATGTAGGAGGCATATGTTACCCCCCTGGGCCTAGGGTTAACTAAGGAGATCATGTCTCAAGGCCCATTAGTAGCAAAAATGGAGTGGCAAGATTCAGATTGACCAGTAGAGCCCACACTTGGTATATAGAGCCCCTCCTTACACCACCAC
The DNA here is from genome assembly GCA_009831015.1 of Picea engelmannii. NCBI lineage: Eukaryota > Viridiplantae > Streptophyta > Pinopsida > Pinales > Pinaceae > Picea > Picea engelmannii. The sequence goes on along the minus strand of ML790162.1, from coordinate 118,938 downwards.
TCATCACCAACTACAGAAAAACATCCACTACACCGGTTGGTCTCCCAGAAGAAGACATGTATTTCTTGTTGAGGTAACAAGTCTAGTATCATGGTAAGTTCCACTCTAATATTTGAAGCATTTGAGCATGTTGCAAAGATTCCTTTCTTGATTATGGAAAATTTGCTTGGAAATTATACCTTTTTCCTAATTTCACCTTGGTGGTTGACATGGTATCCTAGTAAGTTGGTCACCCTCAGGAAAGGGTTTCTACTGGGGTGGCTCCTTGAAGGGTCATCATACCATCCTTCACTCATAATTATCATTTTCTACACTTATTCCCCTCCGTTTCCTCATATTTTGGGTTTTCAGTTGCATTGACCCCACGAAGGGATTGTACCTCATTTCATGGGAAGAAGGGGATGAAGGCCCATACGTGTTTTATCTAACATCATACATAAATTCTCACCCTAAAGTCCTGAGAGCCATGAAATAGAGTTAGACCTTGACTTAGGTGATCAAGAGAGGGGGAAATAGGCTTGGATAACAAACTTTCTACTTGTTGGGTATGTGTTATATTATTTGCATGGTTAGAATTAATGTCTGAGGGGGGTTGCAGGGGGCGGTATTTAAGGAGTAGTGCCCTCGAAAAAAAAAATTGGTGGTTTTTTGTGTCCATTTTTGGGTGATTTTTCGACACATGGTTTTCTATTTTCGATTGAGGAATTAGGGTTTTTGACTAATCTGGGTTACTGGATTAGGGTTTTAGATGATACATGATCCTATATGTACATTGTATTGTAAACAATGTATGATGTGAATGGATATAGAATATGTTGGTTTTCCTAGTTTGGGTTTTCAGGGGAAAAATGTTTGTGTAATGTGTGTATTTGTCATTGTATCTTTTCTGTTATTTTATTGAAAATATGTTTGCAGTAAATAATTGTACAAGGTTAAAATCTACACTAATTTGATCCCTTGAGGTTGTTGGGGAAGCCTCCCCTATTGTGGAACTCCTCCATCACTAAAACGAGGGGATTTATTACTAAAGTGACAGTGGTAGGATTTCCTATAGTTATGCATATTTGGGGACTTGCATTGCGACTTTGGACAAGAACAAATACTGCGATAAAAAGGCTCTTTCCACATGAGATTTTCCTTGTACAAGATAGATAATTGCAAGATTTATTCTTGCAAGTATAACACCTTAGCTATGAAACCTTTTATTGTTTTCACTGTTTTTTACTCTTCAAGGACATACTCAATAAACTTTCTCAATGCATCTTGAGCTCCTTTATAATACTCAACTTGATTTTTTAGAGAGGCAATTTCCTTCCTCATATATTCAACCTCATTTTCACCATCTTTGGCTTTGCCAATGATAATATATTTTCAAGGCTTCCAAGAGTATATAATTGTTCCATTCCTGGTTCCTTTCCCTTGTCATTGGTGCTAGGTGTAGCTTCTTCGTCTTCCATCAGACATATCACCTCACTTGGTGGTTTTGTATTCTATTGAGTTTATTGCTGAGCTAGGGCCTATTATGATTGCTACTGCTCATTCCCTACAATATCCCCAACACCTAATCCTTCCTAAAATTCCTCCTGCTACATCCTTTCTTCCTCTTTCTTTCTTTCTTTGTTATTCCTCTTCCATCAATTTCTTCTTTACTTCTTCTTCTTTTATCGTTTGTTCCTCTGCCATCTTCCTTTTTTTCTCCTCTTTTTTCTTTTTGAGTTCCTCGTCAAGTAACCTTTTCTCTTCCTCCTTATTTTCTTATTCTTGTTGTCGAATCCTTTCTTCTTCCAACTCTATCTTCATTTCATCTTGCTATCACTACTCCCTAGCATCTTGAAACTCGTTTTTCCCCTACTAAGCTTTAGAGGTTTTTCTCTTATTCTCCAATTCCAACTATGAAATCTCTTACTCTTGCCTCTTTCCTACATCTTCCTCAATATTCATATTTAGTTTTTATTTTTGATACTACCTCATTTGTTCATCATGGATTGATTTCCTTTTAGCCTCTTCTTTAAGTCCAATTTCCTTCAGTATCCTAGCTTATTCTACTTCCTTATTGGTTCTTTCCACCTCAGCTAGCATCCTATTTATTTCATCCATTTGTTCATCAGGATACAAAGTTCTAAAGGTTTCTAAACTAGGGTGCTACAACTTCAACAAAACATCATCCCAATCCTTAGACTTTTTTCTACAAGACCTTAGGGATTGTGTCTCCTGAACTGACAAAGAGGGAATCTATATTCAAGAAGGGCACTAGATTCTTGTTGGACATGTTTTGGATCTTTTAAGAAATCATGATCCAAACTAAAATTATATGGAATGAAAATATTTTTCCTAACTTCCTTCAATAATGAATCCTTAAAACCTCTCCTAGGATTACTCTATTGGGCACATATTTTGGAAGAAAACGCGGTGTTGCATTTTCACCACAAATTCTTAGATAAGTGCAATCTTCTTGAAGATACCAATTGGAAACATAAATAATCAAGTTTTTATCATATTGAGTTATCCTTGAACATTCTTTGTAGAAAACAACCTTGTATAATGGAGCTAAGAAATAGTCACAAATAGTTGAATAGTGTCTCTTATACTTGTTTTCCCAAAAAATTTGGCAATACACATGCACAAGGGGCTCTAAGACCCAAATTTAGGTTGAGAGATCCAAATATATTAGAGGCCCAAAATATATCCAACATATAGGATGCCATATAGAATCTAGGAACCATCCTAGGCTTAGCCTTTCCCTTCTATTCTTCATGTTGTTAAGTTGGTGGGGAAAAATAGTAGCCATCACAACCCTATTCAGAGATGGATTGATCAGTCTTGTGGGAATGTGACTTGGCATAATTTTGTCCCTCCCTCCCACCTCCATGAGTTAAATCTTATGATTGGATATAGTATAATACCTGCTTTAACTCATGTTCCTTTTGTGCTTGACTTATACTTGCTTTGGTTTGTGATGAAGTACACGTGTATATATTCTAATTTAATGTTGGGATGGTTTCACTAGTCATACGATTATACCTAACATTTACAACTAACATAGATTAGAGGATGTAGGTTAGGGTAGGCATTTTCATCTTTCATTGCATTGTATATATGTTATATCACACATGTCATAGTAGTGTAGTTGCATTTTGGTTGGATTTGCATACATATTTTTTATTTACACATTGTTATTTTTTGCATCCTTGCATGTTACTATGTTACATTCATATGATTTGCATACTCATATTGATATGTTGGAATAACAATATCATAAAAATTTTCTTTTTCAAAATTTTCTCTAGATTTTGGCAGTTATCATTTTTTCCATATGAATAGGGGGTGAGTTACACCACCCCTCCAATTTTAACAATTTGCTTGAGTTTGTGTAGGAACGGGTCATACCAAGAGATGTTGAGGTTCTCATGTGCTATATGATGAGCACATGTCCCCATGTAGGAGCCATATGTTACCCCCCCTGGGCCTAGGGGTAACTAAGGAGATCATGTCTTGAGGCCCATAGGTAGAAAACATGGAGTGCCAAGAGTCAGATTGACTAGTAGAGCCCACACTTGGTATATAGAGCCCCTCCTTACACCACCACTCATCACCAACTACAAAAAAACATCCACTACACTGGTTGGGCTCCCTGAGGAAGACATGTATTGCTTCATGAGGTAACAAGTCTAGTATCATGGTAAGTGCCACTTTAATATTTGAAGAATTTGAGCATGTTGCAAAGATTCCTTTCTTGATTATGGAACGTTTGCTTGGAAATTATACCTTTTTCCTAATTTCACCTTGGTGGTTGACATGGTATCCTAGTAATTTGGTCACCCTCAGAAAGGTTTTCTACTGGGGGGGTTCCTTGAAGGGTCATCATAGAATCCTTCACTCATAATTATCACTTTCCACACTTATTCCCCTCTGTTTCCTCATATTTTGGGTTTTTGGTTGCATTGACCCCACGAAGGGATTGTACCTCATTTCATGGGAAGAAGGGGATGAAGGCCCATAGGTGTTTTAGCTAACATCATACATAAATTCTCACCCTAAAGTCCCGAGAGCCATGAAATAGACCTAGACCTTGACTTATGTGATCAAGAGAGGGGGAAGTAGGCTTGACTAACAAACTTGATACTTGTTGGGTATGTGTTAAATTATTTGAATGGTTATAACTAATGTTCGAGGGGGGTTGCAGGGGGGCGGGATTTCGGGTCAGTGCCCCCGAAAAAAAATTGGCGGATTTTTGCGTCCAGTTTTGGGCAATTTTTCGACACATGGTTTTCTATTTTCGATTAAGGAATTAAGGTTTTTGACTAATCCAGGTTATTGGATTAGGGTTTTAGATGATACATGATCCTATATGTACATTGTATTGTAAACAATGTATGATGTGAATGGATATATAATATGTTGGTTTTCCTAGTTTTGGTTTCTAGGGGAAAAATATCTATGTAATGTGTGTATTTGTCATTGTATCTTTTTTGTTATTTTATTGAAAATATGTTTGCAGTAAATAATTGTAGAAGGTCAAAATCTACACTACTTTGATCCCTTGAGGTTGCTGGGGAAGCCTCCCCTATTGTGGACCTCCTCCATGACTAAAACGAGGGGATTTATTACTAAAGTGACAATGGTAGGATTTCCTATAGTTATGCATATTTGGGGACTTGCATTGTGGCTTTGGAAAAGAACAAATACTGCGATAACAAGGGTCCTTCCACATGAGATTTTCCTTGTACAAGATAGGTAATTGCAAGATTAATTCTTGCAATTATAACACCTTTCCTATGAAACCTTTTCTTGTTTTTCACTGATTTTTTCCTCTTCAAGGACATACTCAATAAAATTTCTCAATGCATCTTGAGCTCCTTTATAATACTCAACTTGATTTTTTAGAGAGGTAATTTCCTTCCTCATATCTTCAACCTCATTTTCACCAGCTTTGGATTTTTCAATGATAATATAATTTCAAGGCTTCGAAGAGTATATAATTGTTCCATTGTTGGTTCCTTTCCCTTGTCATTGGTTCTATGTGTAGCTTCTTCGTCTTCCATCAAATATATCACTTCACTTGGTGGTGTTGTATCCTATTGAGTTTGTTGCTGAACTGGGGCCTATTATGACGACTACTGATCATTCCATGCAATATCCCCAACACCTAATCCTTCCTAAACTTCGTCCTGCTACATCCTCTCTTCCTCTTTCTTTCTTTGTTCTTCCTCTTCCATCAATTTCTTTTTTACTTCTTCTTCTTTTATCTTTTGTTCCTTTGCCATCTTCCTTTTTTTCTCCTCTTTTTTCCTTTTGAGTTCCTCATTAAGTAACCTTTTGCTTATTATTGTTGTCGAATCATTTCTTCTTCCAACTCTCTCTTCATTTCATCTTCCTATTACTACTCCCTAGCATCTTGAAACTCGTTTTTCCCCTACTAAGCTTTAGAGGCTTTTCTCTTCTTCTCCAATTCCAACTATGCAATTTCGCACTCTTGCCTCTTTCTTACCTCTTCCTCAATATTCCCATTTAGTTCTTCTTTTTGATACTACCTCATTTGTTCATCATGGATTGAATTCCTTTTAGACTCTTCTTTAAGTCCAATTTCCTTTAGTATCCTAGCTTATTATACTTCCTTATTGGTTCTTTCCACCTCAGCTAGCATCCTGTTTATTTCATCCATTTGGTCATCAAGATACAAAGTTCTAAAGGTTTCTAAACTAGTGTGCTACAACTTCAACTAAACATCATCCCAATCCTTAGAATTTTCATAAGGAAGTTCATCTTCCCACTGGTCATGTGTATATGGCCAAGGTAAGGATATTAGGTCACAATTCATGGCTACAAGACCTTAGGGATTGTGTCTCCTGAATTGACAAAGAGGGAATCTACATTCAAGAAGGGCACTAGCTTCTTGCTGGACATGTTTTGGATCTTTTAAGAAATCATGATCCAAACTAAAATTATATGGAATGAAAATATTTGTCCTAACTTCCTTCAATAATGAATCCTTAAAAATTCTCCTAGGATTACTCTATTGGGCACATATTTTGGTAGAAAATGAGGTGCTTCATTTTCACCACAAATTCTTAGATAAGTGCAATCTTCTTGAAGATACCAACTCGAAGCATAACTAATCAAGTTTTTAGCATATTGAGTTAGCCTTGAACATTCTTTGTAGAAAACAGCCTTGTATAATGGAGCTAATAAATAATCACAAATAATTGAATAATGTCTCTTGTACTTGTTTTCCCAAAAGAATTGGAAATACACATGCACAAGGGGTTCTAAGACCCAAATTTAGGTTGATAGCTCTAAATATATCAGAGGCCCAAAATATATCCAACATATAGGATGCCATATAGAATGTAGGAACCATCCTAGGCTTAGCCTTTCCATTCTATGCTTCATGTTGTTAAGTTGGTGGGGAAAAATAATAGCCCAACTAAATAAGCTTCTAGTAGTAACCACTATATAGGCCAATGACACCCAATCATCCTTGAAACATGCAAAGTCCTTTTCCCCATACAATCTAGCTATCAAGGCCATGCCATACATGTATGGTTCTCATAGATTAGTAATAAAATAACTACCATATACTTTATGGAAGAATCTCTTTTCTTCTTTCCACCAACTTCCTAGAATTTTATTGTCATCATGTTGTTTATAGAATTCATCCACAAAGAGGTTGACCAAATGAAATTCAGGCTTTGGTATTTTATAATACCTTTCCAAATTTAATGTTAGGAAGGAAACCACACATTGGCCTACATCATTCATAATCATTCTCTTCTTCAAATCAATTTGGTCGATGATACATACACTAGCTTCTTAACAAGGCAAAACAAGTGTCCTCCCTACAACAAAATGGAAGTGAGATTTTCTATTGTTGGTGAAAAACTTATCATCCACTTCCCTTATGTTATAGTCATTGTGAAGAATCACTTTTGGATAATCCTCTGTGCAGAATTTATGATATAGCTCATTCCATCTAGAGAAATGAATTTGTGATCCCATGCTAGACCTAGTATTATTGTATATAGGCCATGGATGATGTTCCTAAGGTATAGGTATCCAAATCATGGAAACACATTCCTTCAATGAATTTTCAATATCTATCAGTTTCTTTTGGGAGGCTTCATCCAATTCTTTGGATTTCCCTTTAGAAGACTTAGAAGGAGTTCTAATAGGAATTCTTCTCAGTGGCATTTTCCCTAAATGAAAGCAACACATAAACACAGTAAAGAGTAAAATATTTTCCATACACAACAATAATCCACACTATAATATATTTCCAACAATATTATGCTAAATTTTTTAATGAAGTATAATTAAAGAAGATTACAATACCAATTGAAAAATAAATATGAGAAGAATTAAAATTCAACAACTTCTGCTACCATAATATAATGGTCAATTTCTCTCTCAATCGAAATTTTCCACAGTGAAGTGCAAACATCCAAATTTAAAGATTTCAGTCTTATAAATATACCTGGGTTGAGGAATCATAGAAAAATAAGCAATTGAACCACAAATGTTGGCACACATAGTTGACTTCGGCTAAAAAATTAGATTCACCTCGTACAGAGGTATATAAATGCAACAAATTTTCCATAGATAATCATTCAAACTAGAAATGGAAATCCTAACTGACAAACTAAGATCCCAATATAGAAATCTCTCAATAATGTTCAGTCATGATGAACACTATTAGGATTCAAGCTCTAAGTGGTTCAAACAATGGAATATTTTGAAAATTTATAATCAAATTACCCAAATAGAGCACCATGATTTCTAAATCTAAATTAAACCCGATTGGATCCTCCAAATCTCTGAGTTTAAATTCCAATTGGACATTTCAGCTACCGAATCGATGAATTAATGACAATCAAATTCACTTTTCGATGGTCACTAATCACTTTCATGTTTTGATAAGTTTTGAATTGCAGTGATTGCAAAGTGATTTTGGGTGAGTGATAGTATGGAACCTCGATAAATGTGCAATGTAAATTCATTGATTGGGTTTTCAAATGGTGGAAAATGAAAGTCAAAATTTGCAGTGACAAGCCCTATCAATGTAAAATTAAACTTTAACATTGATGCCCTTTTGAACTTTTGCATTTGGAAAAGTACATAGTGATCGTCGATAGCCACTTATTGGAAAAGTGATATTATTTTGAGTTCTACTATGTATCAACTTCTTCATTTCACTTTCTCATTGGTGCTTGAATTTTATTTTACATTGGCACATAAAATTACTTTGACCTTGGTGCACGGATTTCACTTTTCTATTAGTGCACAAATTTCAATTTCTATCGATGCTTAACATTAACTTTGGTCTAGTGATAAAAGTGATCCAAACTTGCCAAGGATAAATCATTTGACTTCAAAACAAGGCCCAAGGACTTAGAAAATTTTAGTTTTCTAAGAGATTAAAAGATGTTTTTTGAAACTATATGATATTCAAGAGATTATTAAAATTGAAATGGAAAAATTTACTTCCAATCATAAAGAACTTGAAGAAAAGTGGTACCCAAAATTTTTGAAAATTTAGGGTGTGCTTTGGACTCAACAAATGACCATTCATTGAATGTATCCAACATCTCTCTATACATACCTTCAACCAGAAAAAAAAAAATTCAATTAAAGACAAACTTAGAGCATAATTGGAAACCGAAAACTACCCATAGTTCCTTTTATATGTGATTTAGAAATACTTATTTTCCTTGCTATGGGGATTTGGATTTTGACCAAACATAAAAGATAAGTATTTTTTTATCGATGACATTTACCTTTGAGAAATAAACCAATTTAGATAAAATTTCCAATGTTAGGGTGTTATTTGTAATCTCTAAGTAACTCTATCACCTCTCTGGTGTTGCTTTGCTACCAATAAGCATCCATAGCCCAGTGGAGTCACCTTGATATCACAGATCTTGCTCCATTTCCAACAAGTTTCCATAGCCTTGGTTGAGATGTCTGTAGTTCCTCATTAACAACATGTTTCACTTATGACAATCTCCTTCTCCTTGAGAACAATTCTAGCTCCCCCCCCTTATTATAGAAAAACCTATTCAAGGAGGAACTTAAGTGAAATGGACATTGAAATTATAAGGATGATACCTATGGATGAAGGAGTGAATAAAGTATCGATTATTTGAAGCTTACCCTTTCAAAGGAAGGAAGACATTCATCAACTTCCCCTCATCATTTAGATCATGAATTTAAAGTTTATGACTTGTTTATTTCATTCATGTTTGACAAAAGCTATTACCTTCACCCAAAAAGCATTATATTTTTTCAAAATTACATAAATGAAACTGTGAACACTTTATAACTTCTAACCATGATCACTACTGACTCACTTTAATTTTGATATCAGAAAAAATAAGATACACAACTGGGAACTATATTGTTAGAAATAATAGGTGTGCTCATTTTACCATAGACAATATAGCCATATTGTCACTCATCCATAGGTAGAAGCCACCCCCGAGCACCTTAACCTCGATAGAGAATAATTCTGGAAGAAAAACCTAGGCCTAATAGCCAATCAAGGTAGCGTATCACTCTCCAAAGATAGCCTACCAAGCATAAATTCCAAACCATAACCAAGAGAAAATCCAAGCCTAAAACCGAAAATACAAGTTGCAGTAGTTGCAACTACAACTACTGTCCAGACTTGCGCACTTACTAAATTTCTGCAGTGCGCACTAAATTTATGCAATTGTGAGCTGTGTGTGTCCAAATGAGATCTGGAATCCTGTATTTATACTGCTCTACCTTAGATATCTGGGCCGACTTCTCTTTTTGGAGGCTAGAAACTCAACATTAATTATTCTCTTTAGCCGACTTGTCTTCTAGGGTTATGTCCAATGCTTTAGGGTTTCTTCTTGCTTCCCGAAATATTCTATTATTTTCAGGGTTACATGTGGAGGTTAATACCTCCCGCAACTACCATAATATCAACACTCCCTCCTATCTAGGGAGGTATTGAAGGAAATGGTCTTGAGCACAAACATACAATTCAACCGATAACATCATCATATCCATTCAGACTATCTCATGATTAAATCATGAGCACCATAATCACTATCAGTATCATCTGACATCATCAACTTCATCATCTCTTTAAGACATACTCCATCTGAGTAATGATGTTGAATAAGTCACTCAATCCACATAGTGATATAAGAACTATTCTTCTAATCAGACATATGTCATAGAAGAATAATTGTTCCAACAGATGTTAGAAGCCACGCCATGGGATATAATGACTATTCTTCTAATCTAAACATACGTCTTAGAAGAATAATTGTCCTAGACCATACACTAACTATCCATCTAGCTGGTAATCATTTTCAACACTATTGATAGTCTTCATGGCAATCAAAACAATGCCATTCAATAGAACACAACCGTGTCTATCCATAGTAGTACAAAAATACTATCCAGTGGTACACAACCACACCAAGTAGCAAACAACTACTTGATAAGTGACACATAGTCACAAACAGTGGAACACATCCAACACAGTGGCATACAACTACTTTCTAGAGACATACAATCTCCACAGTGATCATATCATCTGATATCAACCTGTATAACAATATCATGATACAAACTGAGCCATCTGGGACATTCTTCCACTCACATCTGTGATATTTGGAAGAGCATCTTCCCTCAGAAGGTAAAACATCAGCCATGGGATATCTGGACTATTCTTCTCAAGCATAGAAGAATAATTGTCCCTGATTTATGAGCCTGGACCATTCCTCTGACACTAATCATAGTGAAACCTAGAGGGAATGAGTCTGCCCTAGGGAATGCATGTCCCTAATTTTTGAACCTGGACCATTCACCTAACTAGGCCATTCTTTCAATAGTAATCATATTGCAACTTGGAGATAATGATTCTGCCCCAGGGAATGATTGTCTAGACCATTTCCCGAGGAAATGACTGTCCTGCACCAACCTCCAAAATGAACCATTCTTCAAAACTGCTCACAATTGTGAACTTCGAAAGAATGACTGCCCGATGAGGTAGACCATTCTACTTGACCACTACTCAAAGTGACTTCCAAGAAGAATGGTTGTCCTAGACCATTTCCCCACACTGGACACAAGGGGAATCATTGTCTATGGTACATCAACAATATATCAAACCATTTTCATTACGAAAATGACTGTCCGATCTAGAAAATTTTTCAAACTGGAAAATGCCTGTCTGTTAGAAATCTCAAACCAATTTCCGAACTGGAAAGGAGCTGCTCATCCTGAACCATTTTTCGAACTGAAATATGACTATCCATAAATCAATAACACATCAATGCTTCCTCCCAACATGGGAGTAATCTATTCCTTTTTCAATAAGGAAGTCGTCTCCAAGATCCCCAACTTGTTTCTTAAGTACACAAACTTTTCATCTTGGACAAAGGCTTTACCAAAATATCTGCTATTTGCTCATCTGTGGAGATATATTGGAGAACCACTTCTCTTTTCTGGAATTCATCACGAAGAATATAATTATTGATCTCAATGTACTTCGGTCTGTCATGGAACATTGGTTTTCTATGAAGGCTTCATATAGCTTTGATCATTACAATATATCATGGTTGAGTTCAACACTTCTATTTCCTGCCATCTCATGACATCATGGAAAAGCTCAAACTGAAACATATCCAAGTAGCACTTCTTCTTTCATCGTGAGAGTTTTCCATGGATTAGCAATCCATCATCTCAAACTTCTAAGTAACTATTCTGATACACTATCTCTGTTATAGAAATTTTTCACCATGCTTCTATTGTATATGAGATAGTCTGCATCAGGTTGTTTGCATCCATACAAGGTCTTATTATATGTGCATACATGGGTCTCTTTCTGGTATAAGCTTCTTTCTCACTTTCTTTATTTGGGAAGAACAATCTTTTACATGTAAATTTCAATCCATGGATACTGGTGAGCTGTTGTTATATTTTTTCTCCCTCCTTCTGTAAGAACCTTTGAATCTCACAATTCTTCCATTCACAAGTATTTTTCACATTTTCTTACATACACTGTTCTTTATCATAACTTCCATTTCTTTTGCTTGATTGCCTCTAGTGGGTTCAAACCAAGTTGGTAGTCTTGTGATTCTCGGTATAATAACTCGTTGTTCTGGATTTTCTTTCTTTCTTGGAATTTTCATGTTATTCCTCATGTTTCTCTTTATCTCTTGGGTCCATGGAGTCTTCTATGTATTCAATGCCCTGAATATTCCAACTTCTTCCTTTCATCATAGGATGTATATGGACAACTAAGGATACTTTAAAGCTTGTTTTCAAAGAATAATTCTTCTGAACATGTTCTTCTACTTTTAATGGGAACATGGACATATACTTCATAATACTTAATGGATCATATCATTTAGGATTAGATACCTCCTAATCCTTGCTTCATGCATGCATGCATTCTCTTCTTTTGGAATTCTGTAATAATCTCCCTCTATCTAAGAGAGTCCATTCTTTCATCTACATCCTTATTGCCTTCTGCAAAGTGTCACAAGCCTTTTTCTAATTTCCTCTTGATTGATGACTTCTTTATGTTTTGACTTATTATGGGTCTCTTCAAGTTTGATTCTGATTTCGGCTTATCTGGTAGTTGTTACTTATATAATATCTTCCATAGGAATTTTTACCAAGGGTTGTCAACGTACTTCATCTTTTCATGTGTATTTCTTCACTTGTAGTCATCATGATAGCAATCCTTATCTTTTTATTCTTCCATAGGTATTGTTTCACTTGAACATCTTATCTTCTAAGAAATAGATATGCAAGATATATATAGAAACTATGTAAACATGGTATGTACAAGAACTTTGAAGAATATTGTTATCTTGACTTAGAAGAAGAAGTTTGTTTTATCATGCTTGGCCTTCTTTGAGGGTTCCCTTTCTTCAACAACTTATGCTTCGTCTGTTTCCTTCCTTAAGCCAAACTTCCTCTTATTCCTGAAATTCTTGAATTTTGTTGTGAAGTCTTGATCATCGTATTTCTTTTTGGATTTCTCTTTTTTGCTAATCCTTGATTCTTGTTGTGCACATCAAGTCCAAAGTTCTTCAAATGTGAGATACTCCTTTCTTTTTTTCATGCTTGCGACAAATGCATCCCATGTCTTGGAAAGGTTGTTCAGTACTATATTTACTAGTTCCTTGAAATGATTTCTTCAGTATCTTGTAGTCGATCTCTTAACTGAGAGATTCTCACAAAGTATGATGTTATGCTTTCATCATTATTCATTTTCATGTCACGAAGCTCATTCTTCAGACTCGTTACTTGTCCATTGTTTCTGAATGAGAAGAGATTAGTTAGGGGATCATACATATTCTTAGATGATTCAATGATCTAGGTGGATATCGATGGCCACCCACCTTTTCCAACTGCCTCAAAACAATTTTCTGGCAATTTTGGTAATTTACTATTTTTAGCAATTTTTAACTTCCGGGGCCATTTTGAGGCTCTAAATGACATTTTTTGGAAAACAGGGAGAAATATGGGATTTCCTTTTATATTTCCCCAAAAATGAATCTCCTCGACGATACCTTTCCAACGGGCTATCATGTGCCTAAAATGGAGATCGTATGCAAAAGTTACGACCCCGGGAAGTTGATGTACTAACTTACCCAAATGGGGCCCACATGACTTTTGGCGCTTCATCTCCTAGGGTTTTTGGCATTCCTGTTTATTGTAAAAATTCCTTCAGAGCCTCATTGTAATAATATTCTTGTGAATGCAAGTATCCGTCACGTCTCTTCTCAGAGATAAGTTGCCACCATTCTAGCGAGTCTTTCACTCTGTATTTTTACAGTCTCTGTACATTTCTTTCATTAATAGAAATCGTGTATTACTGGATATATGTGTTTATGGTTGCATCTATGATACATTTGTGTTATATTATTGAATATCTGCGATATCTCTGTGCATTTATTTATTATGTATCCACTCTCATTTTGTGCTGAAAATAATCCAGATCAGTGGTATCAGAGAAGGTTGCTCTTGATCATTTTTTTCAGTGCATGTCCCCGACGAGGTCCGAGTATAGCAAGTTGGGTCTCCAACTTGTCTCTCTTGAATAAAATATCTCTCGCACGCCCAATAAACCCTCCATGGTGGAAGAAAAGAAAAACAACAGAGCAAACGATCCTATAAATCTGTTGCTTGAGCAAGCTCTCACGCGACAGAGGGACGAAATGATGGAGAATTTTTCCCACATCCTTCAACGCTTGGCGATAGAAATAGGCACATATTCATCAAACAACCACTTTGGAAGCACCTCTCCTTTCAAGGTACAGGTTGATTTTGATATTCCTATATTTGAAGGTCAGATAGATGCGGATGCCCTAGACAAATGGTTAAATCTGCTAGACGGTTATTTCTCTGTTCACCATTTTCTGACAGGGAAAATATCACCTTCGCACTCCTTAAATACCTCCCCCATGTCAAACATTGGTGGGAAACTTACTGGGAGAAAAGTTCCACAGAGGAGTTTGGAATATATGGGGCCGAGCCCACTTGGGATTTTTTTGTGGATGCGGTAAAGGAATAGTATTACCCTGTTGGCAACTATAAGGACCATTACATGAGATGGACCACACTGCGGCAAGAGAGGGACCAAGCGGTTCTAGAGTTCACCAATACCTTCCATACCTTGCTCACCAAGCTGGGTATCAGAGACTTCTAACGACATTTGGTTCTGAAATATCGTGGGGCTCTACACAAATACATCCAAACTGAAAGGATTTTCTGGACATCTCATCACTCGATGTTGCTTATCTATATGCTATTAAAATTGAGAAGAAATTTAAGCACTATAACAAATGGGAGTTTGGGTCTGCAAATCCGCAACAACCAAAGTATGAAAAAGATGACCCTAACAAACAATCTCCCGAAAACTAGTCCAAGCCACATGAAAAGAAGGGCCACGGGAAGACAAAGAAGGACACTGGAAAATGGTGCAATTTCCATAATATTTCCCCCAAAATGAATCTCCTCGATGATACCTTTCAAACTGGCTATCATGCACGTAAAATGGAGATCGTATGCAAAAGTTACGACCCTGGGAAGTTGATGTACTAACTTACCCAAACAAGGCCCACATGACTTTTGGCGCTTCATCTCCTAGGGTTTTTGGCATTCCTATTTATTGTAAAAAGGCCTTTAGAGACTCATTGTAATCATCTTCTTGTGAATGTGAGTATCCGTCACATCTCTTCTCAGAGATAAGCTGCCACCATTCTAGCGAGTCTTTAACTCTGTATTTTTACAGTCTCTGTACATTTATTTCATTAATAGAAATCATGTATTACTGTATATCTGTGTTTATGGTTGCATCTCTGATACATTTCTGTTATATTATTGAATATCTGCGATATCTCTGTGCATTTATTTATTATATCTCCACTCTCATTTTGTGCCGAAAATAATCTGGATCAGTCAAGATGAGAGATGTAGGGTCTCAAGTGGTCTTTTACAGAGTCCACTATGATACTCATGGCATTGATGTCATTGTCCTTGAACTTCTCCATAACTGCAACATTCTGAGGTTCCTTCTCTTTTCCTTCTTCAAACTGTGGTTCCGCGATCTTTCCTTTCATGACATCCAACACTTTATTCTTAGCAAGGATGAGGTCAATCCTTGTCTTACATGCTATGAAGTTAGAATCCCTTTCTAACTTTTTTTCTGACTTCATAGAGTAAGTCATGACTTCTTTGACTTGGTCAACCTTTGAATTTGACCAAAAACTCAAACTTGACATCTTAGCTTGTTGAGAGTACCAGTAGGTGTGCTAAGTTAGGGTGTACTAGGATATCCATAAATTAGGTCAATCTCTTCACTTAAGGTGCCTCAACAAGAGGGTTATGGTTTCGTTGTTGCAACAAAAAATTTGACTGCAACTGTAACTGAGCAAATCCTCCCAATCTATCTTCCAACGGTTAGACTATCTGAAGATAGTGTGGTCACATAACCTGTTAGAAATAATAGGTGTGATTTCTTAACCATAGACAATATAACAATATTGTCACTCAACCATAGGATGAAGCCACCCCCGGACACCTTAACCTTGACAGAGAATAATTCTAGAAGCAAAACCTAGGCCTAATAACCAATCAAGGTAGTGTATCACTCTCTAGAGCTAGAATAACTAGCATAAATTCCCAACCATAACCAAGAGAAAGTCCAAGCCTAAAACTGAAAATACAAGTTGCAGTAGCTGCAGCTGCAAATACTCTCCAGAATTGTACACTTACTAAATTTCTGCAGTGCACACTAAATTTATGCAGTTGCGAGATGTGTGTGTCCAAATGAGCTCTGGAATCCTGTATTTATATTTCTCTACCTTAGCTGTCTGGGCCAAATTCTCTTTCTGGAGGCTAGAAACTCAATATTAATTATTCTCTTTATCCGACTTGTCTTCTAGGGTTATGTCCAATGTTTTAGGGTTTCTTCTTGATTCCTGGAATATTCTACTCTTGTCAATGTTACACGTGGAGGTTAATACCTCCCACAACTACCATAATATCAACATAGATGTCATGTTTTTCTAGAGGAAGAAAACTCAATACCTCCAATTTTTTTTCAAGGAAAACTACAAAATGGAAACATGCAAACTATGCTAAAGTAAACAAAACCATGCAAAGAAAGAATCAAATGACAACAATAAAATTTTGAAAATTAAACATAAACCAAACTAATGAAAGAAAATAAAATGCAACAAATAAAGAATAAAAAACTATGGTACATAAGACCACCTATATAAGCAATCAAGTGAAGCAATGCTTTAATATATGGCCATTAATGGGAAGCGAATCAAGTTTTGCTTCCAATATTTGTAATATGCATGTACCAAATCCTATCTTTTTAGCAATCTAGTAAGGACAGGGCCATAAATTCTGAATCTTTGTATGTTTCCCTTTGGGCTTGCTAACTCTATCCCGCTTCAATACCAAATCACCTACTTCAAAATTCTTATCACCGTCTTTATTTTTATCAAACCATATTTTCATGATCTGCCGGTGAGATGCAAATTTGTGTTTGGCCTTTTCCCTCTCCTCCTCCAACATTGTCAATGTGTCAATTATGTTTTTAAGGATAGAATAAGGTTGACCTCTCGAAGCCTAAGACAATTGTAAGGATGGAAATAAAATATTGGTTGGAAGAATTGCTTCATGTCCATACACTGAATAGTAAGGATAGGTATCCAATTCCTCCTAGTAACTCTATCATCCTAGAGAGAATTGGGTAAAGCATTATGAAAATTTAGATGGTTCTTTGTGACTATCTTTTTCAAAATTTGAACTATATTTTTATTATTTGACTCGACTACTCCATTCCCTTGTGGATAATAGTTAGTTGAATATCTCAAAATGATCCCCTTATCCAAAGTAAATTCAGACAATAAAGACGAAGCAAAATAAAAAACATTATAAAATACAATGACATAAGGACCCTAGATCTAGTGATTAAATGTTGTTCCAAAAATTGAGTGACTATTCTCTCATTTACTTGCGTTAGAGGGACAAATTTTGACCACCTGGTAAAATAATCTGTCACAATTAAGATGTACTTCTATTGCTTCGAAGAATGAGGGTTTGTCTCTCCTATGATATCCATACCCCACTACATGAATGGTCTACTAATCATGACATGTTGCAATGGTGTTGATTATTTGTTCTCTCTTCCCATGATTAACTAACATGTTTTACATTTTCTTACATAAATGTATGCATCTCGAAAGAGAGTAGGCCAACAATACACAAATCTCAAAACTTTGTGAGTTGCAGTCTCACCAACAAAATGACCTCCAATTATCCCATTGTAACACAACCAACACCCCAATTCTTCTTAGGCTAATGGGATTTCAAAGTTTCCTCTTTCTCTCAAACTAAGGATTTAGATTTGATTCTCTCAGGATCTTGTTCATCATGATATTACGCAAGAACCTCTCTCATCACTAAATTACCATTCTCAATATCACTCATTCGACCATCAACTTCTGAAAGAATCGCCCTAAAGGTTCACTACGATGACTAGGGGATTAAAACTTCCCCCATCTGATGGTTGGAATCATTCCTTTCCACCAGATAAACAATCAATAGCGACTCAAACTATTTCATCATTGGAATAGCAGGTCATAAGGCATGAGTTTCCATCCTGATGGTTCCTCTTCGATGGATCATTCTGACAGATCTAAAAACCCTTGGAATTGGAAATCAATGGCCCCGATCACGTCGACACCTCTAACTATTTGATGACTAATGTTACTTCCTTCACCCATTCATCACGTGGGAAGGTGGGGTTCTTGAATAATATACAATGGAGATTATATTTCACCCCCAAATCACCGATCAATGGTTTGGGTTCCCTTAGAGTCCTTTACCATAAGAGTGCATTCACTTCAAGTATCATAGACCACTCCGATTGACACTCCTCCGATGGGCCACTCTGATGGATCCAACGATCCATAGGTAGTTTCATTCAATGGTTCATTCAAAGTCTCACATCTGCATGGCACTTAAAGGCTCTATATCTTCTTCCTTAGAACGAATCATCAAAGGTCCAATGGATGTAATCTATCTAGAAACCTTTCGATAGATTGACAGTCCTCAAACTCCCTCATCATTGGACTCCTCGATACCATCATTTAGGTCTCGGACCATTTATCTTCTGATATTCTTATAACACTTACACTCGGCATCAATGGTCCTGATTTTAATCACCTTGCCCTTCGATGGATCAATGACTCTTATTGATCCAGATTATTTTCGGCATGAAATGAGATCGGAGATATAAGAAAGAAATGCACAGAGATATTGCAAGAGAGACAACAATATAACAGAGATATAGCGGAAATATAACAAGAGTCACAGATATACAGTAATACACGATTTCTATTAATGAAATAAATGTATAGAGACTGTAAAATACAGAGTGAAAGACTCGCTAGAATGGTGGCAGCTTATCTCTGAGAAGAGATGTGACGGCTACTCGCATTCACAAGAAGATGATTCCATGAGGCTCTAAAGGCCTTTTTTACAATAAGAAGGAATGCCAAAAACCCTAGACATCCAAAAACCTAACCCTAGGAGATGAAGCGCCAAAAGTCATGTGGGCCCCGTTTGGGTAAGTTGGTGCATCAACTTCCTGGGGTCGTAACTTTTGCATACGATCTCCGTTTGGGGCGCTTGATAGCTTGTTGGAAAGATCTATCTGAGAACTACAACTTTTGGGTGAGAAACATGATCTACGATCCATGTTGCTCCCCTTTTTATCAAAAAACATCGTTTAGGGCCTCAAAATGGCCCCAGAAGTTAAAAACTACTAAAAATAGTAAATTACCAAAATTGCCAGAAACATGTTTTGGGCCAGTTGGAGAAGGTGGGTGGCCACCGATATCCTCTTGGATCAATCCTCCCTCCTTAGGAAGCAATGGTCTCCATTGCGTTGAGTTCCTGGGGGAGAGGGGAAAGCGATTGTTGAATCTGAATCTTGGTGATCTGCTTGCCTTGCTGGAGATGTGGCGTTGCTTAGCTTGTTGAAGGCTATCACAAACCTTTGGCTGGAAGGTTTGGACCTTTTTAACCAGTCTGGCTATTTTAAATGACTGTGTGTAGAAGGAATCTTCGTGCTTTGCTGCAACCTTGTTGACCTACTTCTGTTGGATAGAAGGTGCTTGGGCCGAAGCTGTGGTGGTTGCAGTATCCTTTTGTTCACCCTTTGAACAGATTGTGGAGAAGATGAATTTTGTAGTATGAGATACTACCTTGCGACACTGTTTAGGTGGGGAAGTAGTTGGAACTACCTATGGTATCCTGTAGATATGACCCCCCAAAGTAATAATGACACTACGTGGTCAAGACTCATAGATAGCATGTCATTTCCACATATATGGCTGGCCCAAGAGAACATCACAAACATCCAGTGGGGAAACATCACATAATACCTCATCCTTGAAGGGTTGGATGCCGTATGACAATCGACACTGCTGGCTGACACAAAGATCTCATCCTTGGCAAAGCCACCCGATGTTGTATGGTTGCGGGTGTGGTGTTGTTGACAATCCCAACTGTTTGACGACCTCTGCTGAGATGAGGTTCTTTTGGTCTCCGCTATCAACAATAAAATGCAGCGGGGTCCCCTTCACCCACATCTGTGAATGAAAAAGGCGCTCCTCCTCTTCAGGATCTGTTGGTTCTTCTGGTTGAATTGTTGCGGTCGTGACAATAGTAGTGGGGTCTACGTCAATGATCTGGCTTTTCCCATTATTTTCAGAATCAGATTCTGAATCAAGGTTCGGCTCCTTGTCTTTGATCTCATTCACCAATGACTATTTTGAGTGACATTCATCGGTGTTGTGCCAGGGGATTTTGTGGAAATCACACTATTTTCCGGTGTCCTTCTTTGTCTTCCCGTGACCCTTCTTTTCTTGTGTCTTGGACTGGCTTTCAGGAGACTGTTTGTTGGGGTTGTCTTTGTCATACTTTGGTTTTTGTGGATTTGCAGACCCGAACTCCCATTTGTTCTGGTGCTTAAATTTCTGCTCTATTTTAACAACATATCGATAGGAAACACTGAGTGATGAGATGTCCAGAAAATCCATTTCAGTTTGGATGTATCTATGTAGAGCCCCACGATATTTCAGAACCAAATTTCGTTCGGAGTCTTTGATACCCAGCTTGGTGCGCAAGGTATGGAAGCTATTGGTGAACTCTGGAACTGCTTGGCCACTCTCTTGCCGCAGTGTGGTCCATCTCATGTATTGGTCCTCATAGTTGCCAACAGGGTAGTACTGTTCCTTTACCGCATCCACAAAAAAATCCCAAGTGGGCTCGACCCCATATATTCCAGACTCCTCTGTGGAACTATGCTCCTAGTAAGTTTCCCACCAATGTTTGACATGGGGGAGAGCCTTAAGGAGTGCGAAGGTGATCTT
>ML790162.1:86030-97940 GCA_009831015.1 Picea engelmannii | reverse complement strand
TGGGGGAGAGCCTTAAGGAGTGCGAAGGTGATCTTTTCCTTGTCTGAAAAATTATGAACAGAGAAATAACCTTATAGCAGATTTAACCATTTATCTAGGGCAGCTGCATCTATTTGACCTTCAAATACAGGAATATAAAAATTAACCTGTACCTTGAAAGGTGAGGTGCCTCCAAAGTGGTCGCTTGATGAAGATGCACCTGATGCTATCGGTAGGCGTTGAAGGATGTGGGAAAAATTCTCCATCATTTCGTCCCTCTATCGCGTGAGAGCTTTCTCAAGCAACAGACTGATAGGATCGTCTGCTCCATCGTTTTTATTTTCTTCCACCATTGAGGGTTTCTTGGGTGTGCGAGAGAAATTTTCCTCAAGAGAGACAAGCTCGAGACCCAACTTGCTATACTCGGACCTCGTCGGGGACATGCACTGAAAATGATCAAGAGCAGCTTTCTCTTATACCACTGATCTGGATTATTTTCGGCACGAAATGAGATCGGAGATATAAGAAAGAAATGCACAGAGATATTGCAAGAGAGACAACAATATAACAGAGATATAGTGTAAATATAACAAGAGTCACAAATATACAGTAATACGCGATTTCTATTAATGAAATAAATGTACAAAGACTGTAAAATACAGAGTGAAAGACTCGCTAGAATGGTGGTAGCTTATCTCTGAGAAGAGATGTGACGGCTACTCGCATTCGCAAGAAGATGATTCCATGAGGCTCTAAAGGCCTTTTTTACAATAAGCAGGAATGCCAAAAACCCTAGACATCCAAAAACCTAACCCTAGGAGATGAAGCGCCAAAAGTCATGTGGGCTCCGTTTGGGTAAGTTGGTGCATCAACTTCCCGGGGTCGTAACTTTTGCATACGATCTCCGTTTGGGGCGCTTGATAGCTCGTTGGAAAGATCTATCCGAGAAATACAACTTTTGGGTGAGAAACATTGATATACAATCCATGTTGCTCCCCTTTTTATCAAAAAACATCATTTAGGGCCTCAAAATGGCCCCAGAAGTTAAAAACTGCTAAAAATAGTAAATTACCAAAATTGCCAGAAACATGTTTTGGGCCAGTTGGAGAAGGTGGGTGGCCACCGATATCCACCTGTATCACTTGTTGACTCAGAGTCTCCCCCATCGTAATCCCATTGTAACCTTTCACTTGGAAACTTCGATGGCATCACCTTCTAACCAATGGTCATGATCTTTTCTCTCCACCCAATCGATGACTGAGAATCATTTTGACTCAAAACATGAGTTTTCCCTAGAATAAAAGTCTGATTCAAGACTTAACCGCTCAAGGTCTCTTTGGGATTATCTACTGGGATCTTACCAGACCTTCTTGGACTCTCACCTTCACTTTGTGGCAGGCTAAGGCATTCCTACTTCAAAATCTGATTAAGGATTTTCATCATGTAAGCTTTACATTTCAAGATAGGGATTTCCAGGCATAAGCGGGTTAGTAAAATTACATAGGAACTTCACTAAAAGGTTAGGGATACTCTACTATCACTCTACCAATGAATATTTATATCTTGCAATCTTTCCATTTCAAAGGGTTACAATTTTACAAGGATACATCCTATATGCACACTACTTATTTGGCTATTCATGTTTACCATTGTTAATCAGTGAAAAATGTCCTACATAATCCATTTTACTAAGGAATTCAATCATTCTTTCATTTAATCACATTTATCATATAAACAATAAACAATATATCTACATCACCAAACATACATCAAATATAGAAAGACAAAACACTTATTTGTTCAGTGAAAGGTTTAACCAACCAATTGATTGAGGGGAAATGCCTTTCCACCCAACCATAGGCTATGCTACACAGTGTCTTTCTACAACATTCCACCCCCGTTCCAGGCCATGATACCACCAATGGACTAATTCAACTAACTACCAAATTGAGAGAATGGATCAAGAAGGTTACTCTCCTTCACTCCATTATAAATAAAAAAAGTTTCCCTCTTCCCACTAAGCTCAGGAATTCCATGAGTTTATCAGGTACCTTCCCAACTAGATTTCCTCCACACAAGGGAGACCCTTCTTTGCTACACAGTCCCTTGGAAACCTCCCCTTACTAGTGTTGGTTTCTTTCCAGTAACTACCAAGTTACAATCCTCTGTTGCTTTAGTATGGATATGGGTCTTCACTACTTTAGGGAGACCATTAATATCTTGGGAAAGTTTTCTATTTTCCTCAAAGAAAACTTCCCAACTGCTCTGCTACTCAGAGTGATGTGTGTGAGTCTCTTTCTCACAACTAAACTTTTTTGTGAGTCTGCAAATCACTCTAATCACTATGGATCTTTGTGAGAATCTGTCTACAACTTCTTAGGTTGTTGTAATCTTTTTGAGCATGTTCTCTTGTATTTTTCTCATTTTCTCCTCTGTTGCAAATTGTGTTTTCCCATATCTTTATGGTGTTTTCCACCTATCCTCGAGTTTCTTGTGGTCCGTTTTCAGACACAACCCTCTATTCAGGCTCTCAAATTTGAAGAGGCAATCTAGGTATGTCCTTTTCTTCTAGGGTTTCAGTTGACCCTTCATCCCTCCAAGTACCAAATCTTCCAACATTTATAACTGCTCACCCACCCAATCCCAATCTCCATAACTAATCATGTGGTTCTATGAAATTCAAATACATTGGAAAGTGGTGTATTCAATTCCTACATGTGTAGGCTAGAATGTTGAGCAAGCTTCCTATTTTATTCATTGAAACTTCTCAGTTCCACCTCACCAGTCCCACTTGTGGTATCATGGCCAATTACTCAAGGTGTTTTCCCTCTTAGTCAGTTGTATGATGTTTTTCATTAATTATAAACATAATTACATGCTCCATTATCACATTGCATTAAGTCTTAGCATAAATACAATTATGGGGGAAAATGGTGTTACATTTGTTGGTTTAAGGAACTGACACCTTTTTGACATCCTTTTATTATTAATTCACCCACTTTTCTTATATCAACCATGCCTTTTCATAACCATTGTTGTCCAATATATTTTATTTTTTCCAGGTATGCTAAGTTCATATGATACCTCAATTCATTAAGTATTTCTTGCATTTGAGAAGGATAAATGTTGTTTTGGGTATTTACTAACAATGCGTTAAGAAATGCCTACAGGATAATCGACTGCCACAAGTGTTGTTACTCTCGAAGTGATGTTACTCTTGAGATGTTATTACTTCTGGGGTGTTGTTACTCCTAAGGTGTTTTTAATCCCGAAGTGAAATTACTCCCAAAGTGTTGTTTCTCGTGAGGTATTGTTACTCCCAGAGTGTTGTTACTTCCAAAGCATTGTTATTTCCAATAGACCGAGGATGGTATCTGGAGACAATAAATTTTTGTACCGATGTTAATCGGGTTTTCAATTCATGCAAATTCCCTCATGTCAATGACCTTTATCCATGGATGACATGGCTATTTTTGAAAATTCACGAGTATATTTTATCACGAGTTTGTTTCGACAAGCCCAAATTATTGGGAAGTTCATTAAACAATATTTGTAATTAATAATTTATGTTATGACCGGTTGTAAGAAATATTGGATATCTTCCTAACTAAGACTATATTGAAAAACTTGAGAATCGAAATATTCTCAATACTATTCGTAATTGTCATTTTTCTAAGAACAATTTATAAGAGGGAGATTTTAAAAAGAAGAGCATTTTTGCTCCCAAACTAGTCTAGTTTTTGGATCAATCAGTCCAGTCAATGAGAAATAACATCTGCACCTGTACTTATTGAGTTGGATTAATAAATATTCAACAATTTTTTGATTTAGTTTTATGTGCAATTAAGTTTTAGTTTTTGTATCTTTTCCAGACCCTGCTAAGGAGGAAGGGCCCTCCTCTTTAGCAGGGTTGTTGTTATTGTATTACTAGGTAGACCTATATTGAGAGTGATTGTTGTAGTGTGTTTCAGATTTTTGTTGTTACTGTTATTTAATATTAGATTATGAGTATTATTGTGCGGATGAAAAGTGCTATTACTCAAGCTATATTGTGAATCTGGTTTAGTTCAAAGATTATTGTTGTTACATGTTTCTTACGTTCGAAAGATTGATGTTGATTAATTTATTAATTTAGCTAGACTCAAAATGTTGTAGATGGTTACCATTTTATGAATCATCAACTTTCTTTTGATTTACTTCATGTCAGTAGGGTGTGCCTCTTTCCAGTTGAATGAATTACTTTATTTATAGAGAGTGAATCAGTTTCATTTCCAACAAATGTGTGGCATATTTTATTTCCCAGCAAGAGTGTGGTTTGTTCCCTTTTCAAGCAATTGATTCATTTTCACAACGAGTGTGGTTTATTTCATTTATGCAAGAATTATTTCCATTTCAACAAGTGTAGTTTCTTTCATTTATGCAAGAGTGTTTTACATTTCAACAAGTGTGGTTTCTTTCATTTATGCAAGAGTGATTTCCATTTCAGCAAGTGTGGTTTCTTTCATTTATGGAAGAGTGTTTTCCATTTCAGCTAGTGTGGTTAATTTTATTTATGAAAGAATGATTTTCATTTATGCAAGTGTGATTTTATTTCATTCAATGCAGGAATGAGATTTGATCAATTCATTTAAGCAGGTGTTTTATTTAAATAGAGCACTGTGAAAGTATTTAAATTTTAGTAACCCAGTTTTATTTCTAGGAAGTATGCAAAGTGTTTTGTTTCAACGATGTGATCTTACTTTTAGCAAGTGTGCATAGACTTTACTTCCAAGAAAGAGTGATTTATCTAGTTAGGTGTGGATCATAATTCAAAAAGTATGTTTGCTTGTCATTAGTGAATATCTTAGTTTGTAGTGTGTGTGTAATTATTGAGATTTAGTCTTTCAGTTTATCAGATAGTGTCAGTTAGGGAATGGATTCCTACATATATTTTGTACAATAAACTTGCAATAAAAGATGCACTCCGGGTTGAAAATTAATGTATTGTATGTTTTAATAAGATAATTAAATACACCAACATTTTGGCGTCATTGTCGGGGAGGCTATTAAGGGCACAAGAGTACAACTGACATTTTATTGATGTATTTTAGGGAACCCGAGACATGCAGGTTTCATGAATAAAGTAGGAGAAGAACACGGTGCCCCCAAAATACTAATCCTACAGGTAGGAGAGATCATGGTGGAAAAATAAATCTGGATCAAGGGTGGGTGACATACATTCATGAGTTGATTTCAAAATAAGAATCATCTGCCTCAGGACCAAGTTGTCGGAAGATTGAACCCCATGAAAGGATTAATTCTCAGCCTTCTATTAATCTTGAATCATCCACAACAGTAACAGAATTTGAATACAAATATTTGATAGAAGTCCACGGGGATACATAAGGACAAAGACACGAGCACCAAGATTCAAGGTTGAAGGTCAATCAACCCCTGGATAACCCCATTTTAGACCATGGGAGTGTTTCACGACACCCTAAAAAATTATCAGGAGACCCCCTACAACCAGAGGATATTCCCAGGTCTGATTGGAAAATACTTTTCTTTTTGTGGCAGAGGCATATGGAAAACGTAAATGCAAACAATATTCTCTCCACCTTCAATTTTTCCATTGGGGACATTCCCAGACAAGAACTGATGAAAAATATTCCCCTTTCCACTCTCCCAACTTTCACGGTCTGGCCAACGAAGATCCAGATAGCTTCCTTTTTGAGTTTGATATTATGTGTCGAAGCTACGACTATACTTCAAATGATCAGAAGTTGAGGTTTTTCCTTGCTACCTTGAAGGGAGTCGCACTAAGGTGGTTTATGGGTCTTGGTGGTGATTCAATAATTTCTTGGGATAATATGAAACAAATATTCCTGCGAAAATATCAAGACTACTCCAGGACAAGAGACTAGAAAGAGGGAATTTTCAAAATGTTCCTGAAGGAGGAGAAAATTTTGGAGGACTATATTGAATGCCTCTAATACAATTTGTAGAGGTCCAAACATAGTGATATGGATAAGGACATCTTGAAGAAAATCCTAATTCGGGGAATGAGAGATGACTTCTTAGACATGATGAATTTGATGGGAAAAGAGGACATATCAAAAGAACCTTACGATGACATCATTGCTTTATGATAAGAAGTTCAAGGGGATCATCAAGGAATAGAACCCAAGCACGAGATGCCTCTTCCATTATACAAAAATCATCTAATGGTGGAGTAACAAGGGTGGAAATCGATAAACTTTAAAAATGATATCTTAGTTCTTCAATCTATGAAATTAGATGTATTCCAAGTAAAACATAAGCAGGTTGAAGTAGAAAAAGCACTGGAAGTGTTTTGTCCCAAATGTAGAGATAAGAACCCTTGTAAGGAATGTGCACTTGACAACGTGGAGGTTTGTGGCATTTTTGAATTAGACCATCCAACAAAAATATTCCTATCGTTGGCAGGACTGAAAGCGATATTTCAATGATCAAGCGAAGAAACTGAACACACATATTTTATCTCCAAAAATCCATGGAAATGCATCCATCAGGTATGACTCAAGACCCTGTTGTGGTAAAGTCCCACCTGCGGATAGGTGAAACCCCCCTTGGATCAAGACCCCTCTTTGATCCAAGATAGAAGGAAAACAAATGGTGTACTACTTTCCTTCTAGACCTATTTCAACAATTAAAATGAGAAGGAAGAGATGGATGACATACCTTTTTATGTCGGTTGTCCTCATTTCCAAGATCCTAGGCGCAAGAAAAGACCCACAAAGAACAAAGCAAAACTTCCTTCTTCCACACTATATTGTTAAGTGAAAATAGATATATGTATGATGAATTTTAACAACAATAGACATGCATACACTTGAACGCATATACATGAGAGGAATAGGCAAAATTATGTAATAATGGAAAGAAAACAAAATGGAAGCACTTAAAATCTCAATTTTGACATTGCAACAACTCCTCCAAGCTCTCTTTTCCATCCCCTTGGATATTACACAATCATAAGTATGATGCTCTCAATTATTCTCTTCTTGAATGTCTTAAGATCAAAAGTATGAGACTCTGAAATTCTCTCTCCCCTCTTTCACTCAAGCATGGCCTTCATTATATATGATTTGAGGTATCATAACCATAATATAGTTTTTAGGAGAGGATGTGGTCAAAAGAGGATTTGTCTCAACCAACAATATTGACCTTTCCTTGAAGAGGAGATAGATCGAACCAATCCCTTAACCAACTGCAAATTCTAGGAAACAACCTCACAAATCAAGGAAAAATGGTAGAAACAACTTCATCGCCCCCCATAATTGTGCATAGGGTGATGATCAAGGGATCATTGCTCCTTGTAAATGGGAAGGGGGGATATGAAGCTCAAACAAGGCCAAAATATCAAGGAAAAGGGTAGTATTTTGACCTCCAACTGATAGGATTCCTTTCCAACTTGTCTAGGGATCATGAAAAACACTTCTTCATGGTGATGAAGTCGTGACACATACATATGACACTTACAACACTTGGTAAAGTGTGACACTTAGGTGGGAAATTTGGTAGTGCGACAATTTGGCATGTAACAGATGCCCCCTAAAGTGTGATGCAAAAAGAAAAGTTGATGGCCGAAACACTTTACAAAAATATGTATGTGAGGGTGGTGGAATAGGAGAACTGGTCAAAATCTATAAAAAAAATCAAATAGTAAATATGTATCATCCTCGAGGTAGGAATATCCATGGTCATAATACACTTGAATCAAAAAATGGATGTCGACCAATAGAGTGCAGATCCATGAAAATATTTACTAAGGGAATGACCACCAAAAATACAATGTGGATCCATACCTTCCATGACGTAATCAGGTCATAGCTACGAAAGAATACACATTGGAGCTATGCTATGACAAAAACATAATCATGGACCAATACAAAATGGATCTTTGTGACAACATATATATCAATGATATTGCCAACATGATGACCTTACTGGAATCTTCTAAGTAGTCAAATAATATCCATTGCAACCTAGGTGTCTGAGGAGTTCCCAAGGTCTTCGTCTTGATCCCAAAATGATATGAATATAGTCATGTGAATATATGTCTTGATGTTGAACATGGTAGAAACCACTTTATTACCAGTCATTGATGCATACCATTAACAAGTGCGAGGGAAATCACCAATGATGACAATGAATCCCATGGTACCCTTGTACATTCCAACGAATGTGAACACATGAGATGAAGTTGAAAATTTGTGGAATCATTTGATTAGAAACGAATGATGTAAACCTATTGTTAAATGCGAGGAGACCTTCCATTAAGGCATGAAGGTTCCAAGGTGCTAACTGGTTTCTAAGTCTAATAGTTGGATAATGTGTTGAAGTCAACATGAACAAAACGGTTGAAGGAGAGTCATGATGTATCCCCCATCATCGACACTAAATTGACACATGAAAGTGATGTAATATTATAGATCAAATGAGTACAAAATAACATGAGGATGAAGTTTAGTAATACTGTAAAGTGGTTGAATTGGGATAAAAATTCCCTTGAACATTGTGAGGCATGGAAAATGACTTGACAACATTGACTCAATTGAGAGATATACCAACACATAGTGCGACGATAACTGGGGCACTCTTCAAGTGGTTCGAAGGAGCATAAAATCTCATAGGATTGGTATGACCCAGAGACAAGAAGATCACCCATATGTAAGACAAGAAACAAACAGGTTCCATGTGCAAGGGAGACAACAAACAACTACCATAATGATTTCCAATAAATGACCCACTTCCCTCAAATATCCCCCCCACCATGGATGGTGAGTAACTTTTTGTTTTTTAATGATCTTGAGGAGGATAAAAAATTCTAGGTATAACTCATGTTAGATGAGTCCCTCATCACATGTTTAACGAACCTAAAGAAGGAGGGGTTCGGTCCCATATGGGTCCTTGATCTGAACTCGAGGGCGATAAGTTTCCAATAATTGGTTGTTCCTGTCACTCCTTCAAAAGGGCCAGTTATAGATTGTTTTACTTGAGCGATGTGCAATTAAAGGTAAAGTTGAAGTCTTATGCTCTTGAATTCGAAGTGAATAAAACCTCTTTAGTTTTCCTTATGTGTGATATGTCATGCTTGCATTTAACATCCTATGTGTGCAAATTCATGGAAAAACAACATAAGAACATAATACACATAATGGATATGACACTACCCTTGATAACAGAGTTCACCCGATGTGTGCTACCTCTCCGGGTCATGCTCTAAAGCCCGACCTCTTTATTCTCCTCACTGTAATGATGTCTCTCCTTTACAAGTTGTAAGGCCAAAGTCCCTTTTCGGTGACGGCAACAAGAGATCAGAATGTGATCAAGAATGTATACAAGCTTGATAAGTTCTCATACTCATGAGGCATCCATGATGCTGACATGGAAAACATTCCCACATACTCAATACATAAAAAGAGGAAGAATAAAATATGACCCCCATCAACATGGATCCATCAAAATCCTTAGATCTGCTGCTCAGATCCAAGCATAAATATGCAGACCATACAAAGATCCCAAAACCATGAGTTTTAGAACTGCTTCATTGGCCACTTATCATGCAAGTGCCACAATTTATCTGTCACATATAACTGATTGATTTGATGTGAAAGAAGAGAAGAAAAGAATAGATAGAAGGAATAAGATGATCTTGCTACCTTGCTGCAACCTCTCTATGTTCCTTCAGACATATAACACGCATGCTATGCTGCAACATTTAATGACAAAACAACATAATGAAAATCATGCTTACATTGGCTTCTCTAGAACTTGGCTTGTTGATCTGAAGATCTGCTACAAAAACAAACCTCGCCATTGGATTTGCGTCTCCGAATTACCTAAAAACAACCGTCAAATCATCTCCATCTGAGTCAGACACTTTTAGGCCCAAGAGACACCTCTGCCTTGGTTACCGTGCCACTGACTCTGCAATAAATGACTCATTCTGGAGTTCAAATACAAAATATTTTCTCAGATCAGAAAACTAACACCACCACTGTGTTCGTGGTGTCATTTTACCTAATAATGACTATCTCCCCACCTTGATCTGATTCAGACACTTTTAGACCCAAGAGACACCTAGCCTCAGTTTGCGTGCCACTGCTCCTACAATAAATGCTGAGAAATATCGAAAAGTGTGTGAAAATCTGTACCAGGCCATACAATTCCATACAGGAGCACTCAGACTCCTCTCTCGTGCTCTGTGTCTGTCCCGAACTCTGGCGAGACCCCCTTCTTATACCATTTTTGTGGGCAGTTAGCATTAATGAGGAGGTTGGTGCATCGGTTGGCGGAGCTAAGTTTAGGGCATAGGTTAGCGGAGGTCCAGGGGTCGAATCATGTGGACTCTGCTTTTTTAAACAATATTTTGGCGTGCTTCGCTAAGTCTAGTGACGGTTTTGGCGGGCGACCTGTTATATTTGGCGGACTGTTGCTAGAATGGCAAACAATTTTTGCATATAGTTAGTGGTTACTAAATATGGCGGATCTATTGTATATAGAGAAACTTTCTCCATATTTGGCAGAGTTCCATTTTTATATATTTTTTTAATTATTCGGCCGCTAAGCCTCCTTATGCATTTTGGGGGTGCCACATGGTGCCTCCCTATTGGGCCACATGGAATCCACTGATTTGTCCACTGTGTATGATGACATCACCTTTGGACACTTGGCACCTTCTGGGTGGTGCCACGTTGCATCACCTGGGGTGCTACGTGGCACTTTTTTACTTGTCCACATGGCACCCTAAAAAGTCCAAATCTGAGTGACACGTGGTAGCCTCTGGTGCTGCCACATGGCATGTTGATGTCATACTGACATCATCGTGACATGTGTCACCCTATGTTCTTTCCACGTAGGTTGTATGAATTCTAATTTCATCCTTACTGATGTTGACGTCAACAGTACGGATGCTGACTCATCCCTACTGACTAGGCTAGGTTGACCAAAACTTTGACCGCTTATATCTTTTGATCCGTAACTCCGTTTGACGAGTCATTTGCGCCGTTAGAAAGCTTGTGACACGCTCTTCCAGATAATGTCCTTTCTATTGAGTTTTGGAAACTTTTAGTTTTTTCCCTTTTACTGTATGTTGAGGCCATTCTGAGCCTCCTGGGACACTTCTCAAACTTTTGTGATGTTCCCTAGATCCATCCGGATCAGTCCTTCAATGTATAATTTTATGAGCTCGAAGAATAAAAACTTGATTGTATTTTCAAGTTTTGCGAGTCTGAAAAGAACTTAAAGAACACTACAAGGGTGTTCTTTTTTGTAAATTTGGTCCCCCAAGCCCGAAAAAGTGTAAAACAATAAAAGGGATAACTCTTCTAGTTGAGGTTGAATAGAGTATTCCTTTTTCGTAATTAGTCCATTCGGTCCAAAAAAGGGTGAAACTTACACTGAATAGACGCCCTTTCAAATAATTTTAATGAGCGTGAAAGGAAACAATCTCACTCGACAATCTTTTCATGTTTAGGGAGTCTGAAAATAACTTAAAGAAGACTCCAAGGAGTTCATTTTTTAATGAGCTTGAAACAAAGAATGAAATTATTCTTGAAGTGTTTACTTTATTTTTACACAAGCTTGAAATAGAGAATTAAACTATGCTTGGGGTGTCTACTTCATTTTTACACAAGCTTGAAACAGAGAATAAAACTATGCGCGAGGTGTCTGCTTCAATTTTACATGAGCTTGAAACATAGAACAAAATTGTGCTCGAGGTTGGTTTCATTTTTACATGAGCTTGAAATAGAGGATGAAACTTTGCTCGAGGTGTTACACGTCAAATTTCCACGCTTGCATAATGTGTCACATGTGTTTCAAATGTCACGTCGTAAGAGTCACAAGTGTCACATGTGGTGCAAATGTCACATCATAAGTGTTGCAAGTGTCACATGTGGCACAAAA
>ML790162.1:75500-85930 GCA_009831015.1 Picea engelmannii | reverse complement strand
ATCTCCATAACTAATCATGTGGTTCTATGAAATTCAAATACATTGGAAAGTGGTGTATTCAATTCCTACATGTGTAGGCTAGAATGTTGAGCAAGCTTCCTATTTTATTCATTGAAACTTCTCAGTTCCACCTCACCAGTCCCACTTGTGGTATCATGGCCAATTACTCAAGGTGTTTTCCCTCTTAGTCAGTTGTATGATGTTTTTCATTAATTATAAACATAATTACATGCTCCATTATCACATTGCATTAAGTCTTAGCATAAAT
This sequence comes from Picea engelmannii, assembly GCA_009831015.1. Lineage (NCBI taxonomy): Eukaryota > Viridiplantae > Streptophyta > Pinopsida > Pinales > Pinaceae > Picea > Picea engelmannii. The sequence goes on along the minus strand of ML790162.1, from coordinate 85,662 downwards.
ACAATTATGGGGGAAAATGGTGTTACATTTGTTGGTTTAAGGAACTGACACCTTTTTGACATCCTTTTATTATTAATTCACCCACTTTTCTTATATCAACCATGCCTTTTCATAACCATTGTTGTCCAATATATTTTATTTTTTCCAGGTATGCTAAGTTCATATGATACCTCAATTCATTAAGTATTTCTTGCATTTGAGAAGGATAAATGTTGTTTTGGGTATTTACTAACAATGCGTTAAGAAATGCCTACAGGATAATCGACTGCCACAAGTGTTGTTACTCTCGAAGTGATGTTACTCTTGAGATGTTATTACTTCTGGGGTGTTGTTACTCCTAAGGTGTTTTTAATCCCGAAGTGAAATTACTCCCAAAGTGTTGTTTCTCGTGAGGTATTGTTACTCCCAGAGTGTTGTTACTTCCAAAGCATTGTTATTTCCAATAGACCGAGGATGGTATCTGGAGACAATAAATTTTTGTACCGATGTTAATCGGGTTTTCAATTCATGCAAATTCCCTCATGTCAATGACCTTTATCCATGGATGACATGGCTATTTTTGAAAATTCACGAGTATATTTTATCACGAGTTTGTTTCGACAAGCCCAAATTATTGGGAAGTTCATTAAACAATATTTGTAATTAATAATTTATGTTATGACCGGTTGTAAGAAATATTGGATATCTTCCTAACTAAGACTATATTGAAAAACTTGAGAATCGAAATATTCTCAATACTATTCGTAATTGTCATTTTTCTAAGAACAATTTATAAGAGGGAGATTTTAAAAAGAAGAGCATTTTTGCTCCCAAACTAGTCTAGTTTTTGGATCAATCAGTCCAGTCAATGAGAAATAACATCTGCACCTGTACTTATTGAGTTGGATTAATAAATATTCAACAATTTTTTGATTTAGTTTTATGTGCAATTAAGTTTTAGTTTTTGTATCTTTTCCAGACCCTGCTAAGGAGGAAGGGCCCTCCTCTTTAGCAGGGTTGTTGTTATTGTATTACTAGGTAGACCTATATTGAGAGTGATTGTTGTAGTGTGTTTCAGATTTTTGTTGTTACTGTTATTTAATATTAGATTATGAGTATTATTGTGCGGATGAAAAGTGCTATTACTCAAGCTATATTGTGAATCTGGTTTAGTTCAAAGATTATTGTTGTTACATGTTTCTTACGTTCGAAAGATTGATGTTGATTAATTTATTAATTTAGCTAGACTCAAAATGTTGTAGATGGTTACCATTTTATGAATCATCAACTTTCTTTTGATTTACTTCATGTCAGTAGGGTGTGCCTCTTTCCAGTTGAATGAATTACTTTATTTATAGAGAGTGAATCAGTTTCATTTCCAACAAATGTGTGGCATATTTTATTTCCCAGCAAGAGTGTGGTTTGTTCCCTTTTCAAGCAATTGATTCATTTTCACAACGAGTGTGGTTTATTTCATTTATGCAAGAATTATTTCCATTTCAACAAGTGTAGTTTCTTTCATTTATGCAAGAGTGTTTTACATTTCAACAAGTGTGGTTTCTTTCATTTATGCAAGAGTGATTTCCATTTCAGCAAGTGTGGTTTCTTTCATTTATGGAAGAGTGTTTTCCATTTCAGCTAGTGTGGTTAATTTTATTTATGAAAGAATGATTTTCATTTATGCAAGTGTGATTTTATTTCATTCAATGCAGGAATGAGATTTGATCAATTCATTTAAGCAGGTGTTTTATTTAAATAGAGCACTGTGAAAGTATTTAAATTTTAGTAACCCAGTTTTATTTCTAGGAAGTATGCAAAGTGTTTTGTTTCAACGATGTGATCTTACTTTTAGCAAGTGTGCATAGACTTTACTTCCAAGAAAGAGTGATTTATCTAGTTAGGTGTGGATCATAATTCAAAAAGTATGTTTGCTTGTCATTAGTGAATATCTTAGTTTGTAGTGTGTGTGTAATTATTGAGATTTAGTCTTTCAGTTTATCAGATAGTGTCAGTTAGGGAATGGATTCCTACATATATTTTGTACAATAAACTTGCAATAAAAGATGCACTCCGGGTTGAAAATTAATGTATTGTATGTTTTAATAAGATAATTAAATACACCAACATTTTGGCGTCATTGTCGGGGAGGCTATTAAGGGCACAAGAGTACAACTGACATTTTATTGATGTATTTTAGGGAACCCGAGACATGCAGGTTTCATGAATAAAGTAGGAGAAGAACACGGTGCCCCCAAAATACTAATCCTACAGGTAGGAGAGATCATGGTGGAAAAATAAATCTGGATCAAGGGTGGGTGACATACATTCATGAGTTGATTTCAAAATAAGAATCATCTGCCTCAGGACCAAGTTGTCGGAAGATTGAACCCCATGAAAGGATTAATTCTCAGCCTTCTATTAATCTTGAATCATCCACAACAGTAACAGAATTTGAATACAAATATTTGATAGAAGTCCACGGGGATACATAAGGACAAAGACACGAGCACCAAGATTCAAGGTTGAAGGTCAATCAACCCCTGGATAACCCCATTTTAGACCATGGGAGTGTTTCACGACACCCTAAAAAATTATCAGGAGACCCCCTACAACCAGAGGATATTCCCAGGTCTGATTGGAAAATACTTTTCTTTTTGTGGCAGAGGCATATGGAAAACGTAAATGCAAACAATATTCTCTCCACCTTCAATTTTTCCATTGGGGACATTCCCAGACAAGAACTGATGAAAAATATTCCCCTTTCCACTCTCCCAACTTTCACGGTCTGGCCAACGAAGATCCAGATAGCTTCCTTTTTGAGTTTGATATTATGTGTCGAAGCTACGACTATACTTCAAATGATCAGAAGTTGAGGTTTTTCCTTGCTACCTTGAAGGGAGTCGCACTAAGGTGGTTTATGGGTCTTGGTGGTGATTCAATAATTTCTTGGGATAATATGAAACAAATATTCCTGCGAAAATATCAAGACTACTCCAGGACAAGAGACTAGAAAGAGGGAATTTTCAAAATGTTCCTGAAGGAGGAGAAAATTTTGGAGGACTATATTGAATGCCTCTAATACAATTTGTAGAGGTCCAAACATAGTGATATGGATAAGGACATCTTGAAGAAAATCCTAATTCGGGGAATGAGAGATGACTTCTTAGACATGATGAATTTGATGGGAAAAGAGGACATATCAAAAGAACCTTACGATGACATCATTGCTTTATGATAAGAAGTTCAAGGGGATCATCAAGGAATAGAACCCAAGCACGAGATGCCTCTTCCATTATACAAAAATCATCTAATGGTGGAGTAACAAGGGTGGAAATCGATAAACTTTAAAAATGATATCTTAGTTCTTCAATCTATGAAATTAGATGTATTCCAAGTAAAACATAAGCAGGTTGAAGTAGAAAAAGCACTGGAAGTGTTTTGTCCCAAATGTAGAGATAAGAACCCTTGTAAGGAATGTGCACTTGACAACGTGGAGGTTTGTGGCATTTTTGAATTAGACCATCCAACAAAAATATTCCTATCGTTGGCAGGACTGAAAGCGATATTTCAATGATCAAGCGAAGAAACTGAACACACATATTTTATCTCCAAAAATCCATGGAAATGCATCCATCAGGTATGACTCAAGACCCTGTTGTGGTAAAGTCCCACCTGCGGATAGGTGAAACCCCCCTTGGATCAAGACCCCTCTTTGATCCAAGATAGAAGGAAAACAAATGGTGTACTACTTTCCTTCTAGACCTATTTCAACAATTAAAATGAGAAGGAAGAGATGGATGACATACCTTTTTATGTCGGTTGTCCTCATTTCCAAGATCCTAGGCGCAAGAAAAGACCCACAAAGAACAAAGCAAAACTTCCTTCTTCCACACTATATTGTTAAGTGAAAATAGATATATGTATGATGAATTTTAACAACAATAGACATGCATACACTTGAACGCATATACATGAGAGGAATAGGCAAAATTATGTAATAATGGAAAGAAAACAAAATGGAAGCACTTAAAATCTCAATTTTGACATTGCAACAACTCCTCCAAGCTCTCTTTTCCATCCCCTTGGATATTACACAATCATAAGTATGATGCTCTCAATTATTCTCTTCTTGAATGTCTTAAGATCAAAAGTATGAGACTCTGAAATTCTCTCTCCCCTCTTTCACTCAAGCATGGCCTTCATTATATATGATTTGAGGTATCATAACCATAATATAGTTTTTAGGAGAGGATGTGGTCAAAAGAGGATTTGTCTCAACCAACAATATTGACCTTTCCTTGAAGAGGAGATAGATCGAACCAATCCCTTAACCAACTGCAAATTCTAGGAAACAACCTCACAAATCAAGGAAAAATGGTAGAAACAACTTCATCGCCCCCCATAATTGTGCATAGGGTGATGATCAAGGGATCATTGCTCCTTGTAAATGGGAAGGGGGGATATGAAGCTCAAACAAGGCCAAAATATCAAGGAAAAGGGTAGTATTTTGACCTCCAACTGATAGGATTCCTTTCCAACTTGTCTAGGGATCATGAAAAACACTTCTTCATGGTGATGAAGTCGTGACACATACATATGACACTTACAACACTTGGTAAAGTGTGACACTTAGGTGGGAAATTTGGTAGTGCGACAATTTGGCATGTAACAGATGCCCCCTAAAGTGTGATGCAAAAAGAAAAGTTGATGGCCGAAACACTTTACAAAAATATGTATGTGAGGGTGGTGGAATAGGAGAACTGGTCAAAATCTATAAAAAAAATCAAATAGTAAATATGTATCATCCTCGAGGTAGGAATATCCATGGTCATAATACACTTGAATCAAAAAATGGATGTCGACCAATAGAGTGCAGATCCATGAAAATATTTACTAAGGGAATGACCACCAAAAATACAATGTGGATCCATACCTTCCATGACGTAATCAGGTCATAGCTACGAAAGAATACACATTGGAGCTATGCTATGACAAAAACATAATCATGGACCAATACAAAATGGATCTTTGTGACAACATATATATCAATGATATTGCCAACATGATGACCTTACTGGAATCTTCTAAGTAGTCAAATAATATCCATTGCAACCTAGGTGTCTGAGGAGTTCCCAAGGTCTTCGTCTTGATCCCAAAATGATATGAATATAGTCATGTGAATATATGTCTTGATGTTGAACATGGTAGAAACCACTTTATTACCAGTCATTGATGCATACCATTAACAAGTGCGAGGGAAATCACCAATGATGACAATGAATCCCATGGTACCCTTGTACATTCCAACGAATGTGAACACATGAGATGAAGTTGAAAATTTGTGGAATCATTTGATTAGAAACGAATGATGTAAACCTATTGTTAAATGCGAGGAGACCTTCCATTAAGGCATGAAGGTTCCAAGGTGCTAACTGGTTTCTAAGTCTAATAGTTGGATAATGTGTTGAAGTCAACATGAACAAAACGGTTGAAGGAGAGTCATGATGTATCCCCCATCATCGACACTAAATTGACACATGAAAGTGATGTAATATTATAGATCAAATGAGTACAAAATAACATGAGGATGAAGTTTAGTAATACTGTAAAGTGGTTGAATTGGGATAAAAATTCCCTTGAACATTGTGAGGCATGGAAAATGACTTGACAACATTGACTCAATTGAGAGATATACCAACACATAGTGCGACGATAACTGGGGCACTCTTCAAGTGGTTCGAAGGAGCATAAAATCTCATAGGATTGGTATGACCCAGAGACAAGAAGATCACCCATATGTAAGACAAGAAACAAACAGGTTCCATGTGCAAGGGAGACAACAAACAACTACCATAATGATTTCCAATAAATGACCCACTTCCCTCAAATATCCCCCCCACCATGGATGGTGAGTAACTTTTTGTTTTTTAATGATCTTGAGGAGGATAAAAAATTCTAGGTATAACTCATGTTAGATGAGTCCCTCATCACATGTTTAACGAACCTAAAGAAGGAGGGGTTCGGTCCCATATGGGTCCTTGATCTGAACTCGAGGGCGATAAGTTTCCAATAATTGGTTGTTCCTGTCACTCCTTCAAAAGGGCCAGTTATAGATTGTTTTACTTGAGCGATGTGCAATTAAAGGTAAAGTTGAAGTCTTATGCTCTTGAATTCGAAGTGAATAAAACCTCTTTAGTTTTCCTTATGTGTGATATGTCATGCTTGCATTTAACATCCTATGTGTGCAAATTCATGGAAAAACAACATAAGAACATAATACACATAATGGATATGACACTACCCTTGATAACAGAGTTCACCCGATGTGTGCTACCTCTCCGGGTCATGCTCTAAAGCCCGACCTCTTTATTCTCCTCACTGTAATGATGTCTCTCCTTTACAAGTTGTAAGGCCAAAGTCCCTTTTCGGTGACGGCAACAAGAGATCAGAATGTGATCAAGAATGTATACAAGCTTGATAAGTTCTCATACTCATGAGGCATCCATGATGCTGACATGGAAAACATTCCCACATACTCAATACATAAAAAGAGGAAGAATAAAATATGACCCCCATCAACATGGATCCATCAAAATCCTTAGATCTGCTGCTCAGATCCAAGCATAAATATGCAGACCATACAAAGATCCCAAAACCATGAGTTTTAGAACTGCTTCATTGGCCACTTATCATGCAAGTGCCACAATTTATCTGTCACATATAACTGATTGATTTGATGTGAAAGAAGAGAAGAAAAGAATAGATAGAAGGAATAAGATGATCTTGCTACCTTGCTGCAACCTCTCTATGTTCCTTCAGACATATAACACGCATGCTATGCTGCAACATTTAATGACAAAACAACATAATGAAAATCATGCTTACATTGGCTTCTCTAGAACTTGGCTTGTTGATCTGAAGATCTGCTACAAAAACAAACCTCGCCATTGGATTTGCGTCTCCGAATTACCTAAAAACAACCGTCAAATCATCTCCATCTGAGTCAGACACTTTTAGGCCCAAGAGACACCTCTGCCTTGGTTACCGTGCCACTGACTCTGCAATAAATGACTCATTCTGGAGTTCAAATACAAAATATTTTCTCAGATCAGAAAACTAACACCACCACTGTGTTCGTGGTGTCATTTTACCTAATAATGACTATCTCCCCACCTTGATCTGATTCAGACACTTTTAGACCCAAGAGACACCTAGCCTCAGTTTGCGTGCCACTGCTCCTACAATAAATGCTGAGAAATATCGAAAAGTGTGTGAAAATCTGTACCAGGCCATACAATTCCATACAGGAGCACTCAGACTCCTCTCTCGTGCTCTGTGTCTGTCCCGAACTCTGGCGAGACCCCCTTCTTATACCATTTTTGTGGGCAGTTAGCATTAATGAGGAGGTTGGTGCATCGGTTGGCGGAGCTAAGTTTAGGGCATAGGTTAGCGGAGGTCCAGGGGTCGAATCATGTGGACTCTGCTTTTTTAAACAATATTTTGGCGTGCTTCGCTAAGTCTAGTGACGGTTTTGGCGGGCGACCTGTTATATTTGGCGGACTGTTGCTAGAATGGCAAACAATTTTTGCATATAGTTAGTGGTTACTAAATATGGCGGATCTATTGTATATAGAGAAACTTTCTCCATATTTGGCAGAGTTCCATTTTTATATATTTTTTTAATTATTCGGCCGCTAAGCCTCCTTATGCATTTTGGGGGTGCCACATGGTGCCTCCCTATTGGGCCACATGGAATCCACTGATTTGTCCACTGTGTATGATGACATCACCTTTGGACACTTGGCACCTTCTGGGTGGTGCCACGTTGCATCACCTGGGGTGCTACGTGGCACTTTTTTACTTGTCCACATGGCACCCTAAAAAGTCCAAATCTGAGTGACACGTGGTAGCCTCTGGTGCTGCCACATGGCATGTTGATGTCATACTGACATCATCGTGACATGTGTCACCCTATGTTCTTTCCACGTAGGTTGTATGAATTCTAATTTCATCCTTACTGATGTTGACGTCAACAGTACGGATGCTGACTCATCCCTACTGACTAGGCTAGGTTGACCAAAACTTTGACCGCTTATATCTTTTGATCCGTAACTCCGTTTGACGAGTCATTTGCGCCGTTAGAAAGCTTGTGACACGCTCTTCCAGATAATGTCCTTTCTATTGAGTTTTGGAAACTTTTAGTTTTTTCCCTTTTACTGTATGTTGAGGCCATTCTGAGCCTCCTGGGACACTTCTCAAACTTTTGTGATGTTCCCTAGATCCATCCGGATCAGTCCTTCAATGTATAATTTTATGAGCTCGAAGAATAAAAACTTGATTGTATTTTCAAGTTTTGCGAGTCTGAAAAGAACTTAAAGAACACTACAAGGGTGTTCTTTTTTGTAAATTTGGTCCCCCAAGCCCGAAAAAGTGTAAAACAATAAAAGGGATAACTCTTCTAGTTGAGGTTGAATAGAGTATTCCTTTTTCGTAATTAGTCCATTCGGTCCAAAAAAGGGTGAAACTTACACTGAATAGACGCCCTTTCAAATAATTTTAATGAGCGTGAAAGGAAACAATCTCACTCGACAATCTTTTCATGTTTAGGGAGTCTGAAAATAACTTAAAGAAGACTCCAAGGAGTTCATTTTTTAATGAGCTTGAAACAAAGAATGAAATTATTCTTGAAGTGTTTACTTTATTTTTACACAAGCTTGAAATAGAGAATTAAACTATGCTTGGGGTGTCTACTTCATTTTTACACAAGCTTGAAACAGAGAATAAAACTATGCGCGAGGTGTCTGCTTCAATTTTACATGAGCTTGAAACATAGAACAAAATTGTGCTCGAGGTTGGTTTCATTTTTACATGAGCTTGAAATAGAGGATGAAACTTTGCTCGAGGTGTTACACGTCAAATTTCCACGCTTGCATAATGTGTCACATGTGTTTCAAATGTCACGTCGTAAGAGTCACAAGTGTCACATGTGGTGCAAATGTCACATCATAAGTGTTGCAAGTGTCACATGTGGCACAAAATTCATATCGTAAGCATCACAAGTGTCACACCCAATTTGTTGCAAGTGTCGTAACATGTTTTATACACTTTTAGTAAGTGTCGTAACTCAATTGACGCCATAAAAACACTTGCCACAAACCCTAAATCATGTTGGAAGGAAAATCCCCATCATTTGGCAGTCGAAACATACCTTTTTACCTGGGATTTTGACTATTCTTTGGACATTTAAGAAGTTTGGAGCTCCTCTGCCTATGCTTAGGGAGCGTCAATGCTCCCTGCACCATGTTAAGGGGGTGCCATGGTGCCCTTTCTTCAGCTTTATGGAGGCGCCATTGTTGGTTGAGGAAATCAAGGTGAATCCCACCTTCTTCTAAGGGACAACTCAGAAGGTTGGGGTTTTTTTTTGGATCGAATCCTACTCTATGGCTCTATCTTAGGAAAGATTCACAACCTATGGAGCCATATCCTCAACCAATTCCAAAAATACTCAAGGTGGTTGAGCCTCTAAAAGCCTATAAATTGGAGGCATTTTCATGGTGGAGAGGGGGGAGAAATTAGTTATAGCATCGATATATTGATCTTATATTGTTCATGCAAAGGTTGGACGAGGAGAGCCTAGAGGAGCTGCTGCATCTTCAAACTCAAATTGTAAGTATAACCTAGTTACCAACTTAATAAGAACTCTACAGAGTTCTCGTTTTTTGGGGGTTCAAGGTTTTTACCCCGTTTTTAAAAATGGTGTTACCGCACCCCCTCCCTTTTTAAGTGGTTTTTTGATATTTTAAATTTTCTGATACATAAGGCTTCCACTTTTTTTTTAAATGCTTGTTTTTTCATTTATTTTCAAATTGTTAAATTTTATTTTTCAATGGTGTTTTTTAATTTATTTTCAAACTTTTAAGTTTTTTTTTTTTTTTGTTATTCAATTGTATTTTTAATCATATTTCCATTCTCCATCCAATGTTAAAAATGTTGTACACCATTTTTTTTTTAAATTAAGTTTTTTCATATAATTATGTGTCCTTAATTAAGTTATGGTTCCACAATTTTTAAATATAGTGGAAAATATCATTTTTAACACATTGTTTTACTTTTACTTCAATACATAGAAAATAATTGTAGTTAAATAAAACTATTTTTAAATATTTACCAAAAAGATATAATT
>ML790162.1:36245-74541 GCA_009831015.1 Picea engelmannii | reverse complement strand
TAATGTAAATTTAAGAAAAAAAAAGTTAGTGAGTAAATTTTGAAGTGACCATTTAAGATCCAATTTTGGGTTTTTTGTTTGTGTAGGGATTTGTTGTCAAGGCCACAGTTTGAATTTGGTCGTAATTAGCTGTAATTTTAACGTTTAGAAAAAAAACATTTTTCTTTAGGTAGCGTCATGCTTTTATTTAGGTGTTGATTTTAAGGTTTTTCTAAGCAACTATTTTATGTTTTAAGGCCATGCTTGAAAAAAGTTGTAAGTTTGACCCCGTCAGAAAAATTGGTGCTATCGGTAGCACCATGTTTTGATTTGGGGGTTGATTTTAGATTTTTTTTGAGAAACCATTTTATCCTTTAAGCCCATGCTTGAAAAAATTTGTAATTTTAACCCGGTTACAAAAAATGGTGCTACCGGTAGTACCACTTTTTGATTTGGGGGTTGATTTTAAAATTTGTTTGAGAAGCCATTTGATCCTTTAAGCCCATGCTTGAAAAAAGTTGTAATTTTGACCCGGTTACAAAAAATGGTGCTACCGGTAGCACCACTTTTTTATTTGGGGGTTGATTTTCATGTTTTTTATGCAAAAATATGGGTTTTAAGGGCTAGAGTTCTCGTTTTGAGGTCACAGTTCTCATTAAGTTGGTAACTATGTTGTATCTGCTTTGGGTTCTCTAATTAATATACTTGGCCTATTTCCTTCAAGTATGTGTACTTTTGTATCTACTTGTTTATTGTTGTTCAATCTTCATAGACAGATCTATTTGGTTAATCATGTAGAGTAGAAGACATGTATCTTTGTTGTTCTTTGCAGGATTTGATATGACTTAAGGAGCTTCCAAATCAAGCCTGCAAATTGGAGCACAAGGGACAGTTGCCGGAATAAGGTATGTCACACTTTTCTTCTTCTCATTCGATTAGCTAAATTAGATTTAAAAGGAATATAGCACCACTTGTACTTTCCTGTCTTGGTAATAGGGGTCTAGGAATCTAAGGGATGTTTCACCTATCCATAGGGGAAACATTCTCTAACACGAGGTTGGTTTCATTTTTAAACAAGCTTGAAAAATAGAATCAAACTGTACTCAGAGTTGGTTTCATTTTTAAACGAGCTTGAAACTGAGAATGGAACTTTGCTTGACACTTCATTTTTTAATGAGCTTGAAACAAAAAAATGAAATATTCTCAGGGTTGGTTTCATTTTTACAGGAGATTAAAACTGAAAATGAAATTGTGCTTGAGGTGATACCCATTGACGTTTTTTTTCCCAACATAATTTCCAGAGGTTGGTACTTTCCCCCAGTATAAGCTAGTGTCTTAACTCCAACATGATGTCCAGTAGATGGATGCATGCCCCCCAAGATTCGTTTCATCTACCAACTCTTATTCTACATCCAATTAAACTCCTCTCTACTAATATGAAAAGGTTCACTAGAGAGGGAGGACAAAACATGATCAACTAACACAGGTGGAAGAAATGAAGGTTCAGGTACTAGATCTAGTGAAAGATCAAGTAGATGGGAGTATGTTTCATTTTTTAATGATATTGACATAGAAGGTGAACTATGATCATGGTTATCTGTCTCTTTTTTAAACAAGCTTGACACAGAAAGCGAACTATGCTCATGGTTATTTGTTATTTTTTAACGAGCTTGACACATAAATCAATCTATTCTCATGGTTATTTGTTTCATTTTTTAACGAGCTTGACATATAAAGCGAAATAAGCTCATTAACCTTGAACATGGCTTCCAAGAGGTCTTCATTAGACATAAGAATAATTTTATGGAAGGAATACATGTCAAGAGAATCACTATTATCAACAGAGGGGAAAAATCTCCAATTTCCCTAGCGAGGGAGTTACCATGTCAACTATTGAAACTAAATCCAAAGAAGATGATCATGCAACAAGAGGCTCCTTCTCATTATAAATTGAAGGCATGGGAGATAATGCCACATAATTGACCCATGGTGGGGGAGAAACCACTTGAATGTAAGGAACACTTAGGGAATTCAGATGGTCAACAATCATGCAATGATCAGGACTAACAAATGAAAGCTGATCAATGGTCACCATGCTCCCATCATGGGGAAAATGAATCACTTGAAAGAGTGTGGAAACTACAACTTTCATATCATAGACATAGTCCTACCCAAGGGGAAAATTAAAATCCAAGGGGCCTTGGATTACCATGATGTCAATACAGACAATTTTCCCTCCTAAGTTGATGGGCATCTAAGGAAGGATCCCTAAAGGTTCACTATGTCTTCTATTAAAATCCAACAGATGATTAGTGGGTGGCACAAGCTCAGGAGAACCTAAATCTTGCCAATTAGTTGAGGATAATATACTAACAGAGGCCTATTCATATACGATAGTGTGAAATATTCACTTATCAACAACTTGCACAATTATTTGGAAATGGATACTTGAAGGAAGACGAGGTTCTTCTAGACTATTCCAATCAAAGGAAGTGACTTAGTACTTGGAGGGGGTTCCGTTGAAATGGACGGGATGTCCCCTTGTCCAAAACAATTTGAAATGACAAAGAAAACATCAATGGCATTCAATTCACTCTCCAAGGGAAGAGTGGGGTCAACCGAAGATTGAATCATATTGACCACTTCATCAACCATAGGTTGGGTAGGGGAAACAATTGAAGGTTGTTGCTGGGAAACAACACTGTCTTCCAACAATGCGAAACCTCCTCTATATGAGGACAATGTAAGTACAATGAATTCCCTTGCATAACTTACAAGAAAACTTTACTTTACATTTTTTACCCCCAACCTTATTATCATTGGTCGACAGACCATCACTAGCATGACCTGCAGAGGCCGGTGAAACAAGTTGTTGGGAACCCTAAGACCACACTTCTAAAACCTTCGAAATATCAGGGAAATGTTAAGAAGGTGGTCACCCTTACAAATTCTGCAATGGAACTTGGTTTGTGACCTATGGTCTTAGGATTCTTAACATTATCAACACTCCCAACATGATTAATAATGGTTGGTTGATTTCCCCTTTGCTTATTTTTCTTCACCGTGTTCTTCCTTTTCTTGTCCTTCTTAGCCTCCTGGTTACTAGCATCACATATTTCAGTAGGCATGGATGGAGAAAGGGAAGAATACCCAACATGAAAAGAAGGAAAAGGGTCAACATTAGGTTGAGGTGGATGGATTACATTCAAGGCACCAGGAGCATTTGTCATCACTGGAGTGGAAAACAACCATACCGATAACCCTATAGTGAATCCAAGAAAACTCAATATAGCAATGTAAGGAGGACCAATATTTCCAAAACAAGGAATGGAATGCAATCTTTAGTTTCGATGAAGCCTATATACAGAAAGGAGCAAGAGGTGTCAAGCAAAGAAACAAGCTTAACATTCAATGCAAGAAACATGAACTACTCTTTGAATGCAATTTTTTTTTGATATATGAGTCAAATAAACTGTAGGATACACGATTCTTGGATTTTTTTTTAAATGCAATTTCTTTCTCTTTAAAATGAAATCTCAAACATGCACCACCCACTAACTAGAATGCAATTACTTTTTGGTTTTCCAATAAATGCAATAATTTTTTTTAATGCAACTTCTTTTGTTTTCTTTTTTTCAAATGAGATGAAAAGAACTAAATGAAAATGAAAAGGATAACACAATAAAATAATGCAAACCAAAAAATGCAATCAAGTAGGTCAACAAGAATCAAAAGAATTCAAATGAAATAAATATCTCAATACTTTCCACTCAAAATAAGAAACCAATTTTATAATAGGTCATAAACAAGCAATAACTCAAAATAAGAGTGCAATTTTCAATTCAAAAAAGAGAATTGAATGCAAATTAAAAATATTAGTTTCAAAACTTTGAAACAAATTTCAGAACATTAAAGATCAACAACAAGTGACATTCAAGCCAAAGATGCCAAAGACACAATCTAAGGATCATAGTTAACCCAATATAGTGATGTGCATTCAAACAAAATAAAAAATAAAAAAGTGACTCAAAGAGGATTAAGACAATGATGACCATTGGATCCTAAGCAATCAAAATCTCATACAGAAAGAACAGGCTCTAATGAGGAGGGCTGATACAAAAATCTGACAAACTAAAGGCAAAAAAATCTCCAAATTCACTCAAAACATGGACTATCTCTCTTGCAACTATGCAAACAGGGAAATGAAAAGGGACTAACACTCCCTAGGACACTATGGGGGGGAGATGATCAAGGTTTCATCACTCTATAATCCATTATAGGGGGTGATGAAGCTTGTAAAGTGGTTAAAAAACTCAAACTTTTCCTAGATCTGAGATAGGGTCATGTATTTGGCTTAGAGAGCTTCCTAATGATGATATGAGAAGGAGAGAGATAAAAGAATAAGTATCAAAACCAAAAATATCAAGTAACAAGAAAGACTCAAAAGACTAGAAAAAACCAAGGAAAGACTAAAGAGAACTTTCCCCAATGAAGTCACCAATTTTCCTTGTGGTAAAGTTCCCCTTACAGAAAGGTGAAACCCTCGTTGGATCAAGACCCCCCTTTGATCCAAGATAAAAGGAAAATAAATGGTGTACTACTTTCCTCCTAGACCTATTTCAACAATTAAAATGAGAAGGAAGAGATGGATGACTTACCTTTTTACGTCAATTGTCCTCGCTACTCCAACTTTTGATCATGATGTTCAAGCTCCTAGGCGCAATAAAATACCTACAAAGAACAAAGCGAAAATTCCTTCTTCCACACTATATTGTTAAGTGAAAATAGATATATCTATGATGAATTTTAACAACAATAGACATGCATACAATTGAATGCATAGGCATGAGAGGAATAGGCCAAGTTATGTATTAATGTAAATCCAACAAAATGGAAGCACTTACAATCTCAATTTCGACATTGCAGAATCTCCTCCAAGCTCTGCTTTCCAACTGCTTGGATCTCACACAACCATTAGTTTGATGTTCTCAATTATTCTCTTCTTGAATTTCTCGAGATCATAAGTATGATACTCTGAAATTATCTCTCCCCTCTTTCACTCAAGCATGGCCTTGATTATATAGGATTTGAGGTATCATAAACATAGGACATTTTTTAAGAGAGGATGTAGTCAAAAGAGGATTTGGCTCAACCAACAATATTTACCTTTCCTTGAAAAGGAGATAGCTCGAACCAATCCCTTAACCAACTACAAACTCCCGGAAACAACCTCACAAATAAAGGAAAAATGGTTGCAACAACTTCATCGCCCCCCATACTTTTGCATAGGGTGATGATCAATGGATCATCACTCCCTAATACACTCTAGGGGAGAAATGATCAAGGGATCATCACTCCTTATATATGGAAAGGAGGGATATGAAGCTCAAACAAGGCCAAAATATCAAGCAGAAAGGTAGTATTTTTACCTCTAACTGATAGGTTTCCTTTCCAAATTGTCTAGGAGTCATGACAAACACTTCTTCATGGTGATGAAGTCACGAAACTTAAGTACGACACTTACGACACTTGGTAAAGTGAAACATTTAGGTGTGACATTTGGTAGTGAGACACTTTGGCATGTAACAAACCCAACTTCATCTTTAGATACTTGGAATCATATTTATAATCCATATATCCCACAACAAATTCAATATCCTTCGACCCCATGGAAAATTCTTGGCCCACATCAGGTTCAATATGCCACACCTTGGATGCAATATCCGAATCAAACATTCCATGGTCTCCATGATGGTGATATTTTCCTTTCCAAGCTAGGAATATCCCCATACAAACTCAATTACCCATATAGCAGTAGTCATTTCCACTCCCCTTAAACGTATTACCAAGTAACCCACCATTACAACACCAACTGCCTATGCAACCTAACCTAAACCCAAATAACAAGGTAGTTCAACAAATTGAAAAACCTACCTTCCCTACATACCGCATCTCCCCTATTGCATGCAATGATGTACACTTAATATCGGGGAGAGTATTAAACCAACAAACATCACCTATTATCATTGAACATGTAGAAACAAATTCACCTAGAAAAAAAACCCCAATCTGTGAGCACTTGCAGAAACAACACACTGAAATAACTCATGTTGAAACTCTTGTTGCACAGGATGAAACTCAGGATGCCACTCCTATTATTAATGAAAGTCCTCCATACTCCAAAATATTAGTAGTAATTATAACTATCCCTCAACCTAAGTTCGACTTCATCGGAGAATTGAAAAACCTATGTGTCAAAATCCCATTGTTGCAAGTTATTAAAGATGCCCCAATTTACGCCAAAAAAGTGAGGGAATTGTGTGTCAAAAGGCTTGGTAGTAAACCCAGGGATCTGCTCACATTTTAGGTAGTAGGAAAACTATCAGAATTGATGTTAGGAAAAACCTTGTTTACTAAGTATGACAATCCTAGGAATCCAACAGTGACCATCCAGATAAGAAAAATGATCATTCCAAACACATTGGTCGATTTGGGAATTGCAAAAAATATCATGACCAAAGAAATGATAGAAATGTTAGGACTTACCATTATGAGACCCACCCCCACTGTGTTGGAACTCGTCAATCGGTGAAAAATATGATTACGAGGGGTTTTAGAAGACATTTTCATATCTTTAGACTCTTGGGAATACCCAACTAAATTCTTGGTGTTACAACCTAAAACCCCTCTAGGAGGACACCCTTTGATCCTAGGCATAACTTGGTTGGCTACGACTGATGCATTTATTAGTTGTAGGTCACAGTTTATGAAAATATCTAATGTAAAATCTACAAAAAACCTTGTCCTATACCCCCCTTCCAAACCGAGTATGGATCGTGAAATCCCCTTATGCACTAAATTTGAGATAGAAGAGGGAGGCGTCTAACCAATCCTCATGGTCGGTAAGGATATTTGTTTTAATAATGAGATAGAGGAAGATAATATTATCAACTTTATCAACAATCCCCCATCCGTTACTCATCCAACATTCCAACTCTTATATTCTATAAATTTGAATAAACCTGACCAAGAGATTCCTGTTGAGGATATCTCTTCAAAACTGATGCCTACAACATCAAGCGATAAAAATGTTTTTATTGAAATCGAGCCCCAAAAAACCTTAAATATTAATCCAAACTTATCTCCCTCACAAAAATAATGGTTGGTTCAGTTGTTGCGAGAAAACAAGGAGGCCTTTGCATGGGATTACATAGATATGAAGAGTATTCACCTTGATCTGTGTACCCACCACATCTATACAAAATAATGTTTTTGGCCTATTTGCCATCTGCAACCTAGAATGAACCCAGTCTTGAAATATATTGTAAAATAATAACTCCAAAAACTATTAAATGTTAACTTCATCTATCCAATCTCAGATAGTCAGTGGGTATCTCCATTGGTCATTATACCTAAGACAAACAGAAAATGGAGAATTTGCGTTAACTATAGAGAAATGAACAAAGCCACAAAAAAGGACCATTTTCCATTACCTTTTATTGACCAAGTCCTTGATACCCTCTCAGATAAGAAATTTTTTAATTTCTTGATGGGTTCAGTGGATACAATCAAATCCATATATCTCCTGAAGATGAAGACAAAGCTACCTTTACTTTCCCCATGGGTACCTTTGAATATTGAGTCCTTCCTTTCGTATTTTGTAACACACCCATTAATTTTTAGTAGGTTGTATTGAGAATATTTTTGGATATGGTTAATGACTCTCTTGATATTTACATGGATTATTTTACGCCACATGGTGATACATTTTACATGGCTCTGACTAACCTTGAAAAAGTGTTAAAACAATGCAAACAAACTCATCTCTCTTTAAGAATAGAAAAGTGCCATATGATGACGGATGAGGGAGTTGTACTTTACCATTATCTTTCTTCTTCTGGGATATATGTGGATCCAACCAAAATTGAGGTAATCTTAAAAATTCCTCCCCCAAAATAAATAAAAAAGAGGTGTGTATCCTTTTGGGAAAAGTTGTTTGTTATTGACGATTTATCGAAAATTATTCTAAGATCACATCTCCTTTATTCACATTATTTTTTGAAGGATACAAAATTTATATGGACTGACAAATTCCAAACTGATTTACAGATATGAAAAAACACTTATCCGAAGCCCCTATCTTACGAGGGCCTGATTGGAATTTTCCATTCCGTATTTCCACAGATGCGTTAGACACTGCTATCGGTATTGTACTAGGATAGCAGGAGGAGCAAAAACTATATGCCATCTATTACGTCAACAAGATTTTGATTCTTGGGGAGTTAAATTATATGATAACTAAAAAATAATTATGTGTTGTTTTATATGCTATTAACAAATTCCGTCATGATATTACGGGCTACCAAGTATTTGTACATGCAAATGACTTTGTTTTTAAACATCTAATGAATAAACCCGTCACCAATGGTAGAGTCACTAGGTGGTTACTTTTACTCAAGAATTTGAAATCACTATTATGGACAATTATGGAAAGGAAAATGTTGTTGCATAATTCCTTTCTAGGCTTATCAACAATGGTGATGATTCTAATGTTGAGGATTATTTTCCCAATGAACATTTTTTTGCAGTATCTACTCACACATTGTGGTATGCAAATATTGTTAATTATCTTTCTACAGGAAAGCTACCACACCACCTTTCTCCCAGAGAATGATGAAATATTATTCAAAAAAGTGCTTGATATTCTTGGGTAGGAGGTTGTCTCTTTTACATAGAGCTGGTTAATGAGATTCGACATTGCATAAGATAAGATGAGATCCACGAAATTTTGGAGGCTTTTCATGACAAGCCTTGTGGTGGAAAATTTGCTGATAAACTAACATGATACAAAGCACTTCACATGGGCTATTATTGTCCCACCTTGTTCCAAGACACCAAAAGGTATGTACATGGATGTGATAGTTGCCAACGATTGGGCCAACCCATTCGATCAGATGAATTTCCATTGAAATTTCAATTTGTTATCGAACCATTCGAGAAATAGGATCTTGATTTTGTGCGGCCTATCAACCCCTCATATTGTCAAAATTCCTACATCTTGGTTTGCATAGACTATGCTACCAAATGGGTCAAGACCAAGGCACTCACGGGGGCTACTGAGAAAGTTGTTGCTGAATTTATATTTGAAGACATATTTGTTCGCTTTGGTGTGCCAAAAAAAATAGTCACAGATGGGGGACCACAATTTACTTCCAAGTTGATCAAATAGCTCACTAAAAAGTAATATTCGTCACATGACTCCTTCAACTTACCATCCATAATCCAATGGATAAGTGGAAGGCACTAATGAAGTTATTGAAGGCATACTCATGAAAAATGTGCCTAGTCACCATCGTTATTGGGTTGAGTGAATACAAGAGGCCCTTTGGGCCTATAGGACAACATGATGGAACACCACATGTTTCTCCCCATTTGAACTTGTGTATGGTAAGAGTCATTTTTTCCCAATTTAATTTGAAATAAAAACATTGAGGGTTGCTTTAGAAGTAAATATGGATTTGAACACAACACATAAACACCATTTGGATCATCTTAATGAACTAGATGAAATGTGCTTGGCTTCCCTACATCATACCAACCTTGTTAAAAAAAAACACACTGAGTGGCATGATAAATTTGTTAAAAGGGTGTTTCAAAAAGGCGACTAGGCACTATTATATGAATCTCGATTTAAGGATTTTAAGGGAAAACTTTGCACCATATGGTTAGGTCCTTATGAAGTGGACATAGTTTTGGACAATGGGACTGCTAAGCTCATAACTATAGATGGATCACAAAGTTATCTACTTTCCAATGGCCATCGTCTTTGATTGTACCACCAACCACTTTCTAAGGATTCATTTGTTTCTCATATTGTTTCAGATATAGGTTTTGAAATCATTGGGGCTAGAAACCATTTTCCTGCACCGCCAACCACATAACACATTAAAATAATAATGATAATAATAAATGTAACTGTGAAAAATATTTTAGAGCACAATTAGATGGGTGCCAGCTGAAAACTAGCTTGTTGGCGGTTGACACTTTAAAAAAAAGAATTTTTACATTATTTTTGCTAATAATGTGTGAATTTTTCTCTCAATAACAGCTACAGGTCCAAATCTACACAATCCATTCAATTGAAAATATTCGATGTTGATTTGATGCCATGAATTCTTTATTGTAACTCGTTTGTGGTTACCCATCATTTGCAGTTACTCATCATTTGTTGTTACTCAACATTTGTTGTAACTCATTTGTTGTTACTCGTCATTTTCTACAACTCATTGTTGTCTATAACCCATCTCTTAATGTAACTCATTTCTTGTTGTAACTCATTTTTTGATGTAACTCATTGGTTGTTGTAACTCGTCTCTTGTTGTAACTCATCGTATGCTTGTTGCATTTCATCATTTGTTGAAACTCATCACTTGCTATTATTCCTTTGCTATTACTCATCACTGCAACTTGTTGGATGTCCCTCACTGCTGATACTCACTATAGTATGAAATGATCTGTTGTGACTCTGAAATATTCTTCTCCATGTTGAAACTCCGATGTAATGTTGTTATGACTCTTCTCCAAATAGTTGTTGACACTATGAATGCCATTATTCGGTCACACATTCTACCAACTCCGCCTGTTATGGTCATCATTATTGTTGGTACTCTGGCCACCGATTGCATTCAACTGCTGACGCATTAAACACATATAACAGTAATACAGAACAAGTAAATCCTTTCCATTTGCTCACATGATTTTGGGTTTTTAGCTGACATTTGGACTGGTGCCATCAATCATGCCACCTCAACCGAGGAAAACTTCAACCTTTAGTTGGGGGGACACGTCATATTACCATGTGTTATATTTATTACCTTCCCCATTCTTCCTATCACATCATGCTTCCTTTCTACGATGACACGACATTCCTATCGTTTGTAATTATTACTAATTTTGGCATAAAACTTCCATAAAAACCACTTTCTAAATTTAGTGATATCTCCCTGGCCGAGACTACACGTTCATTCTTATAACTCACCCTGCCAAAAATCTATAGAAAACAGTCTAGTGAGAATTGGACTACCTATAATGGGACGATCAACTGTCCGTCATGAACTTGAGTTGCTCGACCTACTACGTGGCTATCCTGAGGCTTACCAATGTTTTTAGAACACATGTTGGGTGTCTTTCTTTGAGAAATTACAGAGATTCAACAATGCCATTGCTCTCAAGTTTTCCGAGAACTTATAAGAAGCAATCTTGATGATGTACATATTGCATGTTGATGTTACAGAGGGGACTATTGCAGAGGCCACATGGCTACTGTGATTGGGTGTGATTTGGTTCAGTAAGAAGGCATTGATTCCAGTAGCCAAGCATAATTTCCTGAGAGGTGAAGAATAGGTCAAAGGAAAAAGTAAGGGAATCGAACAAACCTCACTACCCTTCCCTTGGAAAGATGTTTCTTATTTCATTCAAATATACATTACCTGTGAAGGAAGATTTACTACTGTCTTCAATTACCATTTTATGTTGTTGTCACATATTTTCCATGGGCAGTTTCTCAACAACCCCTACTTTTTTCTAGAATCCATGAAGCTAATGGCTAACTATGTGTGTCGGTACAAACATCCATAGGCATGTGTTTCATACCATGGGTTGATCAAAATTCTGGTCATCCATGCACTGGAACAAAGAAATGGGACATGGATTGAATTCATCACCCTTGCTGGAACTCAGGGTTTAGTGAAGGAAGAAAGAAATGATACAGAGAAATTGGCAGAAGGTGAGGAGGCAGAGTTAGAAGGAGATAATTCAGGACCAAAACCTGTTAATAGAAATAGTGAGTCATGAGACAAGGAGTCTGGAAACAAGAGTGATACAGAAATGGAAAATATCCATGTAGACATGACCACTAAAATGGAAGTAGAAGAAGAAGCGGGAGGGGATATAGAAAAGGAAAAGGCAAAAGGAGATGTAAAGAATGAAGTGGAAGAAGGAGATACAAAGAAGGAAGAGGTAGGAGGAGATACAAAGAAAGAAGAGGTAGGATGCGACAGAGAGAAATAATATGTAGGAGGGTACATAGAGAAGGAACCTAGTACAAAGGGTATGGAAATAGACCAAGAAGACCTTGGGGAAGAAGAGTCTGAGAAAAGAGAGAATAGGGTGACCTCCCTGTTATGGGAAACATTTTTCAACTACCATCTAGTGATGAAGTAGAAATTATAGGTGAAAACCCCCGCATGGAAGAATGAAAATCCTGACCTGTCATAGAAGATCCTCCACCATAGAAAAGAGGGAAAAAGAGGCCATCTCGAGGAAGTGTTGATGAAATCCTAAGAAGAAGGATCATGTATTCTTCGGAAGCAGCGACAACTCCATCATTTGAACGACAAAAACCTGCTAAAAAGTCGATTGTTGCAAGGAAAGGAAGGACTTGAATAATAACTGGCAGAACCAAATGAGGTAAAATTTAATCCTTACTTAAGAAAATTAATCATTTATGGAGGAAAATTCTAGGCTCGAAGAACAATTAGGGGTTCTGAAAGGTAAGTTCTAGGAGGAAGAAAAACCCATAGGGTTGGGGGCCTTGTCTTAGATTGCTCAACTCGTGGAAAAATTACTCTCACCTCCAGAAACTAAGATTACAATGTTAGAGGACAAGGAATCTAGGACACAACTGCGTTCAACATGTGTTGATGTCCTTAACCAAGAAGGATATGCACAGGATGGTGTGATGCTACCAAAATTCATTTCAGTAGGAGTTCAGATAAAACCTATTGAGGAGAATGAGGATCTTGTTGAGACTTCCCAAGGTAATCAAGGTATGGCTAGGGATACTACTGCTCTAAAAGAACCAGTAGTACTCAAAACAAATACAATGAACCCTAATAAAATTATTGAAACAAATGTTGAAACTATAGGAGACAAAAATGTTGAAACTCTAGAAGGAGAGAAACGACACAGTGATCTAGAAACAAGGAAATGTTCCCAGGTTGTCATATAACAGCTTGTCCAAGGTGCTACAGTCACACAAGAACTAGTAGTACTTGGCACTAAGATAGCTGAAACTAACCAAGTCACTGAAATGGACACTAAAACTCCAAAAAGTGAGGATGTTGAAACTCCAGGAGGTGAGGTACAACATAGTAAAAAAGGGGTAGATGGGAATTCTTTGGCTGACACACAAACACCTACCCAAGATGTTGTTGTTACAAAAGAACCAATATTGTCTACAAATGAGGTAGCTCAACCTAAGGAAGAAAGGATACATGACACCATCCTTGACATTAATATACCGGTTGTTGAAATTCATAAGAGGAGGAAGCTATCCATGTCATTCCAAGAAGGGGAAATACCCATCCAAGAGAATAAAAGGATTATCTGTGACCTCATAGAAAAATGGTTAGAAGAGCTGGTGTTCAAGAAACAAAGGTGGGATAAGTTGAAGGAAGAAAGACAACAATTGAAGGAGATAAAAGACCAGGTCCAAACCCTACAGGTCATGAAGGGAAATATGTATGACTTGGTACATGAATTACTAATTTGTAGGAGTCACTCCATTGATTATCCACTATTCCTTCAAGAAAAAATCATTATTTTCCAATTGGTAGCTTTGAAATAAGATAGACTCTATAAGTTTGATTCTACTATTTCTTTTATGAAGACCTTATTTCACAACAGTATTGCAGATCAACATTTTCTATGTGAATTATACATGCATGAGTTTATTTTGTTTGGAGAACGCAAGTTTAATATTTCACCATATGTTGGAGATATTTAGTTGAGGTATTTTACTTAATTTTCCAATAACCAAGAAAGGTGGAAGGCAACCTATGACACCATGAAAACAAATCAGATAGAGAAAATGTTACGGGTCAAAGGAGAACCTACCCCTGTTGCCGATATAACTAGGGATTTAAATAAGTTTCTTGGTTCAGAATAATGGGTTTCCACCATGAATGATGTTTGGTTGTTTATGTTGAAACTCTGCCCCAAATGCATTAATATGCAATTGCAGGAATCCTTGGTGGGTAGTCAACTTAGATGGGAATCTTCTGATAATGAGCTAAAAAGCAGGGATCCCTATGAGTACCCAAATTTTACTCATGCCCTCTCTAGAGTAACCAAGTATATGGATTGTATCAGGCACTGTGGATCCAGGTAGCTTGGCCCCAGATACAAATTTCCCTTGATACAAATTCCTATAAGAAGATATCAACACTTGTATTATCTAAGACCAGATGAGGATTGGTGGATAGATTTGATGATGACCAATGGGTACAAGACTACCCAAGAGGACACCATTGTAGCCTACAAACTCAGTAATCTTCACCTCCAATATTTCCAACTCAACTTGTACTTTGACTAATTAGTGAGTTGCACGAGGACATGTAGTTTCTTTAGTTGGGGGGAGATGTTGGGTTCATGAATTGACACCTTTTTGTCATCCTTTTATTATTACTTCACCCACTTTTCTTATATCATACATGCCTTTTCATAACCATTGTTGTTCAATATCTTGTATTTTTTTCCACGTATGCTAAGTTCATATGTTTCCTCAATTCATTAAGTCTTTCTTTCATTTCAAAAGGATAGTGGTTTTTTTGGGTATTTACTAACAATGCGTTAAGAACTGCCTACATGATAATCGATTGTCACAAGTGGTGTTACTCCTGAAGTGTTGTTACTCCCGAGATGTTGTTACTCCTGGGGTGTTGTTACTCTCGAAGTGTTATTACTCCCAAAGTGTTGTTACTACTCTTGAGGTGTTGCTACTCCCAAAGTGTTGTTACTCTCGAAGTGTTGTTACTCCCGAGGTGTTGTTACTCCCAAAGTAATGTTACTTCCGAAGCCCCATTATTTCCAATAGATCGATGATGGTATTTGGAGACTGTAACTATTTGTACTGATGTTGATTGGGTTTCTTATTCACACAAAGTCCCTCATGGAAATGATATGTATCCCTAGATGACATGGCTATTTTTGCAAATTCATAAGTATTGTATTATCAAGAGTCTATTTCAACAAGCCCGAATGATTGGACAGTTCATTAAACAAGATCTGTAAATAACCATTTTTTGTTATGACCGGTTGTAAGAAATATTGGATATATTCTTAACTAAGACTGTATTGAACAACTTGAGAATTGAAATATTCTCAAGGTTGTTCGTAATTGTCATTTTTCTAAGAATAGTTTAAAAGAGGGAGATTTTAAAAAGTAGAGCATTTCTTCTCCCAAGCTAGTCTAGTTTTTGGATCAATCAGTTTGATCAATCATAAACAACATATGCACCTGTACTTCTTGAATTGGATTAATAAATATTCAACAAGTTTTTGATTCAGTTTTATATACAATTAAGTTGTAGTTTCTATATCTTTTCCAACCCCTGCTAAGAAGGAGGGGCCCTCCTCTTTAGTAGGGTTGTTGTTACTGTATTACTAGGTAGACCTATATTGAGAGTGATTGTTGTAGTGTGTTTCAGATTTTTTTTGTTACTATTGTTTAATATTAGATTATGAGTATTATTGTGTGGATGCAGAGTGTTGTTTCTCAAGCTATATAGTGAATCTGGTTCAGTTCAAAGATTATTTTTGTTACAGTTTTCTTGTGTTGGAATGATTAATGTTGATTAATTTATAAATTTAGCCAGACTCATAATGTTGTAGATGGTTCCCATTTTATGAATCATCATCTTACTTTTGATTTATTTCATGTCAATAGGGTGTGCCTCTTTCCAATTGAATGAATTACTTCATTTATAGAGAGTGAATCTGTTTCATTTCTAACAAATGTGTGGCCTGCTTTATCTTCCAACAACAATGTGGTTTGTTCCCTTTTCAAGCAATTGATTCCTTTTCACAACGACTGTGGTTTATTTCATTTATGCAAGAGTGATTTTCATTTCAGCAAGTGTATTTTCTTTCATTTATGCAAAATTGCACAAATAATGGCGACCAAAGACCTTATCCAAGGATAATTGTTGTTTATTTCATTTACCAAAGACCTTAGATTTCTTTCAGAGGAAATAAATCCATGTATTCCTTGAGAAATCATAAATGAATGAAATATAGTACACAAATGTACGTAATGATGGAATAGGAACAAGTCCGAACACATCACTATGTACTAACTATAATATTTCCTTTGCTCTTGTAGTCCCAAATGATAATCTTACTCGATTCTATTCACCATATATGCAATGTTCAAAAGAATCAAAATCTAGTGTGAAACTAGACATACCTTCAACCATACCTTTAATGAAACATAGTACACAGATGTACCTAATGAAGGAACACAAATAGGTCTAAACACATCACTATGTACTAACTCTAATATTCCCTTTTCTCTTGTATCCCTAGTTGAGAATCTTGCTCAATTTTGTTTACCGTATATGAAATGTTCATAGAAATCAAAATCTAGTGCGCAACCAAACATACATTCAACCATACCTTTATCATGTAGTGCTTGAAGGCCATTCTCTCCAATATGTTGCAGTCTTTGATGCCATAGCATTTTCTTTTCTCTAGAGATAGTGGAGGTTTTGTTTCTTTATTTCCACCCTCAAGAACAAAAGAATTGTTACACCCATAACTGAAATTTCTTCCCAAAAACTTGTACACAGTTCCATTCCAAAATCCCCTCATCAACACCATTGATCCTCAAACCATTTTGCAGGTTTCTTTTTCAAACAAAGTATGTACTCCTGCATCACTCACCTTCCTTACAAATATCAAGTTTCTATCCATATTTGGAATGTGAAAAACCCCAAGGAGTGATCTAATCCTTCCATACTTGAGAAAAAACTTAAATTTTCCTCGTCATGTGATTATGGTTATCGAGTCACCCCCTAGGAAAATTTCACCTCCATTATACTTTTCATATTCACAAAACCACTTCCTATGGGGATTCATATTAAAAGAAGAACCCAAATTGATCATTGATACATCATGATCTGCATGTGTTCTTGAAGAAGCCAAGTACACATCCCCTCCTTCCTATGAGGAGGTATTCCCTTTTGTGGAAGGAACATCATCAGATCCCTTCCCTCTCTCAACACTTTTATATATACAATGCTTCTTTTAATGCCCAGTTTTACCACATTTTCAAAATTTTCCTTGTTGGAACATCAAACATTGGTGATTTATCACACATATCCTAGGTTCCATGTGTCGAGAGTTTGACCTACATTTGGATACAGTCAGTCAGGAAATCAACCAACACACCACACCAGTCGGTCGAGTAGTCAACATTTTTTTTGGTTGGATAGTTAACTAGCAGTCAAAGATAGTCGGACATTGGATCGACCAACCCAACAATTGAATATGAGTTTGACGCATAGGTGGTCAGGTCGAGTCCTATTGAGCCGAATTGAGAGAGCGGATTTTGAGGAGTCAACTCTAACAATCAAAGGTTACATGTAGACAAAATCTTCAGGGTTCTATGGAAATCAATTAGATATTGAGGCTATAAAAAGAGACCCCATGGATCATTATATATAATGTGAATTGATATTATGAAATAGATAATGTGGATCAAGATGTACAACATGCATTGTGATGTTTTGATCACAATTCTCTCTTCTTAAGTTTTGTAATGGTGTCTTTAGACACCACCTCTTATCTTCAAAAAATGTATTCCTCTTCGATTATCTGTAGTACTATGTCCTCTGTTTCATGTCATGTTACACCATATTCCCCAACATGGTATTAGAGCTAGGTTTGAAAACCTTGACCTGTTATATGAAAAAATTGTTGAGTCAGATATGTTGTGTGATTGAATCTGGGCCGATGGTTTGTTGATTGGAACTTGTTGAAACATAACATTATGTCTGGATACCAAATATGGCTTCAAAGATTGATCCTATTATTATGAACATATAAAATTATGCAATATGGGCACCAGATATGGAAACCCTATTGAAGAGTAAAGGACTATGGTAGTATACAAAGGTGGTGATTCCAGATCCAACAAACGATCAAGAATAGGTTTTTGTTGATGGAAAGAAGGATGAGGTTGTAGGATTCATTATGACCTACATCTCACATGAGATTCATTTTCACTTTAGTGGAATCAATTTTTCTCATCGAGTCTAGAAGAAGATGAATACCTTGTTTGAACGAGTCAACAAGAGCCACGTGAGCCACATCATGCAATTGGAGAAAGATTTGATCTCTCTCAATCCTCATTCCTTTGAGATAATGGAGGACTATTTGGAACGTGTCAAGGAACTCTAGTTGAAATTGAGTGAATGTGGAAATAAATATATGAAAAAGGATGGAGAACTCATCAACATGGTCCTGGTGAATTTGAGAACACCATTTGACATGTTTGTGTCGACTTTCCACACCAGCTGACAATCACACAAGGAAGATGGTAAGAATTATACCTTTGAATCTTTCTGTGGTATTTTAATTAGTGATCAACATATATTTCTTGGAGAAGGTAATATTGGTGGTAAACACTATGCTCACTTTCTCAAGGGAAAGGGAAAGATGGATTCTAGGAATAAAGTGCAATCTGATGTTTCTGCACAGAGACCTACATACCATGACCAAGGACCCTAGAGATAACCACAACGAAGTTGAAATAAGAAGACACATCAGTATCATGGAAAGGATGGACATGTGGATAAAAACTTCCATAAGAAGTGAGATGACTTAGAGGAGAAGGTTAAATGCCTTGAAGGAGACGTGTCGGTTTTTCGTCGACCCGCTAATAATTTTTCCTTCCAAGTCAAGACTTCTCAGGCCTTATTGTCTCATTCTACATATAATGAATGGGTTTTATTATTTTGGATGCACTCACCATATGGCTAAGGATGCCACTTTATTCATGATATTGAATGAATCTATGGAGTGTAAAATCTATGTTGCTGATGATTTTGCTCTAGATGTTGCTTGTCGACATGGGAAAATTGTCGGCATCTATCATGTGACAATTCTTAGTACCAATATGTTTTTTGTTTCTCAGTTGACATAGATAGTTAATATTGTGGAATTTTGGCAATATCGATTCTATGTTTGTGATTTGAAGAAAGGAAATATTGTCGTTGGCGGGCTTCTCGATTTGACAAATAGTTTGTACAAGTTTCATCACTCAACTCGACCTGAATCTAAACTGACTACATTTTTTGCTCACACTAATGAGAGAAATCAAATTTTATATGAATAACTCGAACATATAAATTTCTGAAGTCTGCAGGCAGCGACAACTCAGAACTTGGTTGCCAGTTTACCGAAGATGTTTCCCCTTGAAGGAGTCTGTAAGGGATGTGTGCTTAGGAAACATTATTAGGCACCATTCGACTTTGGAAAAGTGGGGTGAGAACATAACCTACACGAATTGGTTCAAAGTGATGTGTGTTGCATCAAAATACCTCCAGTGGTAAGTGCAAGATACATTTTGACTTTCATACATGATTTCTCTCACTTCACATGGGTATTTTTCCTAAAGAATAAGAACCTTGTCTTTAAAAATTTCAAGGAGTTTCAATCCTTTGCTAAAAAGAAATGTGGTCGACCCATCAAATACTTGAGATGAGAAAATGGTGGTGAGTATGTAAATTTACCATTTGAATAATACCTACTTCAATCTAGTATTGAATGGCAGTGATCGATTCCTCACACACCTCAGCATAATGGAGTTGCAGAATGTATGAATCAGACGTTAGTCGAAATGGAAAGATGTCTTTTGTAGGATAAAGAACCACCTCCTCACTTTTGGGCTGAAGCAATTGTTGACGGGTCCAAATGGATTGTCAAGCAAGTAAGGGAGACCACCTGATGGCAGGTCCCAATTAGACCTATTCTCATTTGGTGTAGCATTTTCGATGACTATGTGGGCCTCATTGCCACTCAAAATTAAAAGAAGAAAAAGGGGCAAGCCATCAGATTGTCCCCCAAAGAGTTATAATTAATCCTAAGTAAAATATAAATGAAATTAAACTAATATAATCATAACTACTTCTAACCTATCCTGGGAGTAAATCTAAAAGAATGAGTACATTGAGAGATAATATCATCAAAAGTAGAAATAATTTATGTATGCTAATGACAAGTGATAATGCTATCATGGTTGTTCATTTCGTTTTCCTTTCATTTCTCGTCTCAAATTTCAAATTTATTTCATATTAACAAAAATGAATATGTGATGGTTAAAAAACAGAAGTTGGAGAGTCTCATGGGAGATTATTTTCTCCCTCATGGAGCTCATAAATGGCAGTCATTCATAAATATTAGTATGTTTTTCTGTTGGCGTCATCTTTTGTTCCTTGAGTTATCCTGGGTGTTTCTAATGTTTTCCTATTGATTCAAGTCTTCTTCTATTCTAATCCTATGTCTCAACTTTCCATTGAGATATTGTTGGTCCAATTTCGTCGCCTGTAGCTTGAGATAGGATTGTTTGAAGTCTGCATAGCCTGTTCTTCAACTGAATTCGGGTTTCTTTTGTGTTTTTAATTTTCTGACAATTTCCACTCTCAATATTCAAAAACTTTATATCCCATCCTTTTATTCTCTCTTCCATATTTCCATTGAGCCATCATGGGCCTAATTTCATTTCCCGTAGCCCAGAATATAGTTGTTTGAAGTCTGCACATCCATTTTTCCCCCCAAATCCATGTTCTATTGTTTCCTAAATTTTATGATGTTTGATATCACTTGTATGGCCTGGATACCCCTACCAATTCATTCCTCTGTCTGATACCTTTCCAACGAGGTATCATGGGCTCAATTTCAACACCTACAGCGTAAGTTATGCTCGTTTGAAAAATGTCGCTCAACAGTTGTCGATCATACCTGTGGGTGAATCTAGATCGTTTATCGTTAACTTGCAAAAAGAAATCCCACATACATAAGAGAGTTCAACACTTAGTGATTTAAATGATTTTGGCTCCTATGGATAGTTTGAATAAAAATTTGGGTGGAAGAAGGACCCGTGGCTTGAAATATAATTTTAGAAAATTTCCCTCCTAAAAATGGGGAAATAATTAAAAAAGAAAAAAAAACAATATTTACATTAATATACATTAATTACAATTAGAAACAATTTTTTTTTTTTTTTTTAAATTACCCCTAATCCTATGTGAAAATCAAATAAAACTAAAATTAGACTAATCTAATTACCCCCATTAATGCAAAAATAAAAATTAATAAAATTAAAATATTAAAATGTTCCCCCATTCCTATAAAATTAGAAAATAATAAAATTAAAAATTAAAAAATGATAAAAAATAATAATAATAAATAAAAAATAAATTAAATTAAATAAATAAAAGTAACAAATACATAAAAATAAAAATAAAAATAAATAACAATAATACCTCCCAACCACCACATGAACATAGTCCAAGGTATTTAACATGGGAATAAAATTCCCCCATATAACATGCCCCAGGTCTTCATCATCAGATTTGGTGCACTCACACCCCACTCCACACTCTCGACGATGATGAAGTACTCCCACACCAACCCACTCCCGACGACGACGATATCACACTCTCGATGACATGGCCCCATGAGATTTAAACCATATTAAAATAATATATTTTCCCCATGGGTGCACATTTCCCCATAATCTTTAAATAATAATAAATAATACTTAGTCCGTAAGTTTTGGTCATCGAGTGGTTGGGTAATGGAGGTGAGCTAGTAACCCTCAATAATTTCTGATGATGATGCAACTCAAACTCATCCCATGATTGATATCAAAATAATATTATAATAAGTATGTTTCCCCATGTATATTAATTAAATGACTTTCCAAATAACATATATTAAAATAATTTCCATTTGGATGTGTGCACATTTTTCACTAATAATATTAATTTAATCTTCCTTCACGTAAAGTATGGTCGTCGAGATGTTTGGTCAGGGGTTCGTCGTCAGGGTTATGTAAGTATGGGTAAATTTCGTACGGTAACTCCCAACGACATAGGATATGAGAAATATTAATATAATACTCCCCTTTATGAGCGCACACTCTTTGACATAAATGTTATTATATAGCCTGCAATCCAAATATATCAACTTAATGCATGTCGGAATATAATGCATTGTCATCGGGGTTTTGTGGTAAGGGATGTGAAGTCTGGGTAAGAGACTCCCGACGACGAAGACTCATGAACTCTTTCCTAATAAATGTCGAAGACAATTAATTTTTTTTATTATAATATAATATAATTATATTATAATATATTATGTTAAGTTCTTAATGCATTTGGGAATAATGTTTTTTTAATAGGTAATATAATTTCCATGCCATTCGGGAGGAGAGGAGGGAAATCCTATAAAACAGGAAGACCTTCCTAAAATTAAGGAGGCGTGTCTTGATCGTTCATTTTTCATGGGAATCTTTATAAATCACATGTGAAGGTCAATGGGGATGGACTTGAGATGTTACGTTAGATTTTGGTGGGTGAGGGAAAAATTAAATTAAATTTGAACTGGAAAAATAAAATGAATATAGATATAGATATAGATATATACATAAAAATTCAATTTGTTTTTCTTTTTTAGTTTTACTTTCACATATGAGAAAAATGATTTACATGTTATACCATAGGTTTTGGTCAAAACACACTAGGTAACTAATGGTTTGTTTATACAATACAAATTAGTTTATCCTTGTAACAATGTATTCACCCCATGTAAAACAAATATCTAATGTGAATTAGTTTTCTCCTAAGTAAAAGTAAATACCTAAAGTAATTATAGTGAAAAACCATGGGGAAAAACCATGGGAAATACCATGTGGTTTTACAAAACCATGGGAAAAATGACATAAATAATTACAAAAATAAATAAAATAAAAATAAAAATAAAAATATATACAAAAAATAAATAAAATATATAAAAATAAAAATATACAAAGAAATTGGGATAAATTACACAAGTGAAGGTTCCATGCCCCTCATGGTTTTGACGGTCGGGGTTCTGCACCTAGGGGCCAAAATTAGGAATAAGGCGTATAAGGTAGGATTTAAGAAATCGAGTGTCATGGAGGGGAGCTAGGTCATATAGAGATGATGAATACTACGATTCCACTGCGATGAAGGAAAACGATGAAGGAAGAATATGACACTTCATGTGACGATTTAACATCACAAGTAGCAACGAGTGGAAACATGAGATCGACTCCAACCAAGTGCACGACATAGGTCAGTCCAATCCAGATGCACATCTCAGAGGGAGGACATGTTAAGATCATGAGGAGCATGCATACAACCAGGCCAAGGAAAAGGTTCCTACATCAGACCACTATGCATGATATAAATGTGATAGATAGCTAAAAGGCCTCAAGCGACGACACGACAAGGACTTACAATCAATAAGATGAATGGGATTTTTCCCTGGGATTTGGAGAGAGGTGAGATCGAGAAGGACCCAATATAAATCAATATGAATAGGTTCAGGGATAAACTTGTGGGAAAGGGAGATCCAACAACCTTGGGGGATTTGGATCTCGAGACAATTGCAAGCCAAGGTAATCCACTTCCTGATAAGGAGAATCCTAGCAAGAATGAAGGCCAAGGTTTTGGATAAGGATCAAGAGATTCCCCAATAGGTCTCTCAAGGTTGGAGCGGTCATGCGAATGAAGTTCCCTTGAAGACCTTCTCTTGCAAAACAAAATAATGAGATTAGCCATGCAATCAAAAGGAGACTTACCAATAAACCATAAGCCTCATATTCCCTGCCTTAAAGTAAACATATAGATAAGCGTTATATTCTTCAAAAATAATCATAGGTGGTTATAGATAAGTGTCTTGATATTGTATGTGCCAAGTTTCAACTTAGACGAAAGATTAGTTATTTTGTAATTTAGACTTTGAGTTTGAAACATGTGAGTAGAATCTGCATGTGAAAGAATAAATATGAAAGCATGAAGCACAATCATGCAAGAAGGAAGATGCATAGTTTGAGTTAGTCAGTCATAAAAAATCATCAACAACAAACTTATTCAAGACATGCAATAGAACATCAAACCTTGTAGCCACATAAGATCATCAAGCACTTTGGAATCAATGAAAAGGTCTAAAGATAACGTGTCAATTCCATCATACAAATGTCAACGAAACATCACAAGTCAATAATCATAATGAACAAATTTGAAATCATCAGATCGAAAGGAATAATCAACACCCATCAAATACAATCATCAATCAAGATTAAACCCCCAACTCCCACAAGGTAGGAAAATAAATAGAATTAGGCTCAAGTAGTAGAGGATTAGGCATTAGGGATGAAATTTTAGTATGGGGGCCCTTTCCTTTAACTTGTAAAAGAAAAAGTAAAGGGGGGGTTGTTGTGGCCTCAACAAATGGTGACACACTATAAGAACTAGTTATCTCTTTCAATAGAAGTTTAGGGTTTTTACTTCGGATCTAAATTTTAAGGATAAGTTCAGAAAAACTGTAGACAATTTTCCAATAGTCATGGGTACCACAATAATGCAAAAATTATAAAATATATAACCCAATTTTTCTAGTAATTGTAATCTAACAAACCCTTTTCAAAGAGCCAGTTAGTGAGGTAAATTCGTTTACTAGCTACACACTTCATATTGGTTTTGGTTCAACCATGGTTCTTCACTTTTAATAATAAGTAAACATCTACATAAGTGTGTTCCTCATCTCTCTTTTCCCATCATTTCTTTGTTTCCAACGAGCGTCCATAGCCTCGACAAAGTTGCCTCAGTACCATACAAGAATGGCCCTACTGCCAGTAGGCGTCCATAGCCCTGACGAGTTAACTTGTACTTCCCATACTATTAATAGTTCTTTCAACTTTCTTTTTATTTCAAAATATCCTCACCCTTTTAGATTTTAGATATAGATATGCATATTCACATAGGGTGTGAAGGAAGCGGGGTGATACGAGAGTTGCTTTAATTTTCTAAGTAGATGTTATACATTTTAGTTTAACCCACATGTATCACCAAAAACCATCATAGTATTGGCCATTTTATTAATTTAAAGTGAATGAAGCTCAAAGAAAAATAAAGGTAGACACTTTCATATACTTATGGATTATCGTGGTATGCTCAACGAAAACATGTGTTCCACCACAATTGTCAGTCCATACCCACAACTAAGAACTTTGTGAATGTACATTCATATAGAGTAACCCATGCATCTCAAAACTTGTAAAAACATTCTTCATTATGTGACTATATATTTGGACCAACCCCTCACTCAAATTCAAAGAGTAATACTCAAGGTAGACTAAGGATTCAAATTAGCTCAGGGAACATACCAACGTTCAATCAAAAGATGGAGGGAAACTATACAAGCATAAAGAAAGTGATAAAGCTTAGTCGAATTCATGAAAAATGAAATTAAACTAAAATGAATCTAAAGATAGAATGTCAGTCTTCAAGAAAGAATGAAAATAGGCTGAAAGACAATAAGAGAAACCAACAACAAGCAATAAATCTGGTAGAGAAACATTGAAAGGGTTTTCAATGAAAGCTTGGAAAGCAAGCCAAGAGAAATAACAAATCAAGAAATGTTAATCATTCAATATCAATCCCAATGAAATGATTCCTAGAGTTTCTAATATAAAATGAAGAGCAAACCAGATTACGAGAATTGATGATCTAGTGGAAAATATTTGCAATACAATTCTCCAATCCAATTGTCACATACAATTTTTGTTTCATTTAGTGCAACAAAACAATCTTCTGGGAATCTAGAAAAATGGATTAATGGATAGTTTAGTCAAAATATATTTTCAAAAACTAATTACATAAAATATTTCGCAAACCAATAAGCTATTAATATTTCTTTACATAAGCAAGCCCTTTGCATATTTGAAAATGCTGAAATTTTTAATAACAAAATTTCCATTTCATATTTCACCAGAGTATCACTTTTCCTCTGCCATAGAAGATAATCATTAACCATGAAGATTCAAATAATTCAATATGATGAGGCAAAGAGGATACAATACATTTCCATAGGTCATCAAAATAATGATGATAAGGACTCCAAATATCAACTAGATCATAAATCATTATGTGAATACATGCATGAGACTATATTTTTTATCAGTTGGTGATAATCTTGGTTAATTAAAAAAAATGTCGCAAAGGAATTTGAGCAACCAAGTTTAGATTAACAGTTCTCTAAATTGCCTTCCTTAAAGAAAAAAGATTCCGAGTTGTTGGTCGCACAAGCCATTTCCCAACCTACATATCAAAAGAGAAAGGTGTGATTATCTACTAGACAGTTTAGGAAGAACTCTTCCTCTAAATGACTAAATTATTGAAATGAAATTAAACTAAAAAGAAAGGAAAAGTTACAAATTAAACTAATCTTAGGAAAAACATGCTAAGCTAATTTAAATTTAAACTAAGTGGGTTGTCATAAAATTTATGCAAATGCCAATGTTGTCATCAAGTATTCATATGGTGTTCATTTAGTCAAATATCAACCTTCTTCTTGAGATATAAGCATTATGTGCTTTCCCCGAATATTTCCTTTGAAAAACGACTTAGTGTTGTTGATTATTGTGAGGTTTGGATATTCTAGACACAATGTCTTGATCTTGAAGTCATGATCAATCAAATTAAGAAAACAAGACCATAAAACGTCAATCCCATCTATATTATAAAGATATCATTCTACCAACAAACCTTAGTCGTAAAAATATGATTAAAAGATTATCAACATTGAACCCCAAGGTATGGGTTTCCTCTG
Source organism: Picea engelmannii (assembly GCA_009831015.1). NCBI lineage: Eukaryota > Viridiplantae > Streptophyta > Pinopsida > Pinales > Pinaceae > Picea > Picea engelmannii. The sequence goes on along the minus strand of ML790162.1, from coordinate 47,859 downwards.
ATTATTAATGATAATAATGTGAAACAATATCTTGATCGTCTTCATCTTCGTGAGAGACAAGAGGAAATCATTATGAAAAGGGAACAATTGAGATACTATGGAAAGGTGCAAATCATATCAGGTCACAACCTAGATGGATTGACTTCCCTAACACAAATGAAAGATATAATTAGAAATCAAAATCAAATGAAGTGATTAAGATTGGATTTCTAATAGGTGATAAGATTAGCATGATGGGAAAGTTCATGAAATTGATATCCTCAAGTTCCCAAGAGTGTTCCAAGTAGATAAATTATGCATTTCACTTCCTTGATATTACATGTCGCATAGAATGTAGAGAAAATGAAATCGAAAAAGAAGAGTGTGTAGCTTGTCTCTCTACTAGATAGGTTTTCCATTCAAAATAATGAGACATGTGATCATAAAAAAAAATCAACAAGCTCATGAGTACGAGGGATCAAATAGAATATATTCCAAGCTAACCCAAACAATTATCATCTTTTTTTATTATGAATAAACTGATTTTGGGTCCAAGGAATTCTGAAGAATGTGGATCCCAATAGATTGATGAGTTACAACACATAAGAAAATCACACATTGAAAATTATTATCATGGATAAGATGAAAAAAAATGTGGAAAACTCGAATTGGAATCTTAGAAGTTGTATTAACATATTCCATTAAGGTATTTACAAATCCAATGATTTGGATGATTTCAACATGATGATGCATGTAAGACATTATTAAGCCATGATAAAATTCAGATCATCCAAGAATGCGACCAGACTGAGTGACTCAATATTAGAAAATCCAAATGATGGAAGATACTCTACAAGAAAATATCAAGTCTTAATTTCTCATGATTGATAGTGCTAGGATTGAGTCTTTAGTCAATTAGTGAGTTGGGGAATAAAAGATAGGTTCCCAAGTAATTTTCTGAAAAAGATGTCAGCAAAATATTTAGTATAAGAGTGTTTTCCACAATGTCAAAACATGTTTCCAGGCAACCTGAAAGAGTATCTCTTGTTGTTGTCTATGAGAAGAAGATTGGATGATGAGAGATGCAAGATAAAAGATGAAACTCTTGCTTGAAAAAATAACCGAACAAAGCATAAGACATGTGCAGCCAATGCACATAAGTTAAAACTAAAGGTGTTGTAAGAAAATAATTCAAAATAAATAAAAGTAAGTTAAGATCACTATCCTAAGAAAAGACTGTACAAAAAAAAAATCATGTTGACTGAAAGTAATCGAAGAAAGAGTCAATTAGGAAGAAACCCTTTGGATAATTCCAAAAACATGGAAAAATAACCATCCAAAGAAATTACAACGAATTAGAGTGGCTTGGATTTCAGATGGGCAGAATTTTAATACTCAAAACTTCCATTCAATGTGTATGGGACATCAAAATCAAAACTTAAAAACAATCTCAACCAAACAAAATTTTCCAATTAGAATCATGTAGGTCTGATATGGAAAAAATCTAAGTGCCTACTCTCACTAGAAGAAGGGATAAATAATACCCTTTATTTAAAATACCCACTTGTATGATAGCAGAATGCTTGAAAAAGATTTGGCAAAGTGGAGAATGAATACAATCAAGTATTTAATCAAGGATGTGAAAATTGTCCCACAGATAGAGAGTTTTGAGAATGAAAAATAAAACAATTTTCCGTATCAAAATTAAATTCAAAGAAGTCAATTCAAGGGAAAATAAGTGTGAAATATTTACTATTTCTTTCCATCTTGGATGAAAATTTCATTCACTGTTCAACCACCAGTAAATAAAGAGAAAAGGAAAAAAAAAACTAATTAAATAAACTATAAAGCAAAGTTGAACTATGCAAAGAAGATATATTAGAATATTCTACCCTACTCCTTTCCTATGCTACACATGGCTGAAAAATGAAGTATGTAAATTCATAATTCTAATGTATCCATCCTTGTAATCCCAAGCATGCAATCATATTTTCATCAAAACAAAAGATTAGCGACAAAGCTTGGAATAAAAAACAATTAAAAGTAGGAAGAATTAAGACTTGAAAAACTCTATCCACCATATTAGAAATTTCATTGTGATAATTCAGGGGAACATTAGATGAATACAATTTCTCCAAGAATGCTTCAATTATATCATAAAATCTTTCATTCATATCATAGAATCGATGGAGGGAGTTCATGGGAAAGTAGCATATCAAATGAGAATTGTGCATGGAATGTGTGTGAGGTGCTCTTGATGAGAGAATATTTATGTTAATAAACTTGTTAACTCCAGAAGAAAAACCAAGAGAACGAGGGCCTAACATAATCATTGGTGTAGATCGAAGTGCCTCGTTGTCTTGGAAATCCTTCCAAGGATCATACTTCAAGCAACCATGAATTCGAGATACATTAGTGGAATCGATTGATATATACGAAATAACACCCACCATGGTATAAGGTAAATCCTCAAGACAATGGTGGAATCCACTAACATGAACAATCTCAACTAAAGGGTTGCTTGAACAAGAAGATTCACTATTGATAAAAATTGAAGATGAAAAAGAATAAGACATGGGCTGATATACATTTTCTACAACATTTTCTTCATCCCACGATAAAGGTTGATAAGGCTTGGTTGTAATTAGTTCATGGGAAGAGGCCTTATCCTATCTATCTTCCATATACATATCACCACCATCAAGTACTTCAAAAGGGGTCAACCCCATTGAGTTTATTTGAATTGGATAGTGGGTGGTTTCCTGAAAAGTTAAACCATTAAATAGATCGGGATACAAATAATAATAAATGTAAGAATTAAGAGAATTAAAAGATTCTCTTGAACATGAAACATTTTCAACAAGTGACTCCTTGAATGGTAGTTCCATGTTTTCAAGAACATCGATGATTTTTTGTGGATTGGTAGGCTCCACACTAAGCATGGTTTCACAATCAACACGTTCTTCCTCAAGATGGTTTTCCTTTTGCAAACAAAAAGTGGGTTGTTGTGTTAAAATAGGTATGTATTGCATGTTTATTTCTTCTCCTTGAGTGAAGACATCAATGTAGTTGTCTTGCTCCTGCACAATACAAGAATATCAAATATATTCCATAGCATACTCATGGTTAGAGGAGAGGATCACATCACAAGAAATTTTAGAACGAGAAGTTTTACTAAATAATCTACTAGCAGTAGAAAAACATTCTTTCTCTATGTCAATTATATCAGGATACTTTATAACAACGAAAAAATTCAAATCAAAAGAAACTAATTCCAAATTATCCATGGGTGAGGAAGAATTCATTTCATGAGTGTCTAGATTTTCTTCATTAAATAGATGATCAGAATTTAAGTGTCGCTCCATAGCTTCCTCCATTTCTTGGGATTGAAAAGATGAGATAATATAAAGAGAACTTGACATAACCATTGGTGTGACCCAGAGTGTACAATTATCAGTAGGAAAACCCTCCTCTTGGTCAACTACAGAAAAAAATGAACTTGAATTTTCAACACAAGAGGTCTCTTTTTCATCACAAGGAAGGTAAGGGGGAATGAAGTGGTGGGAGGATACATATACTTCTTCCAAAAAATAATTCTCGATCTGATCTATATCCCCCATAGTGAAGAAAGTTCTAGACATATGGAGTCCAACTAAGCTATTAGTATTTACAATATTTCATTTAAATCCAAATCATCATGCAAAGGAACATTAAAACATGATATAGATTCTTCATCCACCGGTTCATATGTTTCATTATTAAGAGAAACTAAACAAGAAATAAAATAATTGTTAGAGGTCCTATCATCTAGAGGAAATTTATAGAAAAGATGGGTAGATATGATAACAAAATCTTGAAGATATTCATCTTCATTCTTTCTAATATCTAAAATTTCTTCACACAATTGATCATAATCACAATTCTCAAAAACATGAAAAAATTCACACATAAATTGTTCCCATGTGTGAATAGAGGCAACCAGTAAAGTCTCACACCAACTCTTGATCTGACCTACAAAAGTGAGAGTGAACAACCTGCAAATGGCACTACCATCAGTAATATTATGAGAACTACAAAATTTCCAGAATTGTAAAGCATATCCAGATGTAGAGGTTTCATCCTCGCCATCAAATCTAAGTTGTGACAAGAAATGAAAAATATTTCTAGGAGGTTTGGAAGGCAGAGTACCAGAAAAACATCTCCATAAAGGGATATGGGATGGAGCTATTAGTAAATTAAAACAATTAATAAAAATAACTCCACATGCTTAGCTTGTCATCTAGCCCTCCTTATAGCACAATTTCTGTCAACGGGTCCAAATGGTCCATCAAGTAGGTAAGGGAGAACTCTTGATGGCAAGTCCCAATTAGACCTACTCTCATTTGGTGTATCATTTCCAACGAGTATGTGGGCCTTGTTGTCATTCAAAATTAAAAGAAGAAAATGGGTAAGACAACAAATTGTCCCCCAAAGAGTTCTAATTAATCCTAAGTATACTCTAACTGAAATAAAACTAATATAATCCTAACTACTTCTAACCTATCCTGGGAGAAAAGCTAAAAGAATGAGTACAGTGAGAGATAATATCATCAGAACCGGAAATAATTCATGTATGATAATGACAAGTGATAACAATAATGTTACAGATACATGTACAATTAGTTATACAATGCATTCATAACATTATTTATGTACTCATAAGTAAACATGTGACAACATGAGCATATAGAACAGAGTGAAGAAATAGGTCATACAACATAATTCTATGCTACTCAAGTAGACGAAAAATGCATAAAGAATAGTCTCATATACATTCATCAAAATCACAAATTTGCAAGATGTCTCTTTCGCTTTATTCATTCATAAGTAAGAATATTGTGTATCATTCACAAAGGAAAAAATGTCCATTTTACATTCAAGGAGCTCTCTTTTATAAAACAAGATGGTCAACTCTCTGTTGATATTATGGTAGTTGTGGGAGGTATTTACCTCCATGTGTAAACCTGATGAGAATAGAATATTCTAGGAAGCAATAAGAAACCCTAATTAGTTGGCTAATAACCCTAGAAGACAAGTCGACTCAAGAGGAAAATTTGTATTAGGTTATTAGCCTCCAAGAGAAAAAGTTGACTAAAGGAAATATAATATACTAAGTAAATAGGCACCCAGAATGAGAAGTCGGCCTAGGTAGTTTTCTAGTTTTAGTATAAATATAGGAGGCCAATCTTCATTCTGGTAGGCATTCTCAAAATTGCAGAAGCAACACTTGTGAGCACTGCAGTTGGCCAGTTTGTGCGCAATTCTAGAGGAGAGATTTTGTTGCAGCTGCTGTAGCTAGCAGATTTCGATTTTGGCTTGGACTATCCCTTGGTTATGGTCTGGACTCTCTGATCAGCTCTTGTTACTCTTTCTTAGTGCGCTATTCTTGGAGAAAGATGCACCACCCTTTGTTTGGCTATCTAGCCTATGGTTTTCTTTCGGAATGATTCTTTGTCAAGGTTAAGGTGCTCGGGGGTGGCTTCGGCCTATGGTTGGGTGAAAATAGTGATATTGTATATGATTAAACAAGCACATCCATTATATTCTAACAGGTTATGGATCCACACCTCCTTCATTCAATCTAACCACTGGAAGGGAGCATAAACATAAGGATACTAATCTCGTTGAAGAAATGTCGCTAGGGTTTCTAGCAGGAGCAGTTACTAAAGCATTGCCACTAGGGTTACTAGTAGGTGGAGTTGCATAAACCCTAATCCTCTCGTTGAGGAACCTTAAGTGAAGGGATTGACCTAATTTTTGGATAGACTAGTGCGCCCTAGCCTAGCACATCTCCTGGTACTCTCAGCAATCCAAGACATCAAGTTTGAGTTTTTGGTCAAATCTAGGGTTGACCAAGTCAAAGAAACCATGACTTACTCTATGAAGTTAGAAAACAAGTTAGATGGGGATTCTAACTTCAGAGTGTGGAAGACAAGGATTGACCTCATCCTTGCCAAGAATAAAGTGTTGGATATTGTGAAAGGAAAGATCGTGGAACCAGAGTTTGAAGAAGGAAAAGAGAAGGAACCGCATAACATTGCAGTTATGGAGAAGTTCAAAGACAGTGACATCAATTCCATGAGTATCATAGTGGAATGTATAAAATACCACTTGATAGCCTACATCTCCCATCTTGACTCATCTATGAATATGTATGATTCCCTAACAAACCTCTTCTCAGTAGAAACATTGGACAAGTAATGAGTCTGAAGATTGAGCTCGGTGACATGAAGATGAATGATGATGACAACATAACATCATACTTTGTGAAAATCTCTCAGTTAATAGATTAACTACAAGCTATTGAAGAGATCATTTCAGAAAAGGAATTGGTAAATATAGTACTCAATGGTCTTCCCAAGACATGGGATGCATTTTCCGCAAGTATGAACGCAAGGAAGGAGTATCCTACATTTGAATAAATTTGGACTTGTTGTGCACAAGAAGAATCAAGGATCAGTGCAAAAGAGAAACCCCAAAAGAAGTACGATGATCAAGCCTTCACAACAAGGTTCAAGGATTTCAGGAACAAAAAGAAGTTTGGCTCCAGGAAGAAACCAAATCAAGAGAAGATATGTCAAGAATATAATGCTTCAATTTTCAAAAGTATGGTCAAGAATACATGAATACATGAAGCATCAGTTTCCGAAGAAAGGGAACCCTCAAAGAAGTCCAAGTAGGACAAAACAAATTTCTTCTTCTAAGACAAGGTACCAATACTCTTCATAGTTCTTGTATATACCATATCTTATGTACATATCTTTCATATCCCTTTCTTAGAACATAACATGTTCAAAGAGAAACTATACCTATGTAAGAACAACAAGATAAGGATTGCTATCACAATGACTACAAGTCAGGGAATCCACATGAAAGGATGAAGTACATCGACAACCCCTGGTAACAATTCATGTGGAAGCTATTACATAAGTAACAACTGTAAGATAATCCGAAATCAGAATAAATCTTGAAGAAACCTATAAGAAGTAAAGACAGAAAGAAGTCAGCAATCAAGAGAAAATTGGAAAAAGGTTTGTGACACTTTGCAGAAGGCAATAAGGATGCATGCGGAAGTGTGGACTATGTTAGATGGAGGGATATGATTATATATTCCAAAATAAGAGCATGCATTCATACATGAATCAAGGATTAGGAGGGAGATAATCCTATGATTCATTGAAGATGATGAAGTATATATCCATGGTAGCAGCCATGAAAAGAAATACGTGTTCAGTTTGAATTTAGAAGAAGCCTTCTTCAAAAAGAAGCCTTAAAGTATCCATGGTTGTCCATCCACATCCATGATCCTATGATGAAAGGAATAAGTTGGAATATTCAGAGCATGGAATCTATAGAAAACTCCATGGACCCAAGAGATAAAGAGAAACATGAGGAAGAACATGAAGATTCCAAGAAAGAAAGAAAATCCAGAACAACCAGTCATTGTATCGAGAATCACAAGATTACTAGTCTAATATGGAATAACTAAAAGAAATCAAGCAGAGGAACTGAAGGTTGTGATGAAGAACAATGTATGGAATACTTATGAATGAAAGCATTGCGAGATCCAGAACTAGAGGTTATCCCAGATGGAGGGAGAAGACTATGATGATTGTTTTTAAACCATACATACCTCTACATGAGCCAGTATATCGTCCACAATATCCAGGGGTTGAAGTTTACATGTAGAGAAAAGTCAAAGGATTTGAGGTATACCAGAAAGAGACCCTTGTATGCAGATGGAAGAAGATCTTGTATGGATTCAAACAACTTGGTGCAGAGCCTTCAATACACAACAAAATCGTGGTGAAAATATTTCTATAACGGAGATACTGTATCAGAATGGTTACTCAGAAATCCAGGATGATGGATTGCTAATCCATGAAAAACTCTCATGATGAAAGAAGAAGTGTCCCATATATATGTTCCAGTTTGAGCCCTGCCACGATGTTATGAGCTAGCAGGAAACAAAAAATGAATCCAAAAATGATATTCTATATGAAGCCTTCATAGAAAACCAATGTTCCAGAAAGACCAAAGTACATTGAGATCAAGCATTATACACTCTGTGATGAAGTCTAGAAAAGAGAAATAGGTTCTCCAATATATTTCTCCATAGCTGAGCAAATAAGCAGACACTTTTTGTAAAACCTATGTCCAAGATGAAATAGTTTGTGTACTCAAGCTAGAGCTCATGGAGATGACTTCCCTATTAAAAAAGGAAGAGATGAATCCCAAGTTGGGAAGGAGAAGTGATGTGTTATTGATTTATGGAAAGTCATTTTTCAAGTTCGAAAAATGGTCCAGGATGAGCAGTTCCTTTCCAGTTCCGAAAATGGTTTGAGATTTCTGACGGACAAGCATTTTCCAGTTCGGAAAATGGTCCAGATCAAATGGTCATTTTCGTAATGAAAATGGTTCGATGGATTTTTGATGTACCATAGACAACAATTCCCCTTGTGGTTAACATAAGGAATGGTATAGGATAGTCTATCTTCTTGACAATCACTCTTAGTAGTGGTCAAGAATATTGGTCTGCCTCGCCGGACAATCATTCTTTCGAAGCTCACAGTTGTGAGCAATTTCGAGGAATGGTCTGTTTTGGAGGTTGGTGCAAGACATTCATTTCCTTAGGAAATGGTCGGGATAGTCATTCCCTAGGGTGGATTCATTCTCTCCAGGTTTCACTTTGTTTAGTGCTGGAGGAATGGCCCAGATAGGCGAATGGTCCAGGTTCAACAATTAGGGACAAACATTCCCTAGGGTAGACTCATTCTCTCTAAGTTGCACTTTGTTTAGTGCCGGAGGAATGGCTCAGATAGGTGAATGGTCCAGGCTAAAAAATCGAGACAGTTATTCTTCCTTTCTTGAGAAGAATAGTCCAGATAGCTCATCGCTGATGTTTTACTTTCTTAGGGAAGATTCTCTTCTAGATCTCACAGATGTGAGTGGAAGAATGGCCCAGATGATTCAGTTTATATACCATAACAATGTTTTTTCTGTGCAGGTTGATGATATGATTGTTATGGAGACTGTATGTCTCTGGAAAATAGATGTATACTACTGTAGTGGATGTGTTCCACTGATTGTGACTATATGTCACTGATCAAGTATCTGTGTGCTACTTGGTGTGGCATGTACCACTGGATTGTAGTTGTGTACTACTATGGATAGACACAGTTGTGTTCTATTGAATGACATTGTTTCGATCACCATGAATACTATCAATAGTGTTGGAAATGATTATCAGCTAAATGGATGATCAATGGACAGAGATTTCCCAGAAGAAAAATGGTTCAGAACATTTATTCTTCTAGGACATATGTCCGGATTAGAAGAATGGCTCTTGTGTCACTCTATGGAGTGAGTGACTTATCCAACATCATGTATGTTTACTCAGATGGTATGTTTACGTGATGGTGTTGATGATGCAACTTATCCAACATCAATACCATTACCTTCAAATACCTCCCTAGCTAGGAGGGAGTGTTGATATTATGGTAGCTGCGGGAGGTATTTACCTCCACGTGTAAACCTGACGAGAATAGAATATTCTGGGAAGTAAGAAGAACCCCTAATTAGTTTCCCAATAACCCTAGAAGACAAGTCAGCTCAAGAGGATCATTTGTATTAGGTTATTATCCTCCAAGAGAAGAAGTCGACTAAAGGAAATATAATATACTAAGTAAATAGGCACCCAGAATGAGAAGTCCGCCCAGGCAGTTTTCCAGTTTTAGTATAAATACAAGAGGCCAGTCTTCATTCTGGTAGGCATTCTCAAAACTACAGAAGCAACACTTGTGCGCACTGCAGTTGGCTAGTTTGTGTGAAATTCTAGAGGAGAGATGAAATTGCAGCTACTGCAGCTAGCAAATTTCAGTTTTGGCTTTGACTATCTCTTGGTTATGGTTTGGACTCTTTGATCAACTCTTGTTAATATTTCTTGGTGTGTTATTCTTGGAGAAAGATGCACCACCCTTTGTTTGGCTATCTAGCCTAGGGTTTTCTTCCAGAATAGTTCTCTGTCAAGGTTAAGGTGCTCAGGGGTGGATTCAACCTATGGTTGGGTGACAATAGTGATATTTTATATGGTTAAACGAGCACATCCATTATATTCTAACACTCTCATGGTTGTGTACGTTTCGTTTTCCTTCTGTTTCTCATCTTACATTTTGAATTTCTTTCATATTGAAAAAAATGAATATGTGAGGGTTACAAATGAAAGTTGGAGAGTCTCCTGGTAGGTTTTTTTCTCCCTCGAGAAACTCATAAATGACATTCATTTGCAAATATTAGTATCTATGTTTCTTGGCGGCATCCTCTGTTCCTTGATATATCATAGGAATTTTTTATGTTTGTCTTCTAATTAAAATATTTTTATCTTCTTCTCCTCTGTCTCAGCTTTCCATTGAGCTATTCTTGGTATGATTTCATTGCCTATAGTTTGATATATGATTGTTTGAAGTCTGCATAGCTTGTTCTTTAGTTGAATTCAGGTTTCTTATGTATTTTGAATTTTAGGAAAATTTACACTCTCAAATTTCCAACACTTTCCATCCCATCCTATTCTTCTCGCTTCCATTTTTCCATCAAGCCATCCTGGGCCTGATTTGGTTTCCCGTGGCCACGGATATGGATATTTGAATTCTTCACATCCATTTTCCCCCCAAATCCGTGGTCTTTTGTTTCCTATGTTTTATGATGTCTTTTTTCACCTATATGGCATGTATACCTCTTCCACTACATTCCTCTATTAGATACCTTTCCAACGAGGTATCATGGGCTCAATTCCAACACCTTCATCCTAAGTTATGCTCATTTGAAAAACGTCGCTCAATAGTCGTCAATCATACCTGTGGGTGAATGCAAGTCGTTGATTTTTAACCTACAAAAATAAATCCCACATGCATAATAGAGTTCAACACTTAGTGATTTAAATGATTTTGACTCATATGGATAGTTTGAATAAGAACTTGGGAGAGCATAGGACCTGTGGCTTGCAATATAAGTTCAACACTTAGTGATTTAAATGATTTTGACTCATATGGATAGTTTGAATAAGAACTTGGGAGAGCATAGGACCTGTGGCTTGCAATATAAGTTTAGCAAATTTCCCTCCTAAAAATTATAGAAATAATTAAATAACAACAAAAAAAATTATTTACAATAATCTACATTAATTACAATTAGCAAAAAAAATTAAAAAAAAATTAATTACCCCTAATCCTATGTGAAAATAAAAAAAAAATTAAAATTAAACTAATCTAATTACCCCCATTAATAAAAAAAAACAAAAATTAATAAAATTAAAACAAATAAAATATCAAAATGTCCCCCCATTCTTGTAAAAATAGGAAATAACAAAATCAAAATTAAAAATAATAAATAAAATAAAATAAAAATATAATATAACAAATACATAAAAATAAATAAAATAAAAAATAAAAATATTACCTTCAAACCACCACATGGACATAGTCAAGGTCTTTAACATGGGAATAAAATTCCCCATATAACATGCCCCAGGTCTTTGTTGTTGGAGTTGGTGCACTCACACTCAAACTCACACCCCACTCTACACTCTCCACACTCTCGA
>ML790162.1:18472-36145 GCA_009831015.1 Picea engelmannii | reverse complement strand
ATAAAATTTTGGCGATTTTTAAGGTAAAATAATTTTATCCTATAGAATTTGGGCGAATCATTTTTAAAATAGCGAATCTCGTTTTTGGAAAAACCATGGAAAATTAGCCCACGAGCGAAATTTAGCCCCTAAAATCATCCCTATGAATCATTAGCCTTTGTTGGCTATTTATTTTCTACCAGAATTCTTCTCTATCAAGGTTAAGGTGCTCGGGGGTGGCATTTGTGCCTATGGCTGGGTGACAATATTGCTATATTGTCTATGGTTAAATGAGCACACCCACTTTTCTAACAGGTTATGGGCCCACACCTCCTTCATTCAGTATAACCACTGGAAGGAAGCTAAGCCATAATATTATCAAGCTCATTAAATAATTTCCGCGAGGTTTCTAGCAGGTGCAGTCACTGAAGCATTACCGCTAGGGTTACTAGTAGTTGCAGTTGCAAAACCCTAAAAACCTCTTTCCCAACACCTTATGATGGAACACGTTACTCAAGGAGAGGATATTCTAGTATGCCTTAGTCCAACACACCTATTGACACTCTCAGAAGGAAAAAACATCAAAGTGGAGATTTTAGGTCAAAGTCAATGTTTGACCAGTCAAAGTCAAAGTTTGACCAACTATCTGTCAACATAAATCATGAATAAAAAGATGGATCATCTACATCATTCAACTCTTACAGGAACTCTTGAAGATGACATGTGGATAATTGATAGTGGATCTTCTAGGCATATGACAGGAGACCAAGTCAGACTCTCCAGTCTAAATGAAAAGAAGACATCCTACAAGGTAAAACTTGGAGATAAGAACACCTATCTAGTCGAAGGAATTGGTCAAGCCTCCATCAAATTGAAAACAAGTAACAATGTTCATTTGAGCAACGTATTATATGTACCTGGTTTAGAAAATAATCTTGTATCTATATCTTGCCTAGAAGACAAAGGAAATAGAATAGCCTTTGTAGATGGTGACGTACTATCTTGGTCTAGAGACTCTAGCATAGAGAATGCTAGAGTTATTGGAACTCGTGAAGGAAGACTATACAGACTATTAGAATGTAATGATGAAGTTATTAAAAATGACAAAGTCAATCCCAATGAAGTTTGGCACATAATGTATGCTCATCTTAACTATCAAGCATTACCTTTCCTCAAAAACATGGTTGAAGGAATACCAGAACTACAATCTACACATGAAGGAATTTGCAGAGGATGTTCTCTTGGTAAAAATGTTAACAATCCATTCTCAAGCAACAATAATAGATCTAAGGAAATCCTAGATCTAATACATTCATAGGTTTGTGGTCCAATGCCAGTCAAATCTCTAGGAGGTTCCATTTATTATGTAATATTCATAGACTGTTACTCAATAAAGACTTGGTTGTATCTCCTAAAGACAAAGGATGAAGTTTTCAACAAGTTTCAAGAATTCAAAGTAGAAATAGAAAACCTCACAAGCAAGAAAATCAATATTTTGAGAACAGACAATGGAGGAGAATACACATCCAAAGAATTTTTTGCCTTTTGCAAATCAATAGGGATTAAGAGGGATCTAATCATTCCTCAACAAAATGGTGTAGTAGAAAGGAATAATAGATCCATTGAGGAAATCGTGAAGGCACTAATGAATGATCAAGGTTTGTACATGTATTTATGGGGAGAAGCAGCCTTGACAACAATATATGCTCAAAACATAAGTCCCCATTGCATATTGAAGAATATGACTCCATAAGAAGCCTTCTCAGGAAATAAACCCAATGTGGAACACTTAATAATATTTGGGTGCCCTGTTTACATTCATATCCCCAAGGATAAAAGGATGAAACTAGAACCCTCAGGAAAGAAGGGCATATTTGTTGGATACAGTGAATCATCCAAAGCCTACAAAATCTATATCCTAGAACAACATAAATTTGAAGTCAACAAAGATGTGACCTTCAATGAGAAGATGGCTTTCAAGAAATATATAGAAGAATCCATAGAAGAATAAGAATATTAATAGCTTAAAGAAGAAAGAACCCATCCTCCAAAAATTCAAAATGAAGAACCAGAACAACTTGATCATCTGATGCAACCATCTGAACCTATTGAAACAGTCACTGTACCTGAAACTACATCCAACCTGACTTGAAGCTACTCTACAAGAAGCAGAAAGACTCAAATCCCCAAGTGGCACCTCAAAGAAAGCAAAAATCCCAAAAGATTCTCCAACTATACAACATGTATGACAAATCTTATAAATGAAGAACCCACCACATTTGAAGAAGCATCTTAGAAGAAACAATGGAAAGAAGCCATGACAGAAGAACACCAATCTATCATGAAAAATGATGTATGGGAAATCGTGCCTAGACCCAAAGAAAAACCACGTGTAACTTCAAAATGGGTCTATAAGATCAAACATGCAGTAGACAGAAGCATGGAAAAATACAAGGCAAGGTTTGTAGCTATAGGGTTCTCTCAAAAGGAGGGAGAAGATTACGCCGAAACCTTTGCTCCTGTTTCTAGATATACTTTTATTAGAGCCATTATATCTCTTGCTACCTCCATGGGATGGAGTCTGCATAAAATAGATGTAAAGACAACTTTCCTCAATGGAGAAATTGAAGAAGAAGTATACATTGAACAACCTCAAGGATTTGAAGTACATTCCAAAGATACTCATGTTTGCAGATTAAAGAAAGCCTTGTATGGAATCAAACAAGCTCCAAGAGCTTGGTATGCCAGAATAGACAACTACTTAATAGGACTTGGTTTCTCTAAGAGTCATGCAGATCCAAATATCAACTACAAAGTTGTGAAAAATGTACCTGTGATATTACTATTATATGTCTATGACTTATTCTTGATAGGTGCAGAGTCTCTCATCACCCAGTGTAAGAAGGAACTAGCTTCTGAGTTCGATATGAAAGATATTGGTCTCATGCACTATTACTTGGGACTAGAAGTATGGCAAAAGCGTGGTGAATTATTCCTTGGAAAAGGAAAGTATGCAGTAAATATTCTTCATAAATTTGGAATTATGGATTGCAAATCCATGGCCACTCCTATGACCATAGATATAAGAAAAGTAAAAGACTCAGATTCTGATCCAGTAGACCCGTCCCTATATCGACAATTGATTTGGTTGCTGATGTATCTAGTAAATACTCGACCATATATTTGCTTTGTTGTAAACACCTTAAGCCAATTCTAGGTAGAACCCATACATGAGAATTGGATAGATGCAAAGCATGTTCTAAGATATATTCATGGGATGGTAAACTATGGTTTAAGATATACTTCATCTAGTGATATACAACTTCATGGATTCATAAATTCAGATTAGGAAGGGAGTTGAGAAGATAAAAGAAGTACTTCAAGGATGTGTTTCAACTTAGGCTCTGTTATGATATCATGGGCCAGCAGGAAACATAAGTCTGTCACACTCAGCACAACAAAAGAAGAATATATCGCAACATGTGAGGCATGTATTGAAGCAGTATGGCTGAGGAAGCTAATTTATGGATTATTTGATTAGGTACTAGATTCAACCGTAATATACTGTGACAATCAAAGTTGTATAAGGCTATCTGAACACCCAGTGTTTCATGACCGGTCGAAACATATTGAGATCAAATACTACTTTATTCATGATAAAGTCCATGAAGGAGAAGTGAAACTCCAGTATATCACCACAAATGAGCAGGTAACAAACATTTTGACAAAGCCTTTGTATAGAATAAAGTTTGCATACTTAAGGGACAAGATGGGGCTCGTGGAGATAACTCCCTTAATTGAAAGGGAAGATATGGCTCCCTAGGTTGGGAGGGATCACTAATATATGTTATTGATTCATGAGTAGTTCCTTTTTAGTTCGAAAAGTTGTTTGAGATCTCTAACGGACAGACATTTTCCAATTCAGAAAATGGTTCAGATTGGACAATCATTTTCGTAATGAAAATGGTCCGATAGATTGATGGTGTACCATAGATAGCGATTCCTCTTGTGGCCAGTGTGGGGGAATGGTCTAGGATATTCATTCTTCTTGGAAGTCACTCTGAGTAGTAGTCAATTATAATGGTTTGCCTCGCTGGGAATTCATTCTTTTGAAGTTCACAACTGTGATAAGTTTCAAAGAATGGTCTGTTTTGGAGGTTGGTGCAGGACAGTCATTTCCTTAGGAAATGGTTCGGACAATCATTCCCTAGGGTAGAATCATTCTCTCTAGGATAAACTATGATTAGTGTTGGAAGAATGGCCTAGTTAGGTGAATGATCCAGGTTCAACAATTAGGGACAGGCATTCCCTAGGGAAGACTCATTCTCTCTAGGTTGTACTATGATTAGTGTCGGAGGAATGGCCTAATTAGGTGAATGGTCCAGGCTCATAAATCAAGGAAAGTTATTCTTCTATGCTTAAGAAGAATATTCCAGATAGCCCATGGATGATGTTTTATCTTCTAAGGGAAGATTCTCCTCAATATCCCACAGATTTGAGTGGAAGAATGGCCCAGATGACTCAGTTTGTATTGTGATATTATTTATGCAGATTGATATAAGATGATATGAATGTTATAAAGAAGGGAGACTATCCAGTTGGATAGTGATGATGATGCTACCAGTTGAATGGTATGTTTGTGCTCAATACCATTGACTTTTATACCTCCCTAGATAGGAGGGAGTATTTATATTATGGTATCTATGAGAGGTATTAACCTCTACTTCTAACCTTTGATGAGACTAGAACATTCCACGAAGCAAGAAGAAACCCTAAAGCATTGGACATAACCCTAGAAGACAATTCAACTAAAGGAAATATTTAATATTGAGTTTTTAGCCTCCAGAATGAGAATTCGGCCCAGAAAACTAAGGAGGAGTAGTATAAATACAGGACGCTAGAGCTCATTTGGAAGATACAGCTCACAACTGCAGAAATTCAATAGTGCACACTACAAAAATTTAGTGTGCACGTCTAGAGGGTAGTTGCAGCTGCAACTACTGCAAACTTGTGATTGCAGTCTTCTGGATTGGACTTTCTAATCAGTCTTGGTTATCTTTTCTTGGTGCATTAGCCTTTTTTGGCTATTTATTTTCTACTGGAATTATTCTCTGTCAAGGTTAAGGTGATCGGGGGTGGCATTTGTGCCTATGGTTGGGTGATAATATTTCTATATTGTCTATGGTTAAACGAGCACACCTACTTTTCTAACATTAAGAAACTAAGCATCATGGAGGGCATCTAGGTCATATAAATATGAGAAATACAATGATTTCATTGCGATGAAGGGAAACTGATGAAGGAAGAAGATGACACTTCATGTGATGATTTAACGTCACAAGTAGTGATGAGTGGAAAAAGGAGATCGAATCCAACCAAGCGCATGACATAGCTCAATCCAATATAGATGCACATATCATAGGGAGGAAGAGTCAAGATCATGAGGAGTGGGCATACAATCAGGCCAAGGAAAGGGTCCCTACAATAGACCACCATGCATGATACAAATGTGAGAGATAGCTAAAAGGCATCAAGAAATGACACGACAAGGAATTACAATCAATAAGATGAATGGGATTTTAGCCTATTTTTTGGCGAGAGGTGAGACCGAAAAGGAACCGATATAGATCAATATGAAGAGGTTCAGGGACAGGCTTGTGGGAAAGGTGGATCTAACAACTTTGGGAGATTCATACCTTGAGACAACTATAAGCTAAGGTAAGTCGCTTCCCGATAAGGATAACTATAGAAAGAATCAAGGTCAAGGTTGTGTATAAGGATAAAAAGATTCCCCCATAGGCCTCCCAAGGCTATAGAAGTCATGTGAATGAAGTGCCCCTACAGACCTACTCTTGCAAAACAAAATAATAAGATCAACCATGCAATCAAAAGGAGACTTACCAATACACCATAAACCTCATATTCCATGCCTTAATGTAAACTTATAGATAAACATTAGATTATTCAACAATAATCATGGGTGTCTATAGATAAGTGTCTTGGTACTGTATGTGCCAAGTGTTGATTTTTGTAGCTTCAGGAAGGTATTCTCACATGACCTTAGGTGTTGGGCATGTGGAAATTTTCATGGGCACCATACCACAATTTTTGTTTGGAGAAAACCCCTTTGGATATGAGTGGGGGATTCATGGGTTTGATGATGAGATTTGTGGGCTTGTGTTTTGGCTTCACATCCACAAGGAAATCCTAATTTGATGTTGACTTGTGGAGGGGTTTCTATGGTGACCCTTAAGGATTGTATATATAGGAGAGAAGTCATTGTGACATTAGATCATCACATGGAAGAATGGAGTTAGCATAAAGTGAGTCTACACTTGTGCTAGGAGCCTTGGTGATCTTAGTAAAGGGAAATTCTGCAAGGTGGAAAATCTGGCCCTAAAGAGAGAAGAAAAGAAGGTCGCACGTGTGGATTGAATTCTTCGCAGTATACATAGTTTGCAGGAAGATGAAGCACGTATATACATAGTTTGTAGAAAGAAAAATCATGTATAGGGTATAAGCAAATTAAAGTGGAGAAAAAAACATATATACACGGGCTTCCAGTAAGGTGAATCATGTATCTGATTTTCTGGGTAGGTACAGATCCATACAAACTGACAGGTGATGTCAACAGGTCGTACATGTGGTCTACAACAGATTCATGGGCATAGGATATTTCCAAAATATTTTTGAGTTTTGATTTTCTGATTTGTATGGTTATTGGAGAATAAGTTTGTCCACACATTTTAGTGACATTGTATTGGCTAAGAGGTTTGTTTTTTTCCTCGGTCTTGGTGACATTGAGAGGACTAGTTTTGTCCTCAAATTTGAAGGATTAGATAAAGTTACATAACAAAATTAGTATGGCTCTTATGTATTGATGATTCATCTCTGATATTTTTGTTTCTACTACATATGTCTTCAGTCAATAATTTCAGTGTAAAGTTGTTAAGTGATATTTAGATCACTAGGAAGCAATTTTCAGATTTGAAATTAGTCATATAGAGTCGCATGTGAAAATTGACATGGTTTTAGAGCTTGGTATTTGAAGAGAAGAGGATTATATTGAAACATAATTTTTGTTACAATACTGGAAGAGTGTTGTTCTTATTCTGGTCTTTGTTCTTGTTCCAGGAAGGTCAATATGGTGAGAAAATTAAATCTTGAGGACAAGTTGGAGGGGGAAACCAACTTTCAGGCTTTGAAGGAAAGGGTTCTCCTCTTGTTGGAAGAAAATGACCTCAATGAATATGTTGAGAGTGTGGTTACATATCCTACTGATCCATAGGAGTTGACAACACACAAGAAGAAAGAAGTGAAGGTGAAACATGTATTGCTATAATCTATGAAGGATCACTTGATCCCCTGCATTGCTGTGAAGACCACTGCAAAGAATATGTATGATGCATTGTCGGTGGGTCTCTACCAAAAACAAAAATACAGGGAGGATGCTACACTTGAAGCACCAACTTCAGATTATTAGGATGACTAGTGAAGACATAGTGGTCAACTATCTTATGAATATTACTCATATCCAAGATCATCTTGCATCTATTGGTGAAATAGTGCAGGATGTTGAGTTGGTGAATGTGGCCTTAAGAGGTCTTCCCAGGTCTTGGGAACCATTTGTAAAGGGGATATGTGCATGAGAGACATTGCCCACTTTTGATAGGCTATGGATTGATTGTATCTAGGAGAAGACCCGATTGGTGTCCATGGAAAATATGGATGGTATGGTGAACAGTTCCAGTGATGAGAACCAGGCCCTTGTAGCCTACACTAGGAGGGGTAGAAGAGGCTCTCTAGATAGAACAGTTCCACCAAGAAGAAGAGATTCTCTCGAAGCTTGATGGAATTGCAGATAGGTTCTAGAGGGATATCTTGTTGGTATCCAACATTTCACATACAGTCTCTACCAGGGAGACTTGGTTGGTGGACAACATAGCATATTTCCATATAACATGTGCACGAGAGTTGTTTGACACTCTCACATAGATTGGTTCAGACTTATCTGTGTGTGTCTTGGTACATGAGCCAAGAATTCAATATGAGGATCTGGTACAATATAATTTTGATTGGAGTCAGGAGTGATACTAATGGTGTCGAATGTGTTTTGGGTGTCAAAACTCAAGAGGAGTGTCCTCTCAATCTCTGATATTGAGAGGAATGGATATCATGTATTTTTTCAATATGGATAAGTACTGTCTATGCCTAAATAGTCTAGATTCATATCATCAATGGTTCTTAGAGTTAAGGAGGGAAACCTCTATAGGTTGGGGGCTCAGCCTATGGGTGTTATGGATAGCATGATCAGAGAGACAAAGGATGAGGATAAGGTAGCTCCATGAGTAGTGAGGCAGGTAGCCTCACCAATAGTACCAGCTCAAAGGGAGCCAGATTTCATAGGTAGTTAGCCCTCAAGATCTAGGAGGAAGGAGAATCCTACCAAGACTATGCAAAGGAAAATGGAAAGGGAACAAACAACCTTGAAGGTTGTGCAGACTTAGAGGGATTCAATTTTTAGAAGGAGCATGCGGTCTTAGAGTGAGCCTAATCTCAGGGAGAGTCAGTTGTCTCAGAGGGAGAGATGGTATTCTATAGGGAGTTCCCCCTCAGGTTTAGATGTGAGAGAGACATATTCCATGACTGACTGATAGGTTTCATGGGTTGAGGAGGTCAGACAAGAGTTGCAGGAGCAAGTGACTTTTGAGAGTTGTGTACCTTCCATGGAGGATCTAGTTGACTCAACATGATTTGTTACAGTGATAGAGGAGGCATCCAGTCAGGAGATGGGATTTTCTTTTTTCATAGAGGGAGTAGCCAGTGAGGTAACTTGGACAACATGATTTTCTTTAGTGACTGAGGATGCAACCAATTAGATAGTTTTTTCCTCAGTGACAAAGAATGTGACCAGTCAGACATATTTTTCCTTAGTGACCGAGGATGTGGCCAATCAGGAAGAATATACAACAATTCTTGCTCCAATGACCGTGGATGCATCCAGTCAGACAGACTTGACAATGGGACTTTTACCCATGACATAGTTCATAGACCCATTTTCCACAGTGACAAAGGGAGTATCCAGTCTAGACTACTAGAGTACAGATGATGTGGAAGATTTAGAACTATATGTATTGTGTGTGATAGTGATGCATCCAAATGTTGGAGGATAGGATACCTCCTTCACTAAGAGGGAGTGTTGAGTTTGTAGCATTGGGAGGCATTCCCACTCATGGATTCTAGTGAGAATACCTTCTTCGCTAAGAGGGAGTGTTGATTTTTGTATCTTTGGGCAGGTATTCTCACATGACCCTAGGTGTTGGGCATGTGGAAATCGTCGTGGCAACCACATCACACTTTCGGGTTGGAGAAAACCCCTTTGGATTTGAGTTGGGCCTTCATGGGTTTGATGATGGGATTTGTGGGCTTGTGTTGGGGCTTCACACCCACAAGGAAAACCTAATTTGATGTTGACTTGTGGAGGGGCTTCTATGGGGACCCCTAAGGATTGTATATATATGAGAGAATTCATTGTGACATTATATCATTACATGAAAGAATGGAGTTAGAATAAAGTGAGTCTACACTTGTGTTAGGAGACTTGGTGATCTCAACAAAGGGAAATTTTGCAAGGTGGTGAATCTGACCCTGAAGAGATAAGCGAAGAAGGTCACACGTGTGGAGTGAATTTTTCATGCTATACATGGTTTGCAAGAGGATGCAACACCTATATATGTGGGTTGCAGAAGGATGAATCGTGTATATTGTATACATGTATTGTAGTGGAGAAAACAACATATATATGTGGGTTTCCAGTAAGGTGAATCATGTATCTGATTTTCTGGGCAGGTACAAATCCATACAAGCTGATAGGTGATGTCAACAGACCGTACAGTTGGTCTACAGTAGATTCGTGGGAAAAGGATATTTCCAAAATATTGTTGAGGTTTGGTTTTATAATTTGTATGGTTATTGGTGGACAAGGTTTTCCTCACATTTTGGTGACATTGTATTTGTTGGCTGAGAGGACTAGTTTTGTCCTCAGTCTTAGTGATAATGATATGACTAGTTTTTCCCTCAGATTTAAAGGATTTGATAAAGTTACATAACATAATTATGGTGTCTCTTGTGTATTGATGATTCATCTATGATATTTTTGTTTCCGCTGCATATGTTTTCAGTCAATAATTTCAGTGTAAAGTTGTTCAATGATAGTTAGATCACTAGGAAGCAATTTTCATATATGAAATTAGTCACATAGAGTTGCATGTGAAAATTGATACCAAGTTTCAACTCAGAAGAAAAATGATTTATTTTGTAATTCATACTTAGAGTTTGAAACATGTGAGTATAATCCTCATGCGAAATCATAAAGATGAAAACATGAAGAACACTCATACAAGTAGGAAGATGCATAGTTTGAGTTAGTCAGTCGGAAAAAATCATCAACAACAAACTTATTCAAGACATGCAATAAAACATCAAACCATGTAGCTACATAATATCATCAAGCACTTCAGAGTGAAAAGGTTTGAAGATAACGTGTCAATTCCATCATACAAATGTCAACGAAAAATCACAAGTCAATAAGCATCATGAAGGCATTTGAAATCATCAGATTGAAAGGAATAATAAACATCCATTAAAGATAATCATCAATCAAGATTAAACCCCCAACTCTGTCAAGGTAGGAAAATAAATAGCATTAGGCTCAAGCAATAGAAAATCAGGCATTGGGGATGAAATTTTAGTGGGGGGGGGGGGGGCTTTCCTTTCGCTTGTGTTAATACCCATATTTGAAAGGTTAAAATTCGGTATCTTATGCCAAGTTATAGAAACGCATGTGACAAAGACAAACATGCTACCAGAAGCAGGACATTTTTGTAGCGTGCCTTTTTTTTGTGCATGTCATGAATAGTTCTACAACCTGTGTCAAATTTTCTACAATCCGGTGTTAGTAGTCAAAACTATCCTATCAAAAAACATTATTCCTCGTCAAATTGATGCCAACTTCGCTATCTTCTTGTCATATTTGCATCAAACTAGTGAATATCCATGTCCCCCATTGAATCAATATGTCTATGTTTGTCAATGGATTGCGGTCAAACTTATGTCCCTTTGCTTTAATTTCTTCATGAACCTACTTTCACCTTGTTTTTTCTAAAGGACAAATAAAAAATCACTATTATAGAATTATTTTATACAAAATGATTCTATAGTTCTATTTGTTTGTTTGACTTAATTGTTAGGGTTGATTATTAAATAAATATGTTTCCTAGTAAAATAAAATGGATTGTGGTCAAACTTATGTCCCTTTGCTTTAATTTATTCATGAACCTACTTTCCCCTTGTTTTTTTTGAAGGACAAATAAAAAATTACTATTATAGAATTATTTTATATAAAATGATTCTATAGTTCTATTTATTTGTTTGACTTAATTGTTAGGGTCGATTATTAAATAACATTGTTTCCTAATAAAATAAAAATATCAAGTTTTGTACCCAATCTCCAAATTTTCTTTCATTCAAGTTCAAAGTCCAAACATAAGTCCTTAATCGAAACCCAAAGCACCATAGCTATCATCAAAACGGTTGTGGTCAAACTTATGTCCCTTTGCTTTAATTTATTCATGAACCTACTTTCACCTTGTTTTTTGTGAAGGACAAATAAACAAATTACTATTATAGAATTATTTTATATAAAATGATTCTATAGTTCTATTTATTTGTTTGACTTAATTGTTAGGGTCGATTATTAAATACATTGTTTTCTGGTAAAATAAAAATATCAGGTTTTGTACCCAATCTCCAATTTTCTTTTCATTCAAGTTCAAAGTCCAAACCTTTATAGAATTATTTTATATAAAATCATTCTATAGTTCTATTTATTTGTTTGACTTACTTGTTAGGGTCGATTATTAAATAACATTGTTTCTTGGTAAAATAAAAATATCAGGTTTCTTTTCATTCAAGTTCAAAGTCCAAACCTAATTTTCTTTTCATTCAAGTTCAAATTCCAAACCTATTTGTTTGACTTAATTGTTAGGGTCGATTATTAAATAACATTGTTTCCTGGTAAAATAAAAATATCAAGTTTTGTACCCATTCTCCAATTTTCTTTTTATTCAAGTTCAAAGTCCAAACCTTTATAGAATTATTTTATATAAAATTATTCTAAAGTTCTATTTATTTGTTTGACTTAATTGTTAGAGTCGATTATTAAATAACATTGTTTTCTGGTAAAATATCAAGTTTTGCACCCATTCTCCAATTTTCTTTTTATTCAAGTTCAAAGTCCAAACCTTTGTAGAATTATTTTATATAAAATTATTCTATAGTTCTATTTATTTGTTTGACTTAATTGTTAGAGTTGATTATTAAATAACATTGTTTTCTGGTAAAATAAAAATATCAGGTTTTGTACCCAATCTCCAATTTTCTTTTGTACCCATTCTCCAATTTTCTTTTTATTCAAGTTCAAAGTCCAAACTTTTATAGAATTATTTTATATAAAAGTATTCTATAGTTCTATTTATTTGTTTGACTTAATTGTTAGAGTCGATTATTAAATAACATTGTTTTCTGGTAAAATAAAAATATCATGTTTTCTACCCAATCTCTAATTTTCTTTTCATTCAAATTCAAAGTCCAAACCTAATTTTCTTTCCAATCAAGTTCTCATTCTACCCAATCTCTAATTTTCTTTTCATTCAAATTCAAAGTCCAAACCTAATTTTTTTCTTTTCATTCAAATTCAAAGTCCAAACCTAATTTTCTTTCCAGTCAAGTTCTCATTCAAATTCAAAGTCCAAACCTAATTTTCTTTTCAATCAAGTTCAAATTCAAAGTCCAAGCCTAATTTTCTTTCCAGTCAAGTTCTCATTCAAATTCAAAGTCCAAACCTAATTTTCTTTTCAGTCAAGTTCAAATTCAAATTCCAAACCTAATTTTCTTTCCAGTCAAGTTCTCATTCAAATTCAAAGTCCAAACCTAATTTTCTTTTCAGTCAAGTTCAAATTCCAAACCTAAGTCCTTAATCGAAACCCAAAGCACCATAGTTATCATCATAACACCCAAGCCCAAGCGCCCCTACAAGCTCACGGGACAAGAAATGTGCACCATGCATTCAAAAGCATGTTATACCTCGCCACATATAAACTTTTCCAAATCTTCTTTTTTTTGTCCATGTGGGATATATGTCCCAAGGAGATGAAATTTGAATGAGGGATTATAGTGTTTTCTTGGTCCGATAAGATATTTTAGTGACCATTTTAATGGTGGTCGATAGGCATTTCATGGAAAACTAAAACATAAATGGAATGCTCAAGAGGACAAGAAATGGAGGCCCAACCTGGAATGGAAGAGAGATGAGATTATTAGGCATTCTTCCCTTTGTACATAGTACAATATGGAAGTATATGTTCAGAAAGGTTGTTGATTCCCTTGGAAAAGGAATAGAACATGAAGACAAGTACATGAAAGGATGACGTTCAATACAAGCTCAAGTGTTAAGGGGATACATCACAAAAATGAAGCAGTGCTCAATGCATTAACCAAAGCTTCGTATTATATTATATAAATATATTAGATGTGAGGCTCATGATAGTTTTCCAGGAGTTTAAGGCCTCGTTCTTCTCAGGGACTGAATTCTTCAGTAATTAAATTTGAAGTGAAGGGCTATTCTCACATGACTATGAATGGTGGAGACAAAATCATTGCAAGATAATTCATCACCAATTGTGTTGAATCGACAAAACATTGAGCCATATACAAAACAAGACAAGCAAGTTGTTGTTCACTGCTAATTTTATGATTGGGATAGGAATGGCACAATATTTTAAAGTTTAAATAATTTCATCAAACCAAGCCTCCCAACAATTGCAAATGGATTCATTGAAATTGGTTTCACAATTGTTGCAAAAACTAGTATGGCTAATTTGTTGAAATTCCAGTGTATATAATTTTGAAACTTCATAAAGGGTGAACACAAGAGTGCTCGAACATCAATTTTTTGCTCCAATTGTACTATACTTGTATCAACATTAGACAAAGACTTATAGAGATAGGAATTTTATAGACAGGATAAGGTAGAACACTTGGCAGCAAAAACTCAGATTCAGAGGCATATAATCAACACGTGGCAAGAAGTTTGATGGTTCCAGAAGTATCTTTAGATATTCATTTTAAACCTTGATACCTGTCAACACTAGCTACCTGTTTGGAATTGAAGAAAGAAACAAAATAGGGTTTGGTCAAAGAAGCTGTTGTGAAAATAAGATCTACAACAGTCTTGCTATTTTTCAGATACATATCATTTTTTGTTATTCCTATCTTTAGCAAGAGGATATTTGATCCCTTTTTCTCTCGTAACTAATCATTAAACTATAATTGGAATCCCATCTATTTTATAATGAATGAAAAACATTGTAGAAGAGTGGGGGACTTCCTTTTATAAGGAGGCATAGGATTGAGTAGGAGGAGAAAGTAAGGGCTGGAAAAGGTAGTAAGAAAGAGTTTCATTCCTGCAACATATTATACTCATGGATTCAAACTTTTGATGGTTGGATATTGTATATTTTTACTTCATTTTCTACTTTATTTGAATATAATGAGCATTTCTACAATGCATTGATGTTCACATAGATTTATCTTCAATGGTGGTGAATATTTCTTTGTCAATTGCGTATTTTTGTAAATTGTGTTTCAAATATATGTTTCAAGTTTAAAATGATATTTTGAACTTGGAAATCTTATGCACATTAGTAAACAAGTTGTTCACTTGTGTTTGTGTATCTGCTCTCTATTCCTCCACATCAATTATCCATTAATTGTCTTTCCATCAAAGTGAATGCCCTTGACTATATGAGTTATTCTTAGTCATTTGATGTTAGTATATGAGATTTTCCAAATCCTCAACTATCCAACTTACTGAATCCATATCCCAATTAAACAAACCATTTCAATAACTAAGATGTGCTAGGAATCCCCTCCCAATAGTCAGAGAGAATCTTCTAGCACCAACATCTTTTGGCGTCGTTGTCGGGGATGAAGGAACGAAAACATTTTCCCTAGGAGAATGACATGATTAGTTCTAGCTCTTGATGGTGAAAAAGAGTAAGACACAAGTTTAGACTATGATCATTCACCTGGCGACCCCATGATGGAAGAATCCATTGGCGACTCCACTGATTCATAATTTCGAAGGCCATGGATGTTATCTTAGCTCATAGGTTTTCACCTTTTGATTTCTCGTTTGTTCCTAGTTTTCCAAATGTTGTGCCTATTGTGCATGAATGGGGAGACTTACTTCCAAGGTTCAAAGGAGATGATCACAATCATCCTGCACAACACTTGATCAATTTTAACCAATACATGGACCAGCTTGGTATTCATCATGAAGATGTATTGTTGAAAATGTTTATGTACTCTTTGGAAGGAGATGTGATACAATGGTACCGATATCTTCCTATCTCTAGAATTTATTCACTCAAGGACTTTTATACTGTGTTCCATTCATATTGTAAGAAATTTTGTCCTCCTGAGCTCCTCTTGAATGAGAAGATCAAATTTAAAAAACTTCTTGGAAATGATGATCAGGAGGGTTTTAGTGATGAAATTAATACAAATAAATTTCAAGATAACCATTCTCAAGATGTGTTGGACAGTCTTCAAGATACTTCTTACAATTTTTATGGCCATTCAAGTTGTCATCACGAAGAATTTTTTGTTGCAAATCCTTGTGAAGACAAATTTCATATTGAAGAAAATATTGTTGTAAACCTTTTTGAATAGAACACTATTGATTAGGAGGAAGTTTAGAATTGTTATGATTCTCAAGTTGTTTATATCCATATTGTATATGTTTTTGACATCATTTCAAATACATGTACTATTTCAAATTTCAATGAAAATCAGTTTGTTTTTGATGAATACTCGAATGATGAGGAACAAATTTTTACATCAACACACATGGAACTTTTCAATAGTGACCCTGTGTATGAAAACTATGGATTTGAGTTTATGGAAAGCAGTGAAGAAGGTGATGTTGAGCTTATATCTATTTCAACAACTGAAAATGAAGAGGTCTTACAAGATCAACTACCGTTATCTCTTTTTCCAAAAAATGTGATCAACAATGGAAGCAATTCTGAACCTCTTCCTGTTTCATTCTTAGAATTTCAAAATGAAGATATCGACATCATCCATGGATTAGTTCCTAAACAAATACTCAGAGACAATCCGATATTCAGCTAGAGAAGAAAAAGGAGGTCTTCATTGAGGTATCCTCTCATGTTTTTAATGATCTGATGGAAGATTATCTCATATCATTAAATGATCTCCAAATTTAGCTTTATTTTTACACAGTAAGGCTAGATTTGATTATCAATTCAAGTCACACGTTTTTATATTGTTGTTCATTGGAAGAGTCACAAGCAAGGAAAGGATTTATCGGTGCAATTCATTGCTTGAATGGTTCTTTTGGAAATTTTTCTTCACTTGATCTGATTGGTGTTGCTGATTAGAGTAGGAATCAATGTACAAAAATAAGCGCTCAGTATCAACATTTCATTTCAGTTTTTATTTTGTAGTTCAGTTTGCAGTTGGTATGCAAAATATGAATGAAATAAGACTCCATATCCCAATGGAGGCATCGGTGAATAAATTTTTAGTTTTCAGATTGGTTTTTTCAACGTGCTAGATTTTAGTTGTAGAGCAGGGTTGCAGATTTGCAGGGATTAAATGGATTGGAATTGGTTTGCATGTTCTTGGTACCTCATCGAGAGTACGCCGTCCCTAGTTGGAGTGAAAGAAAAAGTAAAGGGGGATTTTTGGCCACAACAATGGTATACTGTGCAAATTATCTACTCAATCACATCTCGACTCGAGTTGTTCCTTCCATGACTCCAGTCAAATGATGGTATAGGTAGAATCCCTTTGTTGGCCCTTGACCAAGTTTTGAGGATCCTTGGTCATGTGTGACCTATTTTTGGGACTTTGACAGGCTGTCGAAGGCGGAGCGCAAGACGAAGTGGAGGTCACGGGATCTCGGGCCCTTTTAGGGCCCTTTTTGGGATTTGAGATTATATAACAGGTATGGGAATGTCGGCCCATGGATTTACCCATGCTTAGGCCTATTTTGTATGTATAAATAGATGCTAAGGCGATGTAGTGAGTACAAATGGATAAGTGCTAGAGTTGGATCTTTGTGATCAAGAGTTGTGTGCTTAGTGCAAGTCATTGTAAGAGACTGTGGAAGGTTGTGTGCTTAGATCTACTCTGGGAAGGAGGATCTAGTGAGTTACGTAGATCCCCTGTCCTCTGTGGAGTAGGGTTTTTGAGGCTCTGTGCATGTAACTGATTGAAGAAGCTAATAAAGAAGACAAAGAATTGGTGGACGTAGCCCCAGGGTGGGGGTGAACCACGTACATGCCATGTTGCTCTACTTTGTGCGATGTATTTATGTGTTTATGTGTTTATTTGCTTAGTGCTTTAATATAGATGAATGATCTATTGATGCTTAGTGCTTAATAATATGGATGGATGTTAGATCTGACCAGGGGTGATTTTAAGAACCCCCCCTAAATTTATATGTATAATAAATGGGCGAATCCCCATGATACATAGGAAAAATTGAGGGCTATTTTATCAATAATATAAAATGTATATATAATTTTTTGGCGAATATTTTAGTCA
>ML790162.1:0-18372 GCA_009831015.1 Picea engelmannii | reverse complement strand
AAAAGTTTGATATCTTGGATGGGTAATAAAGACGAAGGACTAGGTAAATAGTAAATACCTATCAAGTCGTTTGGAAACCCTAGTAATTATTGACCGCCAAAGCCTCACGCGGCACCATCCGAGTTTTTTCTGCTCTGAACAGGTAGCTCCACCAGGCTAATAACTGTAACAAATTCTAGTTTCTTCTGCTCTGAACAGGTGGCTCCACCACTAGCATCTCTGACTCTTTCCCTTTTTTTCGTTCCGTCTAGGGGAAATAAGCACGAAAATTCAATATATGTAAACCAGGCCTTGGGGAATTAGATATTTTCGGGATGGTCACTAGAGAGAGAAAATCCCATACAATTTATATCAGGTGCGAGGGCCAAAATGTAGCTACCCAGTGCCCATACCACAAAATCTGGGTGAATTAAACCATAAACCCCGATTTTACCAAATGGGTGGGCGAAGAAGTTATCAAAAATTCCCATACTTCTAGAAATTTGGCTAATGGAAGCTTGTCCCTCCAAATTGCAGGGGCGAAATATAATTTTTTGTCCTCAATCTCTCCTAAAAACATGAGCTAACCCTGTACATGATTTTTCCCCTAAAATAAATTATGGGCTAATGATATAAGTTTTAAAAAATCACTTTAATACAAAAAATTCGCCCAATAAAAAATTGGAAGCCCCTAAATTTCGCCCATGGGCGAAATTTCGCCCCTAAAATCATCTATGGATATGACTAATATACATATGCTTAGTGCTTGAATCTGCTAGATCTGATCTGTTTCGTCGTGCTAAGTGTTGCTAGATTCTAGATCTGGTTAAATACTGCAATGCACTGTAATTAGGGATTAACTGCACTGTAATTGAGACTAAATATTGATGAATGTTAACTGTTGAGTGCTCTATTAAGTGTTAGAATCACAGATCTGTGTCCCAGCTAAGGTTGTAGAAATCTAAGTCCTGCAACCACCCCTGCCTCTACCTCAGGTTAGACTTCATCTACTTCGCACGTGTTTCTGAAATGGCTGGTAGTTAGGGTTTTGTTGGTGCGATGTTGTAGCATTGAACCCTGGGTCTGCCCCTGTGCCAACAAATGGTTCTGTTGTCAGGACCGAAACTGTGATTGCTGGGAACTGAGGAAAAAGAAGCTTGGTGCAAAGATCTGACCTAAAATCGTGAAAGCTATGTGCGTAGATCTGTCACCCTAGTGTGTAGTGTTCTACTTGATCTGTGAACCTCTGTGCCAAGAAGGGTCAGATCCAAAGAAAAGAGGTAAGATCTGCAAGCTATGTGCTCTGATAAAGGTAAGAATAGTAAAAAGTTTTAGATCTGGAAGCTTTGTGCTCTGCTGAAAATAAGATTAGTGGAAATTTTTGTTTCTAAAGTATGGATCTAGGTATGTTTGATAATATTTGTTATAGCTTGAAAACTAGGGCACTGATAGAGGAAAGAAGATTTGATATGAGTAGATATGATAAGAATAGTGAAAGATATGTTATACCTATGCATAGAGAGAATGTTTGGACTAACAAATTGATGAAGAATCCTAGAAAGAATTTTTTGCAGGTTAGCTACCATGATCCTAGTGCACAATACAGGAAAGGCTGGGGATCATTTAAGATAAATAGAGGATTAACCCTTTGTTACAGTTGCACAAAATTGGGACATCTGGCTAAGGAATGCCCTGGAACCCTATGTTGCAAATCTATGGACCATGAAGTTTTGGATTGCCCTAGAATGATTGCTAAGGTTGAAAGGATGAATATGAAACAAGAAGACCATGAGAAAGTTCAAGCAACTGAGATTATGGCAGAACCCCAGAAAGAATCAGAAAAAGTATTGCTACAGATGAAAGAAACCCTGAATGACCATCGACATATCATATTATCATAGATCTTCAAAGAAAAAGAATGCATTGAAGTAAGAATAGGAGACTTCAAAATTGACTGTGTTATGGATGAGGAAACACGGTTGAATATCATGGCAGAAAGAACTTGGGAAATTCTAGGAAACCCTGCTATGATTCCTTCATTGGGAGGAATAGGATTATTCAGAGGAAAGATGATAACCCTATGTGGAAGACTTACCCAGATATCTATGAGTGCCAATGGAACTTCGACAAAGGAAGAATTTGAATTTATTAAAATTATTGAGAACAATGCTCCATTTGCTATGTTACTAGGAAAACCTTGGATTGAAGGAGATCAGGCCAAAAGAAAAGAAGAAGAAATCTTAGAGCAGAATAAGTAAGAGTTAAAAGATTTCATGACTAATAGGATCGCACACTTGATTGAAGAACAAGAGAACCGAGGAAAGCTATTTAAAACCAGAGACTTGGATGTCAAAGTAGGAAGAACACCAGAAAACCTATAGAAGACTGAAGTACCTATTCCAGATACAGATGAAGTATTACCCCTGATTTTTAGGAAAGAATCTCACCAGCATGAAGTTACTCTGCCAAAAGAAGACAAGAATCAGAATGGAAAAAGGAATTCTGAGATGAAGCTCATTGGAAAGAAGGCTAGAAAAATAAGTAAGAAGAGAGACACGATCAAAAATTTATAGAAACTTCCAGAGGGAACTTCGCAGAAGGAAAATTTGAAAAATTGGAACTTCGCTGGGATATCATAACCGTGTCACATGGCACTTTGCCATGGCAATGTAATATAGTTGTTGGGGACAGTATAACTGTTAGACTGACGACCCGAATGGGTATAATGGAATTTATGATCAAAAAGTTCACCACCAGACCATTGGGACTGTGCCATAATAGACATAACTGAGCTAATGAAGGCTTCTCAACCGTTGCAAGAGATTCGTTGCCAAGTTATCTATTTATCCCGTCGTTCCACGCAACGAGAACACTTTTGCTAACCGTGAATCTAAGCCCGCAGACTAGTTGATTTCACACAATGATCATCACAGTATTACCATTCATCATGTTGCATTGAGCAGTTACTCTTCGAACCCAAGATATTCAACCACGAGCGTGCATGTCAGATGAGCTTAGCGCTGCAAAGAAAATTGTCGAAGAAGTTCTCATTGACCTAATGACTGAAAGAGTAATGTCTGAAAGAGTAATGTCTGAAAGAGAAATGTCTGCAAGTATTCAAGTGTCATCAACGAGAGGAGTGCAAGCCTCTCCATCGACTTCTCGCGGAGTCGAATCATCCCGACCATCAGCAGAAAAGAGAACCAAACACATAGATGACCTAACCAATGCGAAGTTGATCCCATCCATATTGCCCAATTACATCTCTCCTCTGGCCAGCGTGGTGAGTCAAGATAGCATGCCAAGAGATTTTGAGTACTCCATGATTACTGTGTACCTCCCAAAGGGGATACGCACAGTTCGCATGCAGTAGGACAAGATCACAGCGCTGAAGTTCAGTGACTTCAACCTCGGAGATCGCAAGAACTACAGTATGTTCGCCCCGTACAAATACCTGACCAGGATGAAGGGGAAGAACTCCAAGATGATCCCCCAACCATGGACGATGAACCTCGTGGAGTTCACCCTGCTAAATGTAATGAAAATCCCACACTTCAGAAGGCACCAAGAAGTGAACGCCTATGTCAAGCTATTAATTTCATGTTACCATGGCGGTTACTTATGGCTAGACCATCATATTACAGTTGATCTGACATTGATCCATAGGATCATGGGATTAAGTATGTAAGGACCCGACCCACAGGATTTCTATCCAGGAAAAGCCACAGATCACGCACTAGCATAGAAGATCAAAGATACATATGATGATGTTGAAAAGGGGACGCGAGGCTACATGGTAGCCTCCATCCAGAATGGTGCCTAGCCTGCCAAATAATAGTCAGAAAGTTAGTAAGGAAGAACAGACCTACGTAGGTCATAGGCTTTGTCGTTGACCTCACAGGGAAGTGCATGGAAGGCCTGTAGATGAATTGGGTGAAGTACCTAGTTAATCAACTGGAACTAGACTGTCACGAAGCACAGTATCAGGGATACAAGTTTCACTTTAGCTGGCTCCTAATCCTCGTCACTTTTGTTTCCTAGGAGATGCCGGAAGGTGCGACCTACCCGGATATTGAACCATTCGATCCTCTTGTTGCAAAGTTCACTACCCTTTGGTACTCGAGTGATATGAACAAACAGTGGCAGTCGAATGTTGTTTTTCACACCTATTACCTGCAGCTAAAGAGATCCATCGAAGTTGAACCTCACATGACTCTGAACACCCTACAGAGGTTCCGACCCCTGATGAAGTTCTGCGTAGATCGACACTTCATCTAGATAACAACATGAGCTGATGAACATAAGGAGCAGCTTCAGTCGTACTACAATCTCACAGAAGAAGACCTGGAGGAGATCACAAAGGACTGGTCTGTAGAACTCCTTATTCCCACAAACCCTGTAGAGATGTCTGACCCTGACAGACCAGAGACCACGCATAAAGAACATGATACACCCAGGCCCAGGAGAATGAAGAAGACCGAAGAGGTCCAAGATTTAAGCAGTGCCTCAGGAAAGACTGCTTCAGTATCACTTGACCGAGGGGGTGATGACGAAGTAGAAGAACTAAATGGAAAAGGAGATAAACAAAAGCCAGGTGAAGTAACACTGCCCAAAGACGAGGTTGACCCCCTGAAGAAGAGGAAGGTTTCTCCCCAGAAACCTTCTTCCTAGAAGAAATCAAAAGCCATCGTGACCAATATGAAGACCATGCTTACTTTTGATGATTTTGATTTCATCATCGTAGCTCTCAAAGACGCTTCACTGGAAATCATGGAGAAACAAGAAGCCAAGCAGGAGGAAATGTACGATAGAATTGAGGTCGAACTCTGAGGGGTATAGCAAGCCCTTTAGTCCAGTAGCATAGTATCCACTACGCCCCTTCCATCAGGAGAACCAAAGTTGGGAGATGAGCCAATGCAACTCCACCGACTAGTTGATGCGGTCGAATCTTGCCTTCGTCGCTCAAGAAGAAACATAACAAGCCACCTAGGCCTTGAAGCAAGTGCAAGGCATACTCGTAGAAAAAAGCAGAGTTGCAGAGCAGGAGAAGGTTTCTCTCTAGGAAAAGTTTGAAGAAGAAAAATCCCATATGCAATAAGAAAAATAACAATTGCTTGCAGAGAAACTCGAAGTGAAAGAAGCAATCAACAGATACCTCTGCTCTATGACAGGATTAGAGCCACAAGAAGAATACTGAGTCACGCATCAAGTAGAGTAGCTCGTAGAAGCTATCCAGCATCTACAACAATGAATAACAGAGTTAGATCTCCACAAATGCCCAACACCCCGTAGGATGTGAGGGACCAAAGAGAAGCAACCGCTCGAAGCGTAGTTGAGAGAATAAAGGTCCTTGCTATGGAATGTAAGAAACTCACTAATCACAGTGCCCAGACCTATGATCAAATCATTGAGAATCCAGAACTAAAGGCAGTGGAGTCGCACCTCCAAGAGGCGAAGTATCAAGTAGAAACGATACAGGCACATTTGAAGCCCCTGTCAGCTGTGGAAAGAATGATGCAATCCCAAGAGAAGCACAATTCCCAGCAGTAGGTCCACACTATCCAGAGCAAAGTCATGGAAGTGACTCAGAGGCTCCAACCTGTATAGGATAAGGCTTACCTACTGTTCACAAAGATCGAAGGTCGAGGAGTAGAACTGGAGCAAGTCGTCACCGCAGTTGAACAACGCCTAGAGGGACCTGTCAATGAAGTAGTCATACAAGAGTTCGCTGAACAAGAGGTTGTGTCATAACAACAAGTCAAAGCAGCTCGATCCACGGTCGAGGCTTTTGAAGCAGAACTAGTTTGATCAGAGTGACTCGGGATGAGTCACAGGTGAGTGTTGGGGGCCTATTGGCCCTTTACCAAGTTTTGAGGATCCTTGGTCATGTGTGACCTATTTTTAGGACTTCGACAGGTTGTCAAAGGCAGAGCGCAAGATGAAGCAGAGGTCGCGAGATCTCGGCCCCTTTTAGGGCCCTTTTTGGGATTTGGGATTATGTAATGGGTATGGGAATGTTGACCCATGGATTTACCCATGCTTAGGCCTATTTTGTATGTACAAATAGATGTTAAGGCGATGTAGTGAGTACGAATGGCTAAGTGCTAGAGTTGGATCTATGTGATCAAGAGTTGTAAGTGCTTTGGTGCATACTATGTGAGACTTGAAGAGCTAAGTGCAAGTCATTGTAAGATTTTGTGGAAGGTTGTGTGATTAGATCTACTCGGGGAAGGAGGATCTAGCAAGCTGCACAGATCTCCTATCCTCTGTGGAGTAGGGTTTTTGAGGCTCTGTGCATGTAACTGATTAAAGAAGCTATGAAAGAATACAAAGAATTGGTGGATGTATCCCCAGGGTGGGGGTGAACCACGTACATGTTGTGTTTCTCTACTTTGTGTGATGTATTGATGTGTTTATGTGTTTATTTTCTTAGTTCTTTAATATAGATGAATGATCTATTGATGTTTAGTTCTTTAATATAGATGAATGATCTATTGATGCTTAGTGCTTAGTAATATGGATGGATGTTATATCTGACTGATATACATATGCTTAGTGCTTGAATCTGCTATATCTGATCTGTTTTGTCATGCTAAGTGCTGCTAGATGCTAGATCTGGTTGAATACTCATGCAATGCTATGTAATTAGGGTTTAACTACGTTATAACTGAGATTGAATATTGATTAATGTTAACTGTTGAGTGCTCTGTTAAGTGTTAGAATCACATATCTGTGTCCCAGCTAAAGTTGTAGACATCTGAGTCCTACAACCACCCCTACCTCTACCTCGGGTGAGACTTCATCTGCTTCGCAGGTGTTTCTGAAAGGGCCGTTAATTAGGGTTGTGTTGGTGCGTTGTTGTAGCGTTGAACCCTGGGTCTGCCCCTGTGCCAACACCTTCAGTCAACCACCTCTGTATATTTGGATGTGTTATCTATGCTCACATTCCATATGATTACATAAATAACTTGGATGAAAATATTCATTCTTGCATCATAATGGGCTACTATGAAGAGTCAAAATCCTATCAACTGTTTGATCCTATCAAATGACACATCATTATCAGACGTAATGTTCGGTTTGATGAGAAGTATTTTTGTGTTAAGTTTTTGAATTTCTCTTTTGCATTACTATAGGATGATCCATTTTAGGTTGTCTCTGAAACCGGTTCACCCATTCCATTCTTCAGTCCTTCGACTGGGTAGTCGAACTTTCTCCCAGTTTCGACTAGAATGTTGACCTCTGAGTCGACTAGTCCATCGTCCTCTATTTTGACTAGTCCAACAATTGACGACCCTCCAAATTTTGATCAACCTGGTGAAGTGAATCATGGTTCAAATGTTTATTTTCTACCCCATTCTTTTTCCAAGATAGCTGAAATTACTGGAGCTGATGTTGGAGATACCTCCTACAGATGTCAGACTCAAATTCAAAAGAAACATGTCAGCGTTGCCTTGATGAATCATGTTCTTGAAACCTCATACCTTGTTACCTACTAAGATGTTGAATGACGATCTGAATGGGAGTAGTCCATGAAGACATAAATTAATTCTTTGTCAAAGAATCAAACTTGGGAATTGGCTCCCTAACCTCAAGGAAAGAATATTGTGAAGTGTTGATGGGTCTACAAGACCAATTTTATCTTTGAAGGTGTTTTTGAGTGACATAAATCATGCCTCGTTGCAAATGGATTTTATCAACAAGAAGGAATAGAATACACTGAAACCTTTTCCCCCATTTCAAAGATGACCTTATCTCACTTGATTCTTTCCCTTACCGCTCGTTTTGGATGTAAAATCCATCAAATGGATGTGAAGAGTGCCTTTCTTCATGGTGACCTATCTGAAGAAATTTCCATGGAACAACCACCTATCCTTGTGATATATTCGAATCTAATTTTTCGATTCAAAAATTCACTTTATGGTTTGAAGCAGCCTCCTCGAGCCTGGTATACTAAGATCGATAATTTTTCCTTTGACTTGGCTTCAAACGGTGTGAATTTGATCATAGCCTATATGTTCTCCACACCAATGGAGACACTTTGATTGTTGTTGTATATGTATATTATTTTCTCATTACTAACGATAATAATGATCTCATCCTTTGATTGAAGAAACAACTTGTTGACTCCTTTTACATGACAACTCTTAGCTCTCTACATTATTTTTTTTGTCTTCAAGTATTACCACTTTGTGATGGATTTTTCATTTCTCGATCTAAATATGTGATGGATCTGTTGACACATTTTGAGATGGTTGATTTAAATCCTTGTGCTACTCCTTTTCAGTATGGAGTGAAGCTTACTAAAACCCGTCAAACACTCGCTATCGATGCTACACTTTATCAACAATTGGTTGCAATTTTTTTTTTATCTTACTCATAATCGACCTAACATTTCCTTTTATGTTAGTGTGGTTTCTTGGTTCATGCAGGACCTCAAAGAAATCCATTGGAATAAAATCAAATGAAATTTTTGTTATCTAAAGGGCACCACTCATTATGGTACCAAGTATTGTCGAATTTCAGATTCCCTTGTCGACTACACTAACTCTAACTGGATTGACAACAATGATGATCCGAATTCCACTTTTGGTTATTTGTTTTTCTATAGCACTGGACTTTTGGTGTGGTCATGCAAGAAACATAAGGTAGTCTCCTTGTCGACTACGAAAGTAGAATATCCTGGCGTTGTTCAAGTAGGTGCTAAAGTCATATGGATTCACCAAATTTTGGGAGAGCTTTGCCTTCTTGTTTTCGACTACAATCTGTTGTGATAACCAAAGTGCCATACAAGTTGCTAACAATCCTCTTTCCCATAGTAAGATTAATCATGTTGAGCTCCATGCTCACTACTTGAGATATTTGGTTCATGAGAATGTTGTCTCTCTTTAATATTGTAGAACAAAATATCAAGTTGTTGATATCTTCATGAAACCTTTAGATGAATCCATATTTATCAATATTTGCATGATGCTTGGGATTCAAGAAGATGCAATTATGGGGGGGTGTTCTAGTGATGTAATTTCACCTTCTAAAACTCCAAAGTTGTGCGTTGAATGGGGGTATTGGAACATCAATCATTTATGATTCATCACACATCTCCTAGGTTTAGTCGGTCGAGAGGTCGAACTGCATGTAGATACAATTGGTCAGGAAATTGACCAACACACCACACCAGTCGATCGAGTAGTTGACATGCCTGTCGGTAGGAAAGTCGACCAACAATCGAAGATATTCGAATGGTGGATCGACCAACCTAGCAATTGAATATGAGTTGGACATGTAGGTGGTCTTGTTGAGCCGACTCGACAGAGAAAATTTTGAGGAGTCAACTCTAACAACCAATGGTTACATGTGGACGAGATCTTTTGGATTTTATGGAAATTACTTAGATCTTGAGGCTATAAAAAGATACCCCTCGGATCATTATCTATCATGTGACTTGATATTGTGCAATAGATCATGCAGATCAAGATGTATAATAAGGACTCTAATGTTCAAATCACAGTGTGCTTTTCTTAAGTGTTATAACGATGTCTTTAGACACCACCTCTTATCTTCAAAAAAATTATTCCTCTTTGATCATCTACAATATTGTGTCTTCTATTTCATGTCGTGTTCCACCATATTCCCCAACATCCTTAAGGATTTTCCTATAGATTTATATTTACCTCTAGATTTAGATCTCCCACTCGAAGAATTATTTTTATTTATATCCATGGATCATCCCCATACAGATAAGGCATCCATTCTCTAACTATCCATGATTTTCCTCCACCTTTATTCATCATCAAACTTTAATGTGGTTTCATTACTCCCAATATCTACAACCAAACTATCCCATGAATCTAGAAAAGAACACAGTAAAATAATGCTATGTCACCAAGTCTCCATCATTCATCGTCAAGAGGTACATATTTTTCCAAAGGAAAAATTTGTTTACCAGGGACTTAGACTGATACAAATCCCCTAACTTAACCCATAATGCATTGTATGTAGCTTCTCTTGATACATTCACTAACACTGAATCTAAAATACACAACTAGATTGTGCTCTTTTCCTTTCTATCCAACTTCATCCAGTATTCCATCGGCATACCCATAAGTGCAATACCAGGATCCATAGAGACCCACTATTCTTTGTCTTCCAAAATATCCTCCATATTGATCTTCCATAGCTCAAATATTTTCCCATTAAATTTCTTAATCTCAATTTTAGAATTGCTCGCCTTTCTCTTTCACCATAAGAATCACCATTGCAGAGCTCCCCTTATCACAAACCCAAGATAACCAAACCCTTAGAAACAAACGCATCCCCCTAAAGCCAATAAACTTTCTTTGATACCAAATGTAAGTTTTAACCTTTACAGTATAGCAATTATATCAACACACACATAGATTCTTTATAAAATAGAAAGAAAAACAATAACATCCACACACAATACTAAGAAATTTACCCTAGAAATCCTTAACCGAGAAAAACATCAAATGTTTAGAGCCTCACCTCTAACTCTTCTTATATTAAATTCACCATTTACAATACAATATATATGATTATGTAGCATCTAAAACCCTAATAGATTATCTGGGATTGGATTCCTTAACATGAATTATATTAAAATGGGTTGAAAAACAATTGGCCAAAAACCGCCAAAAACATACCAAAAACAACCCAAAAAATAGAACACATACCAAACAAAGATATAACACATACCCAACAAGGAGGATAAAAGAGATTTGAAAAATTAAAATAAATCTATTGACGATGTGGTCATGCAAATCCTCACTCAAACCTTAGATGAGAGATTTCCTAAATGAGATAAGGTGATCCAAGAAACTAAAGAGAAAAAAAGATGATATAAAGATTGAAATTGAACAAAATTTCACCACTAACTAAATCCTTTGATGGTTTATATTTGAGGACGGAGATAATTATGGATGGGTTCCTAAGGGAATCCACCCTCCCAAGGTTGAATTAAGAAATTTTGATAGAACACATGTCTTTTCTTGTGTGAACCAAATAGATCAATACTTATAATTACACAAGAATATCAATGATAAGAAAAATAATTCAATAGAAACTCTTTACTTTGAGACAAAACCATATCAATGATATCAATGGGTAGTTAAAATTCGCTCATTTATAAAAAAATTACGTGGAATTTATTTATTAGGGACCTATAAGTACAATATGATAAGGTTTTGGAACAAGACTTGTTTACCGGGTTGATGAGAATCAAGCACTTGGGATCTACCAATGATTATAATTCACAAATTCAAGTATTATCCATAAGGGTGGATAACATGAGCAATTAATATCTATTGGAAACTTATAGGGGTGCATAAAGAAGACATTTAACATGAGATTATGTTAAAAGGTCTAGAGAATGTTGATAAATTCATGGAATTGTTTTGTCATATTGAAGCCAAGAATAGAGCTACATGCAAGTATGTCAAATGAACATATGGAGGAAGTAAGGATATATTTGTTCCTCATAGGGAAACAACACCCCAAGCCACCCAAATATCACAGAAAGAAATAGACAAAAGGATTATGATTTGGTCGTAAGAGCAAATGTTCTAAGGGGCATAAATATCAAGAAAAAAATTTCTTCACATAGAAAATAATGAATATGAGGAGATAAAGGCATTCCCTCAAATGAGTGAGGAAGATATTGTGAACATGGAAAGAAATGAACTAAATACAAGGAAAAAGACTATGACTTGGTTGTAAGAGAAAATGGTCCAAGGGGCATAAATTCCAAGAAAAAAATTGTTCACATTGGAAAATAATGAATATGAGGAGATAGAGGCAATCTCGCAAATGAGCAAGGAAGAAATTGTGAACCCAAAAGATCAAGAAAGATATTTATAATTTTTTCACAATATAGATCAAGATAACAAGTATGAAATATTGGTTCATATATTAGCAGGGATATCAATGCCTCGATCCCTCAAGATCATAGGATACATTACGAGTAAAAAATTCATAGTACTTGTTTATTCAAATAGTACCCATAACTTCATTGAAAAAACATTATTAGATGCTTTTTCATGAAGAGAAGGCATCTAGCTTATACTCCATTACATCTACCATTTCTATGTGATTGGAAGAAGCTTGAAAACAATGGAAATAAGATTGTAGTACTAGATGGAGATTACAATTGTTACAAGAAGTAAAAATCTTCATAGAACATTGTAATTTGAAGGGAGACACATTGTGGCACAAGCGTAGAATATTTCCATGCCATTAATCAAAGATAAAAAAATAAAAAAATACTTATGGGGTCACATAACTCTCTGATTGGGGATATTTAGGTTTCCTCAAAACACATAAAAGAATCAAAAATACATTTTTTGGGGAAGTAATAGTATATTCAAAAATTTGTGAGAGAATGCAGGTGTCCCAAGGAAATAAAGGAGAGACAATCAATACATCAAGGTTACTTCAAGCATTATACACACTTAATCAAATATGGGAAGAAATATCAATAAAATTCCTTATGGGACTACTAAAATAAGAAGATATATGTTATTTTTTTGGTGGTGGATAGACTCACAAAATACACATATTTTTAGGGAATTGAAAGTACATATATTGTAATCCAAGTGATGAATTTTTCTTAAAATATTCATAGGATTGATTTCTTTCCAAACGTAATAATAAGTGATAGAAAAAAAAATCGCAATCAATTTTAATCCGAAAATAGATGGTCAAACTGACATTCGAGAAAATGTTTGGAGGGTTCTTTTTTTGTTATGTTTCAAACAAACAATCACAATGAGTCAAGTGGTTCCCTTTAGCAGAATGGTGGTGTAATATAACCTATCACATAGCTACTAAGAATCCTCCATTCCATTCTTTTTATGGATACCCAACTCCTAGTATCACCTCTTACTTATAGAATCACTCCGAAGTATAGGAAGTGAACTCACATATTGGAAATACTCATGAAACTATACAAATACTTAAAGAAATCCTTTTAATGGTTCCAAATAGGATGAAGTAATAAGCAGATCAACATCGTAGTGAAAGACACTTTGATGTTGGGGATTGAATATATCTATGAACCCAGTCCTATAATCAATCCACTCTAAAATGAAAGAATAATCATAAATTAGCTCCAAAAATTTATGGACCATATAATATCCTACAAAATTTGGAGAAGTGGATTATGAGTTGGAGTTTCCTTCTTCACACATTCATAAAGTTTTCCATGTATTTTTCCTAAAAAAGGTCTTTGGATAGACTATTCTAGCATAGATTGAACTTCCAGAGTTTGATGAATAAGGAAAAATTATTCTTGAACTATAGGTAGTTATTCATTGTCATTCTCTTCCTCTTAGGAATAGAACCATGACTAAGTAATTGATTAAGTGGGAGAATATTCCTATAGAAGAAGCCACATGGAACATGATCAGTTCATGAAGAAACACTCGCAATTACAAAGCTTTGAGGGAAAATCATTTTAAAGGGGGGATTATATTATGGTCCTTAGCCTCATTAATTATAAGTATATTAATTGTAGTTCGATCAA
Organism: Picea engelmannii; assembly: GCA_009831015.1. NCBI lineage: Eukaryota > Viridiplantae > Streptophyta > Pinopsida > Pinales > Pinaceae > Picea > Picea engelmannii. The sequence goes on along the minus strand of ML790162.1, from coordinate 4,856 downwards.
CTTAGTATTTATTAAGACACGAGTAAAGTAACACTCCTTCTTTTTGAAGAAAGTGTTCTCCACCAAACTAAGTATCTCCCTCAACATCTCAGAGTTCCCCTTGGCCAGGGGCTTCATCAAAATATCAAGAACCTACAAATACTCAAGAACATACTCAAGAACCTTATCTCCCTTCTAAACTCTTCCACCGAGGAAATTGTACAAATGTCGATGTGCTTGGAGAAATCATGAAACACCAGATTCTCATAGATCTTAATGCAACTTTCATTTTCATGGCATAATTGTCATGGTACAATACAATGATCTCTAACATCTAATCGATCAACTTTTCTATTATTTTTCAAAGCCATATGGCCTTACAAATATTATAACTAGAAGCCATATACTTTACCTCTACTAAACTAAGTGAAACTACTACTTGTTTGTTGTTGAACCAAGAAATCATTCCTAATCCCAAGATTAAACAAAACCCTAAAGTGCTCTTCCTATCACTTTCACCTCCTACCTAGTTAGAATCAAAAAATTATTGCAACACCAATTCACCATCTCCCACATACCTCAATTCATAATGAACTAACCTTTCAAGTATCGAAGCACATGCTTGGAAACTTTCCAATTAATTTCCTTAGGTTCAACCATGAATTGGCTCCATGTGTTCACAACAAATCATATTTCAAGCCTAGTTTTCATTAGTTACATAAGGGAACCAATAAATTGCATGTACAATGAAGGATCTACCAAATCTGAATCTAAATTTACAAATAAATTTATATTTGGAATCATAGGAGTGGCCAAGAGTTCATAATCCATAATTTTTAAAATCTCTTTATAATATCCAATATGCACTTCCCTTATCTAATAAAGAAATCATTTGTACCTCGTCAAACCAATAAACCCAAAAAATAGTGCATAAGGACAATGTACTTCATGTTAAATTCATGAACTCTATCTTGCATTAGAAGAGTCTTAGAAGTACCTATAAGTATTAGGTCATCTGCAGGCAATACCAAGATAATTATATCATATTTATCAAGTAAATACTAAATATTTGGATCTACAATAGCCTTGGAGAATCCAAAATTAAGTAAGTATTCACTAATCCTAGAGTATCATGCACATGGTTCCTACTTTATCCCACAAAGGGCCTTTTTCAACTTGTACATGGGTATCTTATAAAACCCCTCAATTGATTAATATATATTACTAACTCAATTAGACCATTAATAAAAGAAGTACTTACTTAGGTTTGTCGGTTTGTATAAATACCAACAAAAAATTAATGTTAAGGACACAATAATTATAATGGAAGAAGATGTGAAAACTAGAGAAAAAGTCTCATCATTATAATACCCCAATATAAACCATGAAAAATTATGTTTATTCCTTCAAGTGCAAAAGGAAAGCCCAAGGCCTGGCAAGAAAATGAATATGTGAGATGGCGTGACCTTGTGAAGGGGGTATGCTTAAGTTTTAAACTTTTGAAGTAAAGAAATGCATACAAATTCTTAAGAAAAACATAAATTAATCAATGGCTCATACACACAGTACACATATATTTACATTGGAAACCCTTAATTGGGAGAAAACCAGTCTTTCTTGGTGTCGCACCTCTCAACTTTTTAGTGTATTGATTTCACTATTCACAATATATAAAATATTTTAGGTATTTCATATCTACCAAAACCCTAATCCCTTAATCTGATATTAATTTAGAAAACCACTAAAAATAGAAAAAAAAACGTCAAAAAACAAATTTGGGGCACTACCCTGAACCCTATCGGATCCCATCCTGGATGATACCCTGAACGTTGTCAAATATGACACACCCCCCCACACACATGAAAATAATATAGAATGTACCCAACATTCTCCCACTTGGTGTTTTCTTTGCATACAGGGAATCACGGGATTCCATAGCCAACAATCCAGGGTGACAATTCCCATAATTTCTCTACACCAAGAGAACTTCTTGGCGATCATAGACTTTTTCAATGAATTTAAAACATTCTTCAAAGTGTCAACCTTCTCCAGCCACACCTTCTTGTCTTCAACCATTTCCTTCACAAAGTGATACTAAACATCAATATGTTTTGTCTTTGATTGATAAGTTGGGTTCTTTTCCAGAAACATTGCACTCTGACTGTCATGATATTACCTTACTTCTTGTTGTAACAACCCAATACTTGAACACAATCTATGTAACCATATTGATTACTTTCTTGCATGAGTGGTTTCCATGTATTCAACTTCTGTTGTTGAGAGTTCCATTGTGTCCCGTCTCTTTCTCATCCTACTGATTACTCCTCCAAATAGGTTAATCACAAATCCATTTGTAGATATTTTGTGATCCATATCTCCATCCTAGTCTACATCAACAAACCCATGTATCTCCAAGACTCTATCCAATCCTGGTCTTCCTTGGTAGAAAAATCCATAACTATAAGTTCCACACAAATACCTAAGAAACCCTTTTTATTGTTGTCCAATGCTCCTTTCCTAGTTTTTACATATACCTTCTCAAAACTCCCACTGCATGTGCAATGTACGGTCTATTATAGACCACTGCATACATCAAATTACCAATTGCACTAGCATATGGTACATGATACATGTCCTCTTCCTCTTCCTATCTCTTGGGATACTGATCTGCATATAAATTTACACCTATGGGAATAGGAACCTTAACCGATTTACTTTCATGCATATTGAACCTATGCAATATTGTCTCAACATATTTCTCTAATTCAACCATATTTTCATGTTTGCATGATCTCTTTTAATCTCCATTCCCGGAATGAAGTTTGCAACACTGATATCCTTCATGTCAAATTTGGAGGATAGTTGTGATTTCACCTCCTTGATAACATCCATGTTATTTCCTACCAGCCACATGTCATCGACATATAACACTACATAAATGAAGTGGTTACCAACATGCTTGGAATATACATAATGATAATCCCTGCTTCTTACAAATCTTAGTCCAAGGATGTATGTGTCAAACTTTTGGTACCACATTCTAGGTGATTTATTCAGACCATATAGTGGTTTCTTTAGCTTACATACCAACTCTTTCTTTCCCTTCACTGAAAATCCTTCTAGCTGCTTCATGTAGATTTCTTCTTCTAGATCCACATGTAGGAATGTTGTCTTCACATCCATTTGTTCTACTTCAAAATATAAAGAAACAACAATAGATAAAATAAATCTAATAGAAGTTAACTTGGAAACAAGAGAAAAAATTTCACCAAAGTCAATTCCATCTAACTAGGAATAACCTTTTGCTATTAACCTTTTGTTGCATTTAACTTATTCTTAAACACCCATTTGTTTCCAATGTCCTTTCTTCTTGTTGGAAACTCAACTAAATCCCATGCCTCATTCTTATACAAGGAATCCATCTCTTCAACCATGGCCTTCTTCTAGAGTTTACTATCCTCTGACTTCAGTGTTTCCCTGAAAGTTATGGGATCATCATCAGTAATAGATAAAGAAAAATTAGCATGAAAATCAGGTAGATTGTACCTTTTTGGTTTACTTCTTTCCCTCATTTATCTCCTCAATATTGGATTATGGGGTTCTTCTTCTTCTAATTCATCTTCCTTCGTTGATTCATATTTTTCATCATCCAACTCTAACTCTATTTTCTCAGGTTCTTCTTTCCTTGGTAGGAATTCATGTTTGGGAACATCTTTAACCTCTCTAAAAAAAACATCCTAACTATAAACAATTTTCTTCGTTTCTGGGTTCCAAATATTATAACCTTTCATACCATCTTTATAACCAATAAAGATACACTTTTCAACTTTATTATCCAACTTATTCCTATTTTCCTTTAGAACATATACGTAAGCATCACAACCAAACACTCTAAGATGTTCAAGACATGGTTTCTTACCAATCGTAACATCCAGTTCCATTGAACACTTTTTATACACTGATTTATTCTTTGAGGATACTTGGGAGCAAGTGATCTGACTAAATTATGGTACATTATGATTATGTTTTGAATATGAGTTATGATGTGTTGAGTATTGAGATTTATCTGTTATTTTATAGATGTATATATTGACGAGTATTATGATGAGGTTTCCTGAGTATGTAGGAAACGTGACAGGTTGAGGATGTTGATGGCATCAACCAACCTCCTTGGACTCCGGATTGATTCAGGGAGTGGAATTTTACTTTGGTTTGAGTACTTGAGTTATACACATATATTTTGATAATGATTTAGTTTGGATTTTATGTATAAGGATTATTGACATTTTCTTTGTCAGTGGATGTAGGCATGGTGAAACTTGTTAATATGAATCACATATGGAGTAAAGGAGTCATACACATATACCAAATGGATGAGGGAGAGATGTGGCAGTGTCCCTATCACATCCTACTAGCACTTCCATAGTGACCTGAACTAAGGTTAGCGATTACTTTGTTCCGAGAGGTTCACGATGTCGTGATGGCAGACTGAGACAGTCGGTCACGAGGAATTCTCAGGGGCGTGCAATAAGGAAGATACCTTATTCATCAACAATCCCTTAGTCTCACACAAGTTCGACCAATGGAGTGTTGACTCCGAGTGTCTGACAAACTTCCAAACTAGTCAATGGTGAGTGGCACCCTTGGAGCACGGAAGTGCGTCTTGAAGGGAACGTCGCATAAAAAAAAATTGTGAGTCAATAAAAATCTAGAAGGCCTAGGAAATAAAATAAATTCTTAGACTATGTTAGAAAAGAGAATACATTTTATTATTAAATTATAAACTAGAAAACTAACAAAGAGTCTAAGTCTAGATGTTTGACCAAATAAAACATTAAAGGGGTTAAGGAAATTTTGGCTAAATAAACATTAGTAAA
>ML790161.1:241840-255141 GCA_009831015.1 Picea engelmannii | reverse complement strand
AGGGGTCTTATGTCTCCATAATGCCTAATACCAAAATGTAACTGGTTTTGTTTCACAATTCACCCTCTTACTGATGGTTAAGTTTGGGAATTGACAACAATGGACAATAGAAAATATCAAATAAGAGGTAATAAATAATTTTTTGTCCTTTTTATAGTGTGATAACTGGGACAAGATTTCGATAGAAATGAGTTTTCCCCAATAAAAAATGTCTTGTTCATGTACTGTAAAATACAAAATACATAAAATCATGCGAGAGATAGAACTAGTGTTTTCCTAACATGTCAACCTGGTAAATAGCCATGCAATTTCTCAATAAGTATTTTTAAAATACTCAACATGGATTTTGGTTATGTCTGCTAGGACAGATGCAAGATTCTCCAAATATTATGGCAAGAGGTCAAGCCAATTGTTATGTTTCTTCAATAATTCTCTGCAATCTTCACCTTTGAAAGTAAGAGTTGGCTATGGTAGCTTTAACATATTACAAAAAACTTGAGGTGAAAGAGAAATCGGAGAATGATCCTGGAGTTGTATAATTCTTTGACTTGGTACGTACTTTTCCACACACTATGCAACAAGTTCCTTACAATAAAAAACCCCAGGAACACATCCAACACGAGTGATTCCAAATGCCCAAATTACAACTTTTTGTGCAAGAGGAGAGAAATAATACAAATATTCTCTTGACCAATGGAAGTTCTGGTCTTCATGACCAAAGATATTCAGAGTATCACCACAAAACTATTGTCTAGATGATGCTGCCATAGGTTGATCGAACTATTTCTTCAGCTAGATAATAATCTCAAATAAATATTTTAGGAAAGATAATGATATTTTAATCCCTTGTAAAATGAATATTTAATGAGATTTAATGAGTAATTCCTCGAGTCTTTCGCCATTAATGATGATTTTTTCGGGGCCTGCGCAACAGTTGTTAGCATTAAACAATACTTAATGCATATAAGGAAAACAAAAAAATGGTGGGGATAGATGAGAGCGAGTTCAAATATAAATCTTTTCATGAACTTGCGAACCTATGGTTGTATAGATGATAAAAAATATACTAAGTGTAGAAGAACTGTCAGTCGGACTCGCATGCAAGATAAATGAGATACTTTGAAGCTTGGCACCCGTGACAAGGATGATGGTTGAAATGTAGATCGTGGAACCTGGGGTGCAAAGTGAATTTCATGGAAAATGGAGAGTGAGGGATCGAACCCGCTAAAATGAAAAATGCTAAGTGTTAAAACAAACTTATGAAATAAGAAAGTGGGTGGAAATGAAGGCCCGCCAACCTATGAACCCATGAACCTATGAAACTGAAATATGACTAAGCATAGTAACCATAAAGGGAGAAAATAAGGGATAAAAGAAAAAGGGAATAAGGGGAGTTGTAGAAGAGGGAAAATAAATGGAGTAAAGAAGTAGAAAAAATGGAATGTGGAAGGAAAGAAAGGAATAAAAAAATAGTCTCAACAGTACTCTACAATTCTGGCCAACCAATTTCTTCAGAAAGGAAACATGGAACATTGGATGGATTTTGGAAGTACCATAGAGGGACAATTTGTAATCCACTGAGCCAATATGCTTGATGATATGATAGGGCCCATAAAAATTAGGTGTCAATATGTCTTGTAAGGTTGGAGTCAGAGAAACACCTGATTGCCTTCCTGAAAAACCCTTTTTGAATGATGTTGGTCTACCTATTGCTTCATGCGATTTTGGGCCATGTGGAGGTTATCCTTTAGATCTGCTAGGGTGGCTATACGAGATTGCAACAATGTATAAAGAGATTGGACCTTGGATGTTCCAAGGAGATATGTAGTGACTGTCGGTGGAATTTGTCCATACACCACTTCATAGGGGGTCATTTTAGTGGTCATATGATAGAAAGTATTGTACTACCATTCTGACAAGGGAATCCATTGAACCCACTGGTGTTGTTTGTCTGAAGAAAAACAACACAAGTAGATTTCCAAACATTTTTTGACCACTTTTATTTGGCCATCAGACCGTGGGTGATAGGTTGTGCTCATGTTCAGTTGGGTGCCTTGCAATTTAAACAACTCTTTCCAAAAAAATTTGGTAAAAGTTGGGTCACGATCATATACAATAGAGGTTGGCATGCCATGTAACTTGAAAAATTGTTCAAGCAAAACTTGTTCTACGAGGGACGACGTGAAAGGGTGAGGCAAGGCACAAGAATGAGAATACTTGGAGAGGCGATCAACCATCACCATGATGAAATACTTGTTCCCATCTTTAGGAAGGCCCACTATAAAATCCATGGATATTTCTATCCACAGAGAAGCTGGAATGAGTAGGGGTTGTAGGGCACCTAGAGACTTGAAAGTTTCACCTTTATTATGTTCGCACACCTCACATTATGTGACAAACTGTAGTATATCCTTCTTCATTCCTCCCCCCCAAAAACAATGATGAGCACAAGCATATGTATTTCGGAAGCCCGAATGACCTGCAATAGAGGAGGAGTGCAACTCATTTAACAGTATTGGCTTGAGTGTTGAGGAAGGTGATAGAACCAGGTGATCCTTATATTTGATAATATTTCCCTACCAAGTGTATCCAGTGGGAGGATTAGGGTCCTTCTGAAGAAACTTGATTAACTTTGAGGTATTATAGTGTGTTAGCCACTCTTGGCGCACTTCTTCAATCCAATCAGGGATCAGTAAGGATAAGTAAAAGAGGGAGTCGTCCTCCTTATGTTGTCTTGAAAGTACATCTACTACTATATTATCTTTTCCCTTTTTGTATATGATTTCATAATCATACCCCAACATTTTTTCCAGCCACTTATTTTGTTCAGGGGAGGATAGTTTTTGCTCCATAAAACTATGGTGATCTATTTTGATATGAAAATGACAACCCAAAATATATGTCCGCCAGGTGTGCACCACAAGGAGAATGGAAATCATTTCTTTTTCATACGTAGATATTCCCATATTGCGGCCACTCAATGCATGGATAGTAAATGCCAAGGGTCGACCATATTGGGTGAGCACTGTATCGATACCCGATATGGAAGCATCTGATTCCACCACAAAGGTGTTTTTGAAGTTAGGAGATGCTAGGACATGATTAGTGCACATGGCCCTCTTTAACTCAATGAAGGATTTCTCAGCAACAGGTGTCCAATGAAATGCATTCTTCTTAAGGGGGTCAGTCAAGGGATTAGAAATTTTTCCATAATGGTTGAAAAATTTCCTATAATATCCTATGATACCAAGAAAACCCCTTAATCTCTTTAAGGTCATGGTTCGCGACCATTCTTGCATAGATTTAATCTTTTTGGGGTCCACTTTTACCCATTCTCTACTAACAATGTGCCCCAAGTATTCCACTTCACTGGATCCAAATGAGCATTTGGTATTTTTGACGAATAATTGGTTTTCCTGTCGTAAGTGAAGAAATTTATGCACATGAAGAAGGTGGATATCCCAAGTGTTGTTGTAAATGAGGATGTTATCAAAGAAAAACAAGGCAAACTTACAAAGGTAAGGTTTCAATAGTTTATTCATGAGACTTTGGAAGGTGGATGAAGCATTGCAAAGGCCAAAATGCATGACCAAGAATTCATAATGCCCTTGATGATTTCTAAAAGCAGTCTTCAAAATATCTACCTCCTTCATCTAGATCTGGTGATACATTGGGAGGTTGACTTTCCAGAAGGAGAGGGATGCTATGATCATGCTCACCATGAGAGGGAGGTAAGGCAGTGGGAATCTCAAATACCTTGGGGTACTTGTCCAAGATGAGTTTTAGGATAGGAGGAACTACCGAAAAGGTTTTTTCAGTGACTTGGATGGCATTAAATGGAGAAATCACACCATGGTGGCCTTTCTTTAATAGTTTTTCCATCCCGTGAGAGATGATGATTTCAAGAGATCCCGCTTGGAGACCTCGAAGAGTATAGGGGTGATCATCTTGGGTGAATCTCATATATAATTATTGATAATCCATTTTGATCGGCCCTAGAGTGTGAAGCCATTCCACTCCTAATACAATATCCCAACCACCCATGCCAATAGAGAACATGTGGGTTTTCATATGATAATCACCCATTTGGAGTTTGACATTCTCACAACACCCCCCATACTTCATAGTAACACCATTAGTGATGAGGATTTTAAAGTTAGAAATAGGGTGGACAAAGAAATGGATCTCATCAACAAGCAGGCGATGAATAAAATTGTGGGTTCTACTTCTATTAATCAACACCACAACAGACCAATGTTTGATGTAACCCTTGATCTTCAATGTCTATGGGGCCGAAATACCTGAGAGTGCATGAAGCGATATGACTGGTTCCTCTTAGTCCAATAGGATGAAAACTAGAGATTCAACATGATAACTGGGATAAACCTCCTATGGTCCCTGAGCGTCATCTGATGGGATGTCTTCATAGGGATAGGAAGTTTATGCATCAATCTGGAAGAACTTTTGTCCTCTACATTTATGTCATGGGCCATACTTCTCATCACAATAATAGAAAATTCCTTGCTTGCAAAGTTCTTCCATCTCACCGAGAGAGACCTTTTGGACCTTCAAGGTTTGGGTCAGAGAAATGGTAGCCCCAGGGTGAGGAAGGTTGGTAATTGGAGCCATCAGGGAGGGTTCTTGAAGGATGGTCTCTACTTCCCTTTCTAATTGACATGCATGCAACCAAGTAGTAGGATGATGCATACTCACATGAGCCCGAATGGATTCCTTTAAGCAATTGATAAAAAATTCAAGGTAAAATTCATTAGATAAGCCATCAGTGTGGATCGTCAGTTGTTCAAATTCTATGATGAAGTATATGACTAATCTAGTTTGGCGCAACTTAGTGAGTTGACCCAAAAAATGTGATTCCCTATCAAAACGGGCACAAATTGATTTAGTGAACATGTTCCAAGTGGTTGGTCCTGGATAAAATTTATTATGCCACTTCCACCACTACAAATGTTCTTGATCCAAGTACAAAACCCCTACATGGAGTTTGGTATCATCATTTTGAATATCATGAAGGGAGAATTATTATTCCATTTGAGAAACCCACTCGGCTGGGTTGGAACTATTCGACAACACATGTATTCCAACAGAGGACAAACACCTTCAGTAACCACTCACATAACCAGATCAAATATCAACACACCAATATTTTCACATGGTAAAACCCCTACGGGGAAACATCCACAACCCCAACGAATGTGGCCACTTGGAGTAGTTTATTAATGCAAAGAAAAATATTACGAAGATATTTTACAAGATATTTTCTAACAATTGATCATCGATAAATGACCCTCCATGATCTTTAAATAGAGATCATGGACCAATTGGGTGTTAAGCCATGGATCAATGGTCGTTAATATAGAGGAGAGTATGAATCGTCGAATCACTCTATGTCAGGAACATATCGTGACTATCGGATTTCCTAACTACAAATGAATACTAATGCATACTAAAGAAACACACTGAGAAACACACTTTTACCTAACAACACATTAGACCAAGTAGATATTAACTAACTCCTAAGTGTCTAAATATCGTAAGATCGCCCCTTAAGAACAACTTGGGATAGGATTGAAGGATTTACAATAGTGACACAATAAGAGAAGGAAGGAGGCATTAGAGCCTATCCCCCCTTAGTGACAACTTCCTGAACTCCTAACATAGATCGAAGTTTGGAAAATTTCTCTTCTATAAGAGACTTTGTGCAAATGTCTACAACTTGATCTTATGTAGGGAAAAAGAGAACTTTAATAACTTGATCATGAATGAGCTTTCTGATGAAGTGCATGTGTAGCTCGATGTGCTTGTTGCGTTGATGTTGAATTGGGTCTTTGGCAAGCTTGATGGCACTCTGATTGTCACACCAAAGGCTAGTCGGATGCTGCTGCTGGAATCCAAACTCTGAAAGGATCTATCGAAGCCACAAGGCTTCCTGACTTGCATTTATCATTTCTCGGTACTTTGCTTCTACTGAAGAAAGTGCAATAGCCTGTTGTTTCTTACAGGCCCAAGTGACGGGTCCTGAACCAAGGTTGAAAACATAACCTACAGTATAATTTTGATCATTAGGGTCGCCGACCCAATCTAAATTAGTGAAACCAACTAATAAGGGAGTCCCCCTTGAACTGTAATGTATCCTGAACTGAATTGTACCACAGACATAGCGAAGTATCCTTTTAGTTGTTTTCCAATGGATTTCATGGGGTGTTTGCATATACTGGGCAACAAGACAAACAACAAAGAAAATATGAGGATGGGTATGAGTCAAGTATAAGAGGCTACCAACTAACTGATAGTACAAGGTGGCATCAACTTTAGGAGAAGTACACGTAGCAGTAAGCTTGACTCCAGACTAGAAGGGAGAAGGGGTTGGTTTACAATCATCCATGTGAAAGCAATGAAGAAGGTCACAAGCATACTTAGACTGGGAAAGAAAAATTCCTTCATTGGTTTGAAAAACTTGGAGTCCAAGGAAATAGTGCAAAAATCCTAAGTCTGTCATTTCAAATTTCTTCTTAAGGCTGGTTTTCACATGGTTTAAAAATTTTGATTCATTACGAGTAAGGATAGGGTCATCAACATAAAGGAAAAGGATTATGATAGGGCTTCATACTTTCTTGGTATAGAAATTAGGATCAAAATGACATCTAGAGAATCGAGTGGCAATAAGAAAGTTGTCCATTTTGGCATAAAAAGCTCAGGGAGCTTGCTTGAGACCATAAAGAGATTTTTTAAGGTGAAAAACAAGGCTAGAGTCATTGTGGACATAGCCAGGAGGTTATTCCAAGTAGATTTCCTCTTGAAAATATTCGTACAAGAAGGCGGATTTAACATCCATCTGATGGACCTCCCATTTATGTGAGGTAGCAAGGGAAAGAATAAGGCAGATGGAATTCATTTTGGCTACAGGGGAAAAGGTTTCATTATAATCAATTCCTTCAACTTGGGAAAATCCTTTGGCAACTAACCGAGCATTGTGTCTTTCAACACTTCCATCTAATGCATACTTAGTTCTATAGAAACATTTTCATATAACAAGTTTTCTTCATTTTGGAAGAGGTACAATATCCCAAGTATCATTTTCCATTAAAGAACGATACTCTTCATTCATTGATGTATCCCAATCTAGATGACCTGAAGCTTCTGCAAATGTCTCTGGATCATGAGTTTCTGAAACTTGAGCCAAAAGAGAATAAGCTCATTGGAACTGTGAATTTGTCTAATGCTGATCTGAAGGATCACCGACAAGATCACTAGCTACTTCTCGTGTTGAACATACCCATCTATGAAGTGGTAGAGCTGGTGTTGGTTTAGGTTCAAAGGACTCATCTGGAGGAAGGTGAGCAGGCGGAGGTGGATTTTCATCCTCATTGTCATCATCTAAGGAAGAAACCAAAATATAATAAGGCACAAATGCCGAAGATGGCTCGCGGGATGAAGAAGGCACAACCACTGAATTAGGCTCACATGCCAAAGAAGGCACAAACGCCAAATTAGGCTTGCAGGCCAAGAGATTTTCATCAAATTTAATATCTCTTCTAATAATAATTTCATTAAAATTTGTTTGAAGAAGTCTATAACCTTTGTCATCTTCAAAATAACCAACAAATATACACTGCTCACTTTTAGGGTGCAATGTTTTCCTTTTCTCATCGGGAATGTGAGCCCTTGCTATACTGCCAAATACACGGAAGTGACTTACATCTGGTTTAATTTTAGTCCAAGCTTCTTCCAGTGTTATATTTTTAAGAGCCTTTGTGGGAGTGTGATTTAGTAAGTAATTTGCACAGTTGATGGCTTCCTCCCAATACTTTACACTTAATCCCTTAGACTAGATCATACAATTAGCCATTTGCTTTGATGTGTGGTTCTTTCTCTCAGCAACACCATTTTGTTGTGGTGTATATGGAACAATGTGTTGCATTTGTATTCCCTGTGTAGTGCAGTAACTTGTAAAATTATTGTTCACATATTTGCCTCCATTATTTGTTCTTAACCTTTGAATTTGATGTCCAAATTGTTTTTCTACAAGGGCCTTGTAGGCCAAAAACTTGTCAAAAAAATTTCTCTTAAGTTTTAAGAAGTAAACCCAAGTACATCTAGAAAAGTCATCAATGAAAGTTAATAAATACTTGCACCCAAAAAAAGAAGGAGAATAAAGTGGACCACACAAATCACTGTGAACAAGCTGCAAAGGACTTAAGGCATGCCAAGAGGCACATTTGTCAAAATTTTCTTGATGATGTTTGTCGAGAACACAACTGGCACAAACACCATCTCTGCATGAAACAAGAGGAAGACTAGTCACCATATCTTGATTACATAGTTGTTGCAATGAGCAATAGTTTAGATGACCAAACCGCTCATGCCAAAGTTTGTTCAAGTCATCGCTATGAGCAACAAAAATTGATGAAAAATATGATGACCGAAAGTTTTCAAACCTGTACAACCTGGTAATATCATCAACAATTCCAGTTGCAAGAACATGTTTAGAATCTTTTAGATCCTTGATTACAAATTGGTGAGGTGAAAACTCTACATTTTTACCTTCACTTGAATGAGTGATTTGATATACTGATAGAAGGTTACAAGAAAGACTTGGAACACATAATACATCATTGAAATGACCATTTTCTACTTGAACTATTCCATATCCTTCAACACTGAGATATCTATCATTACCAACAAATATTTTCTTGGTGTTACATTCATTTAGAGTAGAAAAAATGTCTCTATCCTTAGCCATATCATAAGATGCTCCAGAATCAATAAGCCACTCATCAAAAGTAGAAGTATAAGTTGTATTGAAGGATAAACCAGAAGCTAAAAGTGCATGTCCATGAGAAGAAGAGGTAGTAGTAGTAGTAGAATCAATACTGATCTTGTGCTTCTTCATTGCTGCTTCTAAAGCTGCCATCTTCTTGAAACATTTGGACTCATCATGACCATCTTTATCACAAAAGTTGCAATGTCTGTTAGTATTATTACTTTTATATTTTGCTCATTTGTCACCATTATGAGCAGAAGCTGTTTGAGTGGGTTTGGGACCCTTATATTGCTTGTTGTTGTGGCAAGGATGTTTCTTCTTGGTATTATTGGGTTTATCTTTCCGATGGAAACTAAGGATTTGTTGGAGGTACCTGTAGTGTTGATCACTCCAAGTTGTACAAGCTTATCTTGCTCTCTAATCAAAGCATCACAAAAGTTCTCAAGACTGGGTTTTTTATAAGCTTCCCCTAGAGCATCCTCCATGGCATAAAAGGTAGATACAAACATAGAATATCCACTACCTATCTTAGAAAGTATAAGATAGATGCAACGATCCTCTTTTATCTTTATCTTACATTCTTCACATAAAAGTTTGAGTGTTTTAAACTCAGATAGATAGTCTTCAATGTAAGAAAAATCGTTTGGACTTAAATTCAGTACTTGATTTTATAATTGTTGTGCTTGAATAATATTGTGTTTACCAAACACAGATTCAAGATTGTCCCAAGCTTATTTGAGTTGATCAAGTGATTGAAGGTGGAACCTTAAATTAGAAGAGATGTACATTTCGATTAATCCACGTGCTTCGTCATTCCTATTATCCCATTTGTCTTTCTTAGCAGGATCAGTGGGTGATGTTTCCTTTCCCAAGGTAATCTGGTACAAGCCTTTACTTCTTAATAAATCCTCCATATGGGATTTCCATTGGAAGTAGTTGGTGCTGGTAAGTAAGAGATTACTTGTAGAAGTCATATTAAATATGCAAATAATATGGATTTAAAAACTGAAAAATGATGATCTGAATGGAAATATCTCAAAACTTTATGCATTTTTAAAAAAAAGGCACTTAAAATGGACTTCGGATGTGAGAGTTATGCCCTTTTTAAAAAAGGCATAAACGGTAACCAAAGGACCATGTGGTAGTGTAATTTTCTTTATGAAGTGACCCACTTTTATAAAAAGAAGTGGGGATCATTTTTACAAACAAAAGCTGCATGCAAAATAAATAACTCTAAAATAAAATATTAAAGCTACTTATAGTGATTCACTTTTATACTTGAAGTGAAATACACTTTACAATTTTAGCATGAACTTTTTCAAAAAAAAAGTAACAAAATAGAGAATTGAACTCAAGACCTCTTACTTAATAAGGAAAATTTTAACCAAATGGTCTAGCAAAACATATTGTAATGATCAAAAGGAGGATTGGGGTTGTTTTTGTTGTTGTGGAAGATGGCCTTGGAGAGCATGCTAAAAAAAAGTTATTTTCACAGAAGAAAAATATTTTGCTTCTCGATGACAACAAGTGTTAGATCTCGATTAGCTTACCCAGAAGATGCACATTTTCCTATATGTTTCTGATTTTTTGAGATCGAATAGGGCGAGGGGAAAAGAGCATACACGGATCTAAAAGAGTAGCAACCCAGAAATAAATAGTACAAAACCAAAATACTTCTCTGCAAAAAAAATTAAAAAAAATGTGTATTCAAACTTTATACCTCTGGATCTGACTGTAATGGTGATATCTTGGGCAAATGAAAACCTTTTCGAGTGAAAAAAAAAGTGTTCCTAAATGAAATGAGTGATTTGGATGTAATGGAATAGTATTCTCAGCCCAGAAATGTACAAAAATGACATAAAATAGAGATGAGGAAACTCGGCTTCACGATCTTGATCTACAATAGGAGTGGGTCTTCAAATAGGCTCTGATACCATGTTCGACAACACAGGTATTCCAACAGAGGAAGAACACCTTCATTAACCACTCACATAACCAATTCAAATATCAACACACTGATGTTTTCACATGGTAAAACCCCTACAGAGAAACATCCACATCCCCAACCAACGTGGCCACTTGGAGCAGTTTATTAATGCAAAGAAAAATATTACAGAGAGATTTTACAAGAGAGTTTCTCACAATTGATCATCGGCAAATGACCCTCCATGCTCTTTAAATAGAAATCATGGACCAATTGGGTGTTAATCCATGGATCAATGGTTGTTAATATCGAGGAGAGTATGAACCGTCAGATCACTCTATGTCAGGAACATATCGTGACCATCGTATTTCCTAACTACAAATGCATACTAATGCATACTAAAGAAACACACCAATAAACACACTTTTACCTAATGACACATTAGACCAAGTAGATATTAACTAAGTCCTAAGTGTCTAAATATCCTAACAGGAACCATCAAATGTATGCATTTCAACTTTAGGCACCATATTTCAAGAAGGTGGAGAACCCTAAGGGGAACGAGAGGAATGAGGATGCTCATAATGGAAAGACTGAGGTTCCTCGGTATTGGTATCCACATTATTACCCCTAAATAGTTTCACCAAGTCTTGGTATTGCTTGTCAAGGGATGTTTTGAATTTAGTTTGGAGGGAAGTTGTGACTTGATGGGATAGGGAGTCGATGTGTTGTTCCAGGTAGGAAACTCTATCCTCCAAAGTTTCTTGGGACTGAGAGCAGGTGATATCATGGTGAAGAATTAGATAGCAAAGGTTTTGAGATGGAAACATGGGCTTAAAATTGATAGGTACCTGGGTTATTTGGAAAAAGAGAGGAATCCAATGGGATAGGTCTCAAAGAAGGGAAGCCCGGGGAGGGTTGGCTCCACGGACAAAAAAAAAGGCTTAAAATTGAAGAGTGCCATGACAATCATAATGAATAGAGGAATGCAATGGGATAATTTACAAATAAGGGTGTTGATAGGCCCCTAAATTTGTTTTTTACTCCTATGGAGTTATACTCTACCCTGAATACTTCTGCAGTGGTGGAATTCCCAAATTCTCAATAATAAAAAATGATGGCAGTGAGTGTTTTTGTAGCGAAAAATATTATAGGGATCAATTTGTAATGAAATAGATCATTTGTTGTTTCCCCAAGGGTTTGTTCGACAACATAGGTATTCCAACAGAGGACGAACACCTTCAATAACCACTCACACAACCTGATCAAAGATCAACACACCGATGTTTTGACGTGGTAAAACCCCTACAGGGAAACATCCATGCCACTTTTACCTAACAACACACTAGACCAAGTAGATCTTAACTAACTCCTAAGTGTCTAAATATCCTAACATCCCCCCTTAAGAACAACTTGGGATAGGATTGAAGGATTTACAATAGTGACACAATAGGAGAAGGAAGGAGGCATTAGAGCCTATCCCCCCTTCATGACAACTTCCTGAACTCCTAACATAGATCAAAGTTTGCAAAATTTCACTTTTGTAAGAGACTTTGTGAAAATGTCTACAACTTGATCTTTTGTAGGGAAAAATAGCACTTCAATAACTTGATCATGAATGAGCTTTTTGATGAAGTGCATGTGTAGCTCGATGCGTTTTTTTCGTTGATGTTGAATTGGGCCATTGGTGAGCTTGATGGCACTCTGATTGTCACACCAAAGGATGGTCGGATGTTGCTGCTAGAATCCAAACTATGAAAGGATCTATCGAAGCCACAAGGCTTCCTGACTTGCATTTACCGTTCCTCACTATTCTTCTTATGATGAAGAAAGTGAAATAGCCTCTTGTTTGTTACAAGCCCAAGTGACAGGCCATGAACCAAGGATGAAAACATAACCCACAGTAGACTTACGATCATCAGGGTCGTTGTTTGAATCTGAATCAGTGAAACCAACCAATGAAGGAGTCCCCCCTGAATTGTAATGTATTATTAATTGAACTATACCACAGACATAGAGAAGTATACTTTTAGCTACTTTCCAATGACTTTCATGGGGTTTTTTCATATACCTGGAAACAATACCAACACCAAAGGAAAGATCAGGACAGGTGTGAGTCAAGTATAAGAGGCTACCAACTAAATGACAGTACAAGGTGGCATCAACTTCGGGAGAAGTATAGGTGGCAGCAAGCTTGACTCCAGACCGGAAGCAAGAATGGGTTGGTTTACAATTAGCCATGAGCGACAAAGAAGTTCACAAACATACTTATACTAGGAAAGGAAAATTCCTTCATTGGTTTGCAAAAATTGGAGGCCAAGGAAATAGTGCAAAAAGCCTAAGTTTGTCATTTCAAATTTCTTCTTAAGGCTAGTTTTCACATGGTTTAAAATTTTTGAGTCACTACTAGTAAGGATAAGGTCATCAAAATAAATGAAAAGTATTATGAGATGGATGTTGGAAGATTGGTTGTTGTCATTGATGTCAACCCTAGTCATGGGTTTTGGACCAGAATATTGATGAAGTTATTTGGACATGAAGGAAAATGAAAATGAAGATACAACACCCATGGATGGATAGTATACATCATGCTCT
>ML790161.1:215936-241740 GCA_009831015.1 Picea engelmannii | reverse complement strand
GTGGATATTCTATGTTTGTATCTACCTTTTATGCCATGGAGGATGCTCTAGGGGAAGCTTATAAAAAACCCAGTCTTGAGAACTTTTGTGATGCTTTGATTAGAGAGCAAGATAAGCTTGTACAACTTGGAGTGATCAACACTACAGGTACCTCCAACAAATCCTTAGTTTCCATCGGAAAGATAAACCCAATAATACCAAGAAGAAACATCCTTGCCACAACAACAAGCAATATAAGGGTCCCAAACCCACTCAAACAGCTTCTGCTCATAATGGTGACAAATGAGCAAAATATAAAAGTAATAATACTAACAGACATTGCAACTTTTGTGATAAAGATGGTCATGATGAGTCCAAATGTTTCAAGAAGATGGCAGCTTTAGAAGCAGCAATGAAGAAGCACAAGATCAGTATTGATTCTACTACTACTACTACCTCTTCTTCTCATGGACATGCACTTTTAGCTTCTGGTTTATCCTTCAATACAACTTATACTTCTACTTTTGATGAGTGGCTTATTGATTCTGGAGCATCTTATGATATGGCTAAGGATAGAGACATTTTTTCTACTCTAAATGAATGTAACACCAAGAAAATATTTGTTGGTAATGATAGATATCTCAGTGTTGAAGGATATGGAATAGTTCAAGTAGAAAATGGTCATTTCAATGATGTATTATGTGTTCCAAGTCTTTCTTGTAACCTTCTATCAGTATATCAAATCACTCATTCAAGTGAAGGTAAAAATGTAGAGTTTTCACCTCACCAATTTGTAATCAAGGATCTAAAAGATTCTAAACATGTTCTTGCAACTGGAATTGTTGATGATATTACCAGGTTGTACAGGTTTGAAAACTTTCGGTCATCATATTTTTCATCAATTTTTGTTGCTCATAGCGATGACTTGAACAAACTTTGGCATGAGCGGTTTGGTCATCTAAACTATTGCTCATTGCAACAACTATGTAATCAAGATATGGTGACTAGTCTTCCTCTTGTTTCATGCAGAGATGGTGTTTGTGCCAGTTGTGTTCTCGACAAACATCATCAAGAAAATTTTGACAAATGTGCCTCTTGGCATGCCTTAAGTCCTTTGCAGCTTGTTCACAGTGATTTGTGTGGTCCACTTTATTCTCCTTCTTTTTTTGGGTGCAAGTATTTATTAACTTTCATTGATGACTTTTCTAGATGTACTTGGGTTTACTTCTTAAAACTTAAGAGAAATTTTTTTGACAAGTTTTTGGCCTACAAGGCCCTTGTAGAAAAACAATTTGGACATCAAATTCAAAGGTTAAGAACAAATAATGGAGGCAAATATGTGAACAATAATTTTACAAGTTACTGCACTACACAGGGAATACAAATGCAACACATTGTTCCATATACACCACAACAAAATGGTGTTGCTGAGAGAAAGAACCACACATCAAAGCAAATGGCTAATTGTATGATCTAGTCTAAGGGATTAAGTGTAAAGTATTGGGAGGAAGCCATCAACTGTGCAAATTACTTACTAAATCACACTCCCACAAAGGCTCTTAAAAATATAACACTGGAAGAAGCTTGGACTAAAATTAAACCAGATGTAAGTCACTTCCGTGTATTTGGCAGTATAGCAAGGGCTCACATTCCCGATGAGAAAAGGAAAACATTGCACCCTAAAAGTGAGCAGTGTATATTTGTTGGTTATTTTGAAGATGACAAAGGTTATAGACTTCTTCAAACAAATTTTAATGAAATTATTATTAGAAGAGATATTAAATTTGATGAAAATCTCTTGGCCTGCAAGCCTAATTTGGCGTTTGTGCCTTCTTTGGCATGTGAGCCTAATTCAGTGGTTGTGCCTTCTTCATCCCGCGAGCCATCTTCGGCATTTGTGCCTTATTATATTTTGGTTTCTTCCTTAGATGATGACAATGAGGATGAAAATCCACCTCCGCCTGCTCACCTTCCTCCAGATGAGTCCTTTGAACCTAAACCAACACCAGCTCTACCACTTCATAGATGGGTATGTTCAACACGAGAAGTAGCTAGTGATCTTGTCGGTGATCCTTCAGATCAGCATTAGACAAATTCACAGTTCCAATGAGCTTATTCTCTTTTGGCTCAAGTTTCAGAAACTCATGATCCAGAGACATTTGCAGAAGCTTCAGGTCATCTAGATTGGGATACATCAATGAATGAAGAGTATCGTTCTTTAATGGAAAATGATACTTGGGATATTGTACCTCTTCCAAAATGAAGAAAACTTGTTATATGAAAATGTTTCTATAGAACTAAGTATGCATTAGATGGAAGTGTTGAAAGACACAATGCTCGGTTAGTTGCCAAAGGATTTTCCCAAGTTGAAGGAATTGATTATAATGAAACCTTTTCCCCTGTAGCCAAAATGAATTCCATCTGCCTTATTCTTTCCCTTGCTACCTCACATAAATGGGAGGTCCATCAGATGGATGTTAAATCCGCCTTCTTGTACGAATATTTTCAAGAGGAAATCTACTTGGAATAACCTCCTGGCTATGTCCACAATGACTCTAGCCTTGTTTTTCACCTTAAAAAATCTCTTTATGGTCTCAAGCAAGCTCCCTGAGCTTTTTATGCCAAAATGGACAACTTTCTTATTGCCACTCGATTCTCTAGATGTCATTTTGATCCTAATTTCTATACCAAGAAAGTATGAAGCCCTATCATAATCCTTTTCCTTTATGTTGATGACCCTATCCTTACTCGTAATGAATCAAAATTTTTAAACCATGTGAAAACCAGCCTTAAGAAGAAATTTGAAATGACAGACTTAGGATTTTTGCACTATTTCCTTGGACTCCAAGTTTTTCAAACCAATGAAGGAATTTTTCTTTCCCAGTCTAAGTATGCTTGTGACCTTCTTCATTGCTTTCACATGGATGATTGTAAACCAACCCCTTCTCCCTTCTAGTCTGGAGTCAAGCTTACTGCTACGTGTACTTCTCCTAAAGTTGATGCCACCTTGTACTATCAGTTAGTTGGTAGCCTCTTATACTTGACTCATACCCATCCTCATATTTTCTTTGTTGTTTGTCTTGTTGCCCAGTATATGCAAACACCCCATGAAATCCATTGGAAAACAACTAAAAGGATACTTCGCTATGTCTGTGGTACAATTCAGTTCAGGATACATTACAGTTCAAGGGGGACTCCCTTATTAGTTGGTTTCACTAATTTAGATTGGGTCGGCGACCCTAATGATCAAAATTATACTGTAGGTTATGTTTTCAACCTTGGTTCAGGACCCGTCACTTGGGCCTGTAAGAAACAACAGGCTATTGCACTTTCTTCAGTAGAAGCAAAGTACCGAGAAATGATAAATGCAAGTCAGGAAGCCTTGTGGCTTCGATAGATCCTTTCAGAGTTTGGATTCCAGCAGCAGCATCCGACTAGCCTTTGGTGTGACAATCAGAGTGCCATCAAGCTTGCCAAAGACCCAATTCAACATCAACGCAACAAGCACATCGAGCTACACATGCACTTCATCAGAAAGCTCATTCATGATCAAGTTATTAAAGTTCTCTTTTTCCCTACATAAGATCAAGTTGTAGACATTTGCACAAAGTCTCTTATAGAAGAGAAATTTTCCAAACTTCGATCTATGTTAGGAGTTCAGGAAGTTGTCACTAAGGGGGGATAGGCTCTAATGCCTCCTTCCTTCTCTTATTGTGTCACTATTGTAAATCCTTCAATCCTATCCCAAGTTGTTCTTAAGGGGCGATCTTACGATATTTAGACACTTAGGAGTTAGTTAATATCTACTTGGTCTAATGTGTTGTTAGGTAAAAGTGTGTTTCTCAGTGTGTTTCTTTAGTATGCATTAGTATTCATTTGTAGTTAGGAAATCCGATAGTCACGATATGTTCCTGACATAGAGTGATTCGACGATTCATACTCTCCTCTATATTAACGACCATTGATCCATGGCTTAACACCCAATTGGTCCATGATCTCTATTTAAAGATCATGGAGGGTCATTTATCGATGATCAATTGTTAGAAAATATCTTGTAAAATATCTTCGTAATATTTTTCTTTGCATTAATAAACTACTCCAAGTGGCCACATTCGTTGGGGTTGTGGATGTTTCCCCGTAGGGGTTTTACCATGTGAAAATATTGGTGTGTTGATATTTGATCTGGTTATGTGAGTGGTTACTGAAGGTGTTTGTCCTCTGTTGGAATACATGTGTTGTCGAATAGTTCCAACCCAGCCGAGTGGGTTTCTCAAATGGAATAATAATTCTCCCTTCATGATATTCAAAATGATGATACCAAACTCCATGTAGGGGTTTTGTACTTGGATCAAGAACATTTGTAGTGGTGGAAGTGGCATAATAAATTTTATCCAGGACCAACCACTTGGAACATGTTCACTAAATCAATTTGTGCCCGTTTTGATAGGGAATCACATTTTTTGGGTCAACTCACTAAGTTGCGCCAAACTAGATTAGTCATATACTTCATCATAGAATTTGAACAACTGACGATCCACACTGATGGCTTATCTAATGAATTTTACCTTGAATTTTTTATCAATTGCTTAAAGGAATCCATTCGGGCTCATGTGAGTATGCATCATCCTACTACTTGGTTGCATGCATGTCAATTAGAAAGGGAAGTAGAGACCATCCTTCAAGAACCCTCCCTGATGGCTCCAATTACCAACCTTCCTCACCCTGGGGCTACCATTTCTCTGACCCAAACCTTGAAGGTCCAAAAGGTCTCTCTCGGTGAGATGGAAGAACTTTGCAAGCAAGGAATTTTCTATTATTGTGATGAGAAGTATGGCCCATGACATAAATGTAGAGGACAAAAGTTCTTCCAGATTGATGCATAAACTTCCTATCCCTATGAAGACATCCCATCAGATGACGCTCAGGGACCATAGGAGGTTTATCCCAGTTATCATGTTGAATCTCTAGTTTTCATCCTATTGGACTAAGAGGAACCAGTCATATCGCTTCATGCACTCTCAGGTATTTCGGCCCCATAGACATTGAAGATCAAGGGTTACATCAAACATTGGTCTGTTGTGGTGTTGATTAATAGAAGTAGAACCCACAATTTTATTCATCGCCTGCTTGTTGATGAGATCCATTTCTTTGTCCACCCTATTTCTAACTTTAAAATCCTCATCACTAATGGTGTTACTATGAAGTATGGGGGGTGTTGTGAGAATGTCAAACTCCAAATGGGTGATTATCATATGAAAACCCACATGTTCTCTATTGGCATGGGTGGTTGGGATATTGTATTAGGAGTGGAATGGCTTCACACTCTAGGGCCGATCAAAATGGATTATCAATAATTATATATGAGATTCACCCAAGATGATCACCCCTATACTCTTCGAGGTCTCCAAGCGGGATCTCTTGAAATCATCATCTCTCACGGGATGGAAAAACTATTAAAGAAAGGCCACCATGGTGTGATTTCTCCATTTAATGCCATCCAAGTCACTGAAAAAACCTTTTCGGTAGTTCCTCCTATCCTAAAACTCATCTTGGACAAGTACCCCAAGGTATTTGAGATTCCCACTGCCTTACCTCCCTCTCATGGTGAGCATGATCATAGCATCCCTCTCCTTCTGGAAAGTCAACCTCCCAATGTATCACCAGATCTAGATGAAGGAGGTAGATATTTTGAAGACTGCTTTTAGAAATCATCAAGGGCATTATGAATTCTTGGTCATGCATTTTGGCCTTTGCAATGCTTCATCCACCTTCCAAAGTCTCATGAATAAACTATTGAAACCTTACCTTTGTAAGTTTGCCTTGTTTTTCTTTGATAACATCCTCATTTACAACAACACTTGGGATATCCACCTTCTTCATGTGCATAAATTTCTTCACTTACGACAGGAAAACCAATTATTCGTCAAAAATACCAAATGCTCATTTGGATCCAGTGAAGTGGAATACTTGGGGCACATTGTTAGTAGAGAATGGGTAAAAGTGGACCCCAAAAAGATTAAATCTATGCAAGAATGGTCGCGAACCATGACCTTAAAGAGATTAAGGGGTTTTCTTGGTATCATAGGATATTATAGGAAATTTTTCAACCATTATGGAAAAATTTCTAATCCCTTGACTGACCCCCTTAAGAAGAATGCATTTCATTGGACACCTGTTGCTGAGAAATCCTTCATTGAGTTAAAGAGGGCCATGTGCACTAATCATGTCCTAGCATCTCCTAACTTCAAAAACACCTTTGTGGTGGAATCAGATGCTTCCATATCGGGTATCGATACAGTGCTCACCCAATATGGTCGACCCTTGGCATTTACTATCCATGCATTGAGTGGCCGCAATATGGGAATATCTACGTATGAAAAAGAAATGATTTCCATTCTCCTTGTGGTGCACACCTGGCGGACATATATTTTGGGTTGTCATTTTCATATCAAAATAGATCACCATAGTTTTATGGAGCAAAAACTATCCTCCCCTGAACAAAATAAGTGGCTGGAAAAAATGTTGGGGTATGATTATGAAATCATATACAAAAAGGGAAAAGATAATATAGTAGTAGATGTACTTTCAAGACAACATAAGGAGGACGACTCCCTCTTTTACTTATCCTTACTGATCCCTGATTGGATTGAAGAAGTGCGCCAAGAGTGGCTAACACACTATAATACCTCAAAGTTAATCAAGTTTCTTCAGAAGGACCCTAATCCTCCCACTGGATACACTTGGTAGGGAAATATTATCAAATATAAGGATCACCTGGTTCTATCACCTTCCTCAACACTCAAGCCAATACTGTTAAATGAGTTGCACTCCTCCTCTATTGCAGGTCATTCGGGCTTCCGAAATACATATGCTTGTGCTCATCATTGTTTTTGGGGGGGAGGAATGAAGAAGGATATACTACAGTTTGTCACATAATGTGAGGTGTGCGAACATAATAAAGGTGAAACTTTCAAGTCTCTAGGTGCCCTACAACCCCTACTCATTCCAGCTTCTCTGTGGATAGAAATATCCATGGATTTTATAGTGGGCCTTCCTAAAGATGGGAACAAGTATTTCATCATGGTGATGGTTGATCGCCTCTCCAAGTATTCTCATTCTTGTGCCTTGCCTCACCCTTTCACGTCGTCCCTCGTAGAACAAGTTTTGCTTGAACAATTTTTCAAGTTACATGGCATGCCAACCTCTATTGTATATGATCGTGACCCAACTTTTACCAAATTTTTTTGGAAAGAGTTGTTTAAATTGCAAGGCACCCAACTGAACATGAGCACAACCTATCACCCACGGTCTGATGGCCAAATAAAAGTGGTCAAAAAATGTTTGGAAATCTACTTGTGTTGTTTTTCTTCAGACAAACAACACCAGTGGGTTCAATGGATTCCCTTGTCAGAATGGTAGTACAATACTTTCTATCATATGACCACTAAAATGACCCCCTATGAAGTGGTGTATGGACAAATTCCACCGACAGTCACTACATATCTCCTTGGAACATCCAAGGTCCAATCTCTTTATACATTGTTGCAATCTCGTATAGCCACCCTAGCAGATCTAAAGGATAACCTCCACATGGCCCAAAATCGCATGAAGCAATAGGTAGACCAACATCATTCAAAAAGGGTTTTTCAGGAAGGCAATCAGGTGTTTCTCTGACTCCAACCTTACAAGACATATTGACACCTAATTTTTATGGGCCCTATCATATCATCAAGCATATTGGCTCAGTGGATTACAAATTGTCCCTCTATGGTACTTCCAAAATCCATCCAATGTTCCATGTTTCCTTTCTGAAGAAATTGGTTGGCCAGAATTGTAGAGTACTGTTGAGACTATTTTTTTATTCCTTTCTTTCCTTCCACATTCCATTTTTTCTACTTCTTTACTCCATTTATTTTCCCTCTTCTACAACTCCCCTTATTCCCTTTTTCTTTTATCCCTTATTTTCTCCCTTTATGGTTACTATGCTTAGTCATATTTCAGTTTCATAGGTTCATGGGTTCATAGGTTGGCGGGCCTTCATTTCCACCCACTTTCTTATTTCATAAGTTTGTTTTAACACTTAGCATTTTTCATTTTAGCGGGTTCGATCCCTCACTCTCCATTTTCCATGAAATTCACTTTGCACCCCAGGTTCCACGATCTACATTTCAACCATCATCCTTGTCACGGGTGCCAAGCTTCAAAGTATCTCATTTATCTTGCATGCGAGTCCGACTGACAGTTCTTCTACACTTAGTATATTTTTTATCATCTATACAACCATAGGTTCGCAAGTTCATGAAAAGATTTATATTTGAACTCGCTCTCATCTATCCCCACCATTTTTTTGTTTTCCTTATATGCATTAAGTATTGTTTAATGCTAACAACTGTTGCGCAGGCCCCGAAAAAATCATCATTAATGGCGAAAGACTCGAGGAATTACTCATTAAATCTCATTAAATATTCATTTTACAAGGGATTAAAATATCATTATCTTTCCTAAAATATTTATTTGAGATTATTATCTAGCTGAAGAAATAGTTCGATCAACCTATGGCAGCATCATCTAGACAATAGTTTTGTGGTGATACTCTGAATATCTTTGGTCATGAAGACCAGAACTTCCATTGGTCAAGAGAATATTTGTATTATTTCTCTCCTCTTGCACAAAAAGTTGTAATTTGGGCATTTGGAATCACTCGTGTTGGATGTGTTCCTGGGGTTTTTTATTGTAAGGAACTTGTTGCATAGTGTGTGGAAAAGTACGTACCAAGTCAAAGAATTATACAACTCCAGGATCATTCTCCGATTTCTCTTTCACCTCAAGTTTTTTGTAATATGTTAAAGCTACCATAGCCAACTCTTACTTTCAAAGGTGAAGATTGCAGAGAATTATTGAAGAAACATAACAATTGGCTTGACCTCTTGCCATAATATTTGGAGAATCTTGCATCTGTCCTAGCAGACATAACCAAAATCCATGTTGAGTATTTTAAAAATACTTATTGAGAAATTGCATGGCTATTTACCAGGTTGACATGTTAGGAAAACACTAGTTCTATCTCTCGCATGATTTTATGTATTTTGTATTTTACAGTACATGAACAAGACATTTTTTATTGGGGAAAACTCATTTCTATCGAAATCTTGTCCCAGTTATCACACTATAAAAAGGACAAAAAATTATTTATTACCTCTTATTTGATATTTTCTATTGTCCATTGTTGTCAATTCCCAAACTTAACCATCAGTAAGAGGGTGAATTGTGAAACAAAACCAGTTACATTTTGGTATTAGGCATTATGGAGACATAAGACCCCTCTGATTTTCTATGAAGTTTATAATAATTTTGTTTCAGTCTTCAAAAATCTTTTGTTGGGAGAAAACACTTCAAGGATACATGATCAAGCTACATATTTTTTAGAGAAAAAGGGGACATTAGAAAAAATGGAGAATAACGGTATCATAAGGATATTTTTCTCGAAAGAGAATCCTTCTCTTCTTCCGTATCATGTATCTGATAAACTATTTATTACATAGGTGGCAAGGAAATATAACTTATGGCTACATTTTTTCCATGAAAAAAACAAAAGCAATTTATTCCCCTGCCATGGAAGATTGTAGAGTTCATTGATGCAGGAGCATCGTATAAAGCGCAAGTGCATGCCTAAAACCAAGGGGACAACTGGATGCACATATGCAATTTGATGCAGGAGCATCGTAAGCAGTTAAGCGAGCGTGAAGGAAAAAGACAGCTAGAAGAATACTAGCGCACGTTTTGAAATATTTTTGAAACATTAATGTAATAGTTAAAGGGAAGCGTACTTGCATATTGTAAACAGATCTTGAGAGATTGCTCTCATCTGTAAAGCATTAAGGCATTTATGTGTAGTAATGAAAGTAGGTAGGTTTGAATGAATATTAGACAGTTTAGGAGCGTAGGAGGGAAAACCGACTATAGACACCCTCACCTTTGTATCATTGTAACATTAGAGAGCATTGTTAGAGCATAGAGCATAGAAAAGAAGAGAGAGTTGAAGCAGAGAGCTGTAGAGAAAAACCCATGCACAAGATCTCTCAATTAATATATGAAGCTTTGATTCAGATTCATGGTGTTATGATGCTTTCTGTGTATACATGCTAATTGATTTGCTTATGGTTGTTTTATTTTCTCTGTCATGCATTTGTTATAATGTTGTGTGTGAATGTATGTTTTCATGTTGAATGTTTGAAGTCTGAGAGAAGAAAGAGAATGAGTTTCAATTGTTTCTCTTCCTAAGAGAGAATTTCCTGCAAGAATTGCAGTGAAATGTCCGCAAGGAGTGCGTTGACAAAGGTTTAGATTTTATCTCTGATAGCACAGGAGGGATACCATTGTTCTCATTTCAGCAGAAGTGCAAGACAAGCACAGAAGCCGTGCAAGGTGTGCGTAGGCTGGTCGAGACCTTAGAAATCATCAACTAAGGTTGAGAGATTGAAGGAATGTTGTTTCAAAGAAAGTGCACAGAGTCGTGAGTTCAAGTATGCTAAAGTATTTGAGGGATTTCCACAACGAGTGCGTGCAGGAGTCTTTTCGAAGACTCGAAATTGTGAAGAAAGCTCAGGAGGGGTAGTGCCATTGAAGTGTTCAAAGGAGGACAAGGTTGAACTACCTCGAGGGGAGTCAAGTGTCAAAGACATCCAACAGAAGTTAAGTTCCAGTGGAAGAACCTTGGTTTATTTCGTAGAAGTTATCAAGGAGAAACGAGCAGTCAGAATTCTCTGTGGGGAATTCATGAAATCACGAGGACCGTAGGATCCAGGGAAGTTACAGGGTGGTTAGAGGCAGGCAAGCTTTCCACTCTAGGATACAGAATTAACGTGGACCGTTAATGGTGCTTTGCATAAGCCGTCATATCATTTCAGTATTTCGGGGATCCTAACGATGAGGAGTTGAGTACAGTGAACCGAAAATCTCGAAGTCACGAGTTGCGACAGGAATTGGGTTGGAGTTTTGGGATTTTGGCACTTTGGGTGTCGAGAAACAGAGAAGGCATCGCTTTGGGAGAGAAATTTCCGAAAGATGAAAAGAGTGACAGGTGGCGTACTTGTCGCCAAGTGGAGTCAAGCCTTGTTGACCATTTCGAGGTTCAGAGGTCGAAGGACTGGGAGCCTTGCATCTGGATTCGCGAAATCGCGAAGTCCGAAACCTTGATGAAGTGAGAAGCTCATTGGGAAGTCAACCTTTTTTGAGTGCATCGGATTTTGGAAATTTGGGTTTCAGAGGTTGTAGGGATAGGAAACTTCGACAACAGGGATCACGAAATTGAAAAACCCGAAGTCCTGAATTTGCGAAGGGCGCGATCCTATTTCAGGTTAGGAGATCTGGGTTGATGCTTCATGTTTGACTGTGTGAGCACACTCATAAGGACCTGTGGATACACTATTGTTTGTGAAAGGAATTTCCTGAGGGGAAACCAAAGAGTCAATTAGACTCAAAAGGTAGATTTAGAGTGATCCTGCGCAGACCTCGACCCGAGGGTTTGGGGGTCTGTGTTAGTTGTGGTATTAGAGCCCAGAACAATTTCTTTGCTTTCTGTAGCAAGGGAAAGGAGGGACATTTTCATCCATGCCACTGAGAAGAAGAGATAGACCAATGCTTGATCTAGCAGTGGAAAGGGAAATGCGCGAACTACGTGCCAGGATTGATGCCATGGAGACAGCACAGAGGCGCACAATCAAGACAGGGGATATCAGTGAGGCTGATAGTGAAAATGAAGCTGGACATGGAGAAGAAGTTGTAGTTGAAGATGCTGTAGAAGAAAGCCTATTCAGGGTTGTCGCAAGGATAGGTGCTAGATAAAAGATGGATATTCCCATGTATGAAGGAAACCTAGATGTTGAAGAGCTTCTAGACTAGATTATAACTCTAGATAAGTACTTCGACTATGAGGATGTCGAGGAAGACAAGAAGGTCAAACATGTTGTCACAATACTTAAAGGGAATGCAACATTATGGTGGGATGAACTGCAGGCTGACAGACACTGCAAAGGCAAGCAGAAAATCAAAAGTTGGGATAGAATGGTTGCGAATATGAAAGCCAAATTCATACCCAAGGATTACCAAATCACTCTGTTTCGGAGGATGCAGAACTTGAGACAAAAGATGATGACAGTGAAATAATACACTGAAGAATTCTACAAACTAAACATCAGAGCAGGTCATTGGGAAAGTGATGATGAAAAGGTTGCCATGTACATGAATGGTCTGAGATATGACATCCAAGATGAGACGAGCATGATGATCATTCAGACTATAGAAGATGCTTATCATATGGCTCTGAAAGATGAAGAAAAAATGAGCCGAAAGCAAGGTCAAAGAGGCTGAGGCAGAAGTCAAGCTAGAGGAAAAACAATTACCCAAGACATAACTCAGAGACCTCAAGAAGAGGGGAAGAAACCTCAAACTCATCATGAGTGAGGAGGAAGCTCACAGAGAGGACAATACGCTGATAGAAATACTTTTCCTCGAACCAGAGGAAGAGGAAGAGGCAGATGTGGAGAAATATAATGCTTTACCTGTGGAAACAATGGACTTAAATCTTATGAGTGTCCAGATAGAAATAAATATGGTTGTGAAACTCACATTTCCGAAGCTCAAGCATGAAATGTTGAGGTAGAAGATGCTGAGGGAAGAAGATCACTGATGATGAGAAAAGTTCTCTTAACGCCAGAGAAGGGGGCAGAGAACCCAGCCCAAAGGAACAAACTTTTTCGGACTGCTTGCAAGACCAAAGACAGGGTATGCAAAATCATAGTGGATAGTGGTAGCATAGACAATCTTGTTTCTACAGACATGGTAGAAAAGTTGGAGATGGAGACTATTGAACATCCAAGCCCATACAGAGTTTCATGGCTACAAAAAGGACATTAGGTAAATGTCACTAAACAATGTTTAGTTGAATTTAAAATAGGAGGATATAAGGATGAAATATTATGTGATGTCATTCCCATGGATGTTTGTCATCTATTGCTGGGTAGACCATGGAAATATGACAGGAATGTGGTTCATGATGGGAGAAAGAACACATACATGCTAGAAAAAAATGGGAGGACTCACATGTTGTTGCCGATTAAGGATAAAGAAGTAAAACCTGAGGTAAACAACACTGTACTTCTCATGAGTGGGAAGGAACTTCTTAAGGAGGTTAAGAAGAAAGAAGACACACAATTCATCATGGTCAGGAAGCCTATAATTTTTTAAACCAGTACAAGAGTGGATGATTTACCAGAGGAAATCTAGAAGTTGCTGGAAGAGTTCGCTGATATAGTAGTGGACGAACTACCTTGTTCTTTGCCACCGATCAGGAGTATAAGTCATCACATTGATCTTATACCTGGAGCTAGTTTACCAAACAAAGCAATGTATAGGTTGACGCCATAGGAGAATGAAAAAGTCAAGAGTCAAGTCCAGGACTTAATGGACAAAGGATTGGTTAGAGAAATCTTGAGTCCATGCGTTGTTACAACAGTGCTCAACCCAAAGAAAGACAAAGAAAGATGGAGGCTGGAGGATGTGTACAGACTCAAGAGCGATCAATAATATTACCATCAGATACAAATTTCCATTGCCAAGGATGGATGATTTGATGGATTTCTTGAGTGGAGCAAGATTCTTTTCAAAGATTGATTTGAAAAGCGGATATCATCAAATTCATATGAGAGAAGGTGATGAATGGAAGACAACATTCAAGACAAATGAAGGGTTGTATGAATGGCTTGTTATGCCATTTGGCTTAACAAATGCACCTAGTACTTTCATGAGGTTGATGAATGAAGTCCTGAGGGATTTCATTGGGAAATTTGTCATTGTATATCTTGATGATATATTGATTTTCAGCAAAACAGAAGCAAAACACTTAAAGCATTTAGTTGCAGTGATGAGGAGGTTACAACAAGAGAAACTGCTGATAAACATGAAGAAGTCATCATTTATGAGGACATAACTCATTTATTTGGGTTTTTTTTATCTTTGCGAATGAGTTGAAGATGGATCTAGAAAAGGTGGATACGATTAAGAATTGGCCATCACCAAGAAGTGTGTTTGAAGTTCGAAGCTTCCATGGTTTAGCTAGTTTCTATAGGAAATTCATCCGAAATTTCAGTGGGATCAGCACACCGATGAAAAACATGGTGAAGAAAAGACACAAAGATTTTCACTGGACAGAGGAAGCAGAAAAGAGTTTCAACTTGCTGAAGAAGAAGATCATAGAGCAACCAATTTTGGTTTTGCTGGATTTCAGCAAGACATTTTAGGTCAAGTGTGACATGAGTGGATTTTCAATTGGAGCAGTCTTGAGCCAAGACGATAGATCGATTGCATACTTCAGTGAGAAATTGATTGACGCAAGGATTAAATACTCAACATATGACAAGGAATTTTACGCAGTCATACAAGCACTGAAGAAATGGAGACATTATTTGGTTCCTAAAGAGTTTGTTTTGTACAGCGATAATAATGCTTTACAATTCATGACTCAACAGGAGAAGTTGAAGCAAAGACATGTTAAATGGGTTGAATATATGTAGAATTTTACTTTTGTAATTAAGCATATTTCTGGAACTACTAACAAACTTGTTGATGCTTTGAGCAGGAAATGTTTGTTGATGCGAGAATTCAGAGTCAAAACTTTGGGTTTTGATAACCTCAAAGAAA
This sequence comes from Picea engelmannii, assembly GCA_009831015.1. Lineage (NCBI taxonomy): Eukaryota > Viridiplantae > Streptophyta > Pinopsida > Pinales > Pinaceae > Picea > Picea engelmannii. Next base: position 227,064 of record ML790161.1, on the reverse strand, counting down.
TGTACATAGACGATCCAGATTTTAAGGAAGCATATGAGGCATTTGAGAATCCAATTCTTAGAGACAGAAGCCAGTGGACCGAATATATGATCCAAGATGGATTGTTATTCAGAGGAAATCAATTATGTATTCCAAAATGCTCCATGAGAGAGAATCTGTTGAAAGAAAAACATAGTGGAGGATTGGCCGGACATTTCAGTGATGACAAAACATTCTCAAAATTGAATGGCTCATATTTTTGGCCAGGAATGAGGATAGATGTTAAGAAATTTGAGGACAGATGTAGAATTTGTCATCACACAAAAGGGAAAAGACAGAATACAGGGTTGTATCAGCCATTACCCATACCAAAAAGGCCATGGGACATAGTGAGCATGGATTTTATATTGGGGCTGCCAAGAATGCAAAGAGGATTTGATTCAATCTTTGTGGTTGTAGACAGATTTTCAAAGATGGCACATTTTATACCATGCCAAAAAACCGGCGATGCAACACACATTGCGAACCTGTTTGTCAAAGAGATCGTTAGGCTTCACGGCTTGCCAAGGAGTATTGTTTCGGATAGAGATACCAAGTTCGTGGGATATTTCTGGAGGACTTTATGGAAAAAGATGGGGACAAGTTTGTCATTTAGCTTAGCGTATCATCCTTTGATGGATGGATAGACAAAAGTTGTCAACAGAAGCTTGGGAGATTTGCTGAGGAGCCTAGTGACTAAACAACACAGTCAGTGGGATTATAGTCCGCCATAGGCGGAATTTGCTTATAATGATTCGATTCCAAATTGTATATGGAATGTATCCAAGGGGAGTTTCTGAATTGAAATTTTCAGAACATAATGAATTTAGGAGTGCTAGTGCAGAGGACTTTGCAAAAGCGATGAAAGAGCTTCACACCCAAATTAAGGAGCGATTGCAGAGTTTGAGCCAAGAGTATAAGCGTAGAGCAGATCAACATAGGCAAGAACTTCAGTTTGAAGTTGGTGATCTGATTCTTGCACATCTGAGGAAGGAGAGGTTCCCAACGGGAACATACAACAAGTTGAAGATGAAAAAGATTGGACCATGGAGAGTCTTGAAGAAATTTGGGGCAAACACATATGAGATTGAATTACCTGATGGGATCAGAATTTCACTGATATTCAATGTTGCAGATTTGTACCCTTATAGAGCTGAAGAAACAGGACTAGAAATGAACAGAAGGAGGTTCAATGGACCAAACAAATGCCTGTAGCTGAAAAGCCATAGATGGAAAGTATACTTAACAAGAGAGTCAACAGGAAGACTAGGAGAAAAGAGTATTTTGAATACTTGGTCAAATGGAAGTGACATCCAGTTGAAGGTGCTAGCTGGGAAAATGAAGCAGAAATTCATAAGCATGGACAAACCACGCAAGAGCTCATGAATAGGAGTTCATGAAAATTTTCAAGCGAGGGAGTATGATGTAGGAGCATTGTAAGAAGTTAAGCGAGCGTGAAGGTGGAAGACAGCTGGAAGACTACCAGCGCACGTTTTGAAATATTTTTGAAACATTAATGTAATAGTTAAAGGGAAGCATACTTGCATATTGTAAATAGATCTTGAGCGATTGCTCTCATCTGTAAAACATTAAGGCATTTATGTTTAGTAATGAAAGTAGGTAGGTTTGAATGAAGATTAGACAGTTTAGGAGTGTAGGAGGGAAAACCGACTATAGATACCCTCACCTTTGTATCATTGTAACCTTAGAGAGCATTGTTAGAGAATAGAGCATAGAAAAGAAGAGAGAGCTGAAGCAGAGAGATGTAGAGAAAAACCCATGCACAAGAGCTCTCAATTAATATATGAAGCTTTGATTCAGATTCATGGTGTTATGATGATTTTTGTGTACACATGCTAATTGATCTTCTTATGGTTGTTTTATTCTCTCTGTCATGCATTTTTTATAATGCTATGTGTGAATGTATGTTTTCATGTTGAATGTTTGAAGTCTGAGAGAAGAAAGAGAACGAGTTTCAATTTTTTCTCTTCCTAAGAGAGAATTTCCTGCAAGAATTGCAGTGAAACGTCCACAAGGAGTGCGTTGACGAAGGTTCAGAGTTTATCTCTGAAAGCTCACGAGGGATACCGTTGTTCTCATTTCAACAGAAGTGAAAGACAAGGACAGAAGCTATGAAAGGTGTGCGCAGGTTGGTTGAGACCTTAGAACTCATCAACTAAGGTTGAGAGATTGAAGGACTGTTGTTGTAGAGAAAGTGCACAGAGTCGTGAGTTCAAGTATGCTAAAGTATTTGAGGGATTGCCGCAAGGAGTGCGTGCAGGAGTATTTTCGAAGACTCGAAATTGTGAAGAAAGTTCAGGAGGGGTAGCACCGTTGAAGTGTTCAAAGGAGGACAAGGTCTAACTGCTTCGAGGGGAGTCAAGGGTCGAAGACATCCAACAGAAGTTAAGTTCTAGTGGAAGAAACTTGGTTTATTCTGCAAGAGTTATCAAGGAGCAACGAGCGGTCAGAATTCTCTGTGGGGAATTCACAAAATCGTGAGGACCGTAGGATCTAGGGAAGTTACAGGGTGGTTAGAGGTAGACAAGCTTTCCACTCTAGGATCCAAAATTAATGTGGACCGTTGATGGTGCTTTGCACAAGCCATCAGATCATTTCGGTATTTTGGGGATCCTAACGATGAGGAGTTGAGTATAGTGAACCAAAAATCCCGAAGTCGCGAGTTGCGACAGTAATTGGGTTAGATTTTCGGGATTTCGGCACTTCGAGTGTCGGGAAATGGATAAGGCAGTGCTTTGGGAGAAAAAGTCCTGAAATCCGAGAAGAGTGACAGGTGGCGTACTTGTCGCCAGGTGGAGTCGAACATTGTTGACCATTTCAGGGTTTGGAGGTCAAAGGACTGGGAGCCTTGCATTTGGATTCACGAAATCGCGAAATCCGAAATCCCAATGAAGTGAGAAGCCCGTTGGGAAGTCAACCTTTGTTGAGTGCATCAAAGTTCAACAATTCGAGTTTTGGAGGTTGTAGAGATAGGAACCTTCGACAACAGGGATCGCGAAATCAAAAAACCCGAAGTCCCGAATTTGCGAAGGGCACGATCCTATTTCGGGTCAAGAGATTTGGGTTGATGCTTCATGTTTGACTGCATGAGCACACTCATAAGGACCTGTGGATACACTGTTGTGTGTGAAAGGTATTTCCCGAGGGGAAACCAAAGAGTCAATTAGACTCAAAGGGAAGATTTAGAGCGATCCTGCATGGACCTCAACCCGAGGGTTTGGGGGTCTGCATCACAATTAAATACGTTTTTGTGGAAACATTGTGAATTTCAAAATTTGAAACATTAATGTAATGGATGGGAGGAATGTGCATTATCATTTATGTATTGAAGATCCAAACTGATTTTGGAGTGTATGTTCCTATCCGCCGGATGTAATAGGCATTTATGTGTGTTTAATGCAACTAGGTAGATTTAATTTAATATATTAGACAGTTTAGGAGCATAGGAGGGAAAATGGATGATAGACACCCTCAATCCTTGTATCATTGTAACATAATTTAGAATTCGTAAGCTGTAGAGTTGCACAGAGGAGAACAAAGAATTTTATGTATTCTTAGTTGTTGTTTACCATGTACAGGAGTACTGGAATTAATAGAAGAAAGCTTTGACTCCAATCTATGTGTTTGTTATGGTTGTGGAACCACCTGTTAAATGGTATGTTGCAGGCTTGTTTGCATTCTCTATATGCATTTTATTTCAATGCTATGTGTGTATATAGGCTCTCGAATTCTATTTTGAATATTTGAATTATGGATAAGGGGAGAATGAGTTTCAGTTATTTCTCTTCCTGAGAACTCCTGCTAAGAGTGTAATGGAGGGTCCGCAAGGAGTGCGTCCACCAGGCTCTGAGTTTCATCTCAGAACTCTCAGAGGAGATTCAAATCATGTCTTTACAGGCAAGAGTGCTAGCAGAGCATAGAGTCGTGCAAGGTGTGTGCAGGCTAAGCGAAGTCTGGGATTTTACCAACTCAAGAGGGAGATTGAGAGACTGCTGTTGCAAGAGGTGCACAGAGTCACAGGCCCAAATAACCTGAGGTTGTTTGAAATTTTTTTGCAAGGAGTGTGTGCAAGAACCCTTTTGGAAGCCTTGGATTCGGAAGAAAAATCTCATAAGGGACATAACCTTTGAGAAGTTCAAAGGGAGGTGGAGGTCAAAATTGTCTCATAGAAGTTAAGTTTAGGGGGGAGGATGCCACGTCATTTGGAAAGAAAACCTCGTGAAGTTGAAACAGATGGTGGAATATCTTCAAGGAGAAGTGCTAAAGTTCCGTAGGCCATTGGATTTGATAGACCAATAGAGGGATTAAGACTAAGAGTCTTTCAACACCCATAATCTCAGGAGGAGTAGTGACCATTAGATACAGATCAATGAGGACCGTTGATCTCGTATGTGAATTCGCCATACCGGGAATCGGGAAGTGGAGTAGTTCAAGGTTGGACTCGAGAGTTGCGAACTCCCGGGTTGTGAAATCCCAATACAACAAGGGCTGTTGGATCGAGGGAGTCACACAGTCGTCAATCTCGTCGAAAGAATGATTTTGGAGTCAGGGATTTGTAGAGTTAGAGGAACGACTGTTCACTGTTCTCTCAAGTTGTGAAATCCGAAGACTCATGCGAATAGGTGGCAAGGACCCACTCTGTAAGTGAAGTAAGCAGAGGTGACAGGTGGTGTGCATCGTCATTTAGGTGGATTCAACCTTCGTTGACATTTCGTGTTTCGGGGATTCGTAAGGGAAGAGCACAAGAGGTTGGTGCTCCAACTCGTGAAGTCGCGAATTGCAAAAAGGGCTTGTGTAAGGCTTGGCTATGGTCATATTGAAAAAGGGGCTGAAGAGAGGGGCTTACACCTTAGCCCATTTGCATTTCGCGTTTCAACGATTTCTGATAATTGTGGCATTATACTCGGATTTGGCCAACCCGTGAGACACAAAATCATTGGGGTCTTGGACAAGGGGATTAATTAACCTTTGTCTTTGTCTAGAGAAGATCCTGCATGGATATTAGGCCTGAGGGCAGGAGGTCTGCACCAGTTGTGGTATCAAAGCCTGATTATGTCTGTATATTGCAGGAAGAGGAAGTCAGAGGAAAAGGAGGAGTCTGATACATGCGAGTTGTGGTATCAGAGCCTGATTTTGTCTGTATATTGCAGGCAAATGAAGTTAGAGGAAAAGGAGGAGTCTGATACACACTAGTTGTGGTATCAAAGCTCAGAACGAATTATTTTATTTCTACAACAAAGAGGAAAAAAGGAATTTTACAGCCATGCCGCTGAGAAGAAGAGAAAGGCCCATACCTGATCCAGCAGTGGAAAGAGAAATGCGCGAATTACGTGCCAGACTTGATGCTATGAAGATAGTACAAAGGAAAATAGTTGACGCTGGGGATATCAGTGAAGCTGAAAGTGAAAATGAAGCTTGAAATGCGGGAGAAGAATTTGCAGTCAAAGATACTTCAGATGAACACCTATTCAGGGTTGTTGCAAGGACAGGTGCTAGGGAAAAAATGGACATTCCAATGTATGAAGGCAACCTAGACGTTGAAGAGCTTCTAGAATGGATTAGAGCTCTAGACAAACACTTCGACTATGAGGATGTTGAGGAATACAAGAAAATCAAACATGTCATTACTAGACTTAAAGGGCATGCGACATTGTGGTGGGATGAATTGCAGGCTGACAGACGTTGCAAAGGCAAGCAAAAAATTAAGAGTTGGGATAGAATGGTTGCAAAAATGAAATCCAAGTTTATACCCAAGGATTATCAAATAAATTTGTTTCGGAGGATGCATAATTTGAGACAGAAGATGATGTCAGTGAAAGAATACACTGAAGAGTTCTACAGGATAAACATTAGAGTAGGTCATTGAGAAAGTGATGATGAGAAAGTTTCCAGGTATATGAATGGTTTACGATATGAATTTCAGGACGAGATGATCATGATAACCATCCAAACCATAGAATATACTTATCAGATGGCTCTAAAAGCTGAAGATAAGCTGAGCTGAAAGCAAGGTCAAAGAGACCAAGGCAGAAATCAAAGCAGAGGCAAGACAATTGCCCAGGACAGAACTCAGAAGCCTAAACAAGAGGGGAAGAAACCTCAAACTCAATATAAGAGAGGAGGAATCTTACAGGGGAGGCAATATGCTGATAGAAATACTTTTCCTCGAATCAGAGGAAGAGGAAGAAGCAGAGGAGGTGAAGTGAAATTCTTTGTCTGTGGAAAAATCGGACATAAATCCTATGAGTGTCCCAATAGGAAGAAATATGGTGGTGAAACTCACATTTCCAAATCTTAGGGATGGAATGTTGAGGTGGAAGACACTGAGGGTGGAAGATCCTTAATGATGAGGAAAGTTCTCTTGAATCCAGAGAAGGAGCTAGAGAACCTAGCCCAAAGAAATAGTTTGTTTTAGACTGCTTGCAAAACCAAAGATAGGGTATGCAAGGTCATAGTGGAAAGCGGTAGCACAGATAATCTTGTATCTACAAAAATGGTAGAAAAGATGGAGCTAGAGACTGTTAAGCATCCGAGCCCATACAAAGTTTCGTGGCTACAAAAAGGACATCAGGTAAATGTCACTAAATAGTGTTTAGTTGAATTTAAAATAGGAGGATATAAAGATGAGGTATTATGTGATGTCATTCCCATGAATTTTTTTCATCTATTATTGGGTAGACAGTGGCAATATGATAGAAATGTGGTGCATGATGGGAGAAAGAACATGTACACTCTGGAAAAAAATGGTAGGACGCACATGTTGCTGCCAATTAAGGATAAAGAAGTGAAAATAAAGGTGAGCAACACTGTACTTCTCATGAGTGGGAAGGAACTTCTTAGGGAAGTCAAGAAGAAGGAAGACACACAATTCATTTTATTTAAGAAGCCCATAATTGTTTTGAACAACACTAGGATAGATGATTTACCGGAAGAAATCCAGGAGTTGCTGGAAGAATTTGTTGATATAGTAGTGGATGAACTACCCTGCTCATTGCCACCTATCAGGAGTATAAGTCATCACATTGAAATTATAACTGGAGCCAGTTTTTCAAACAAAGTGGCATACATATTGATGCCATAGGAGAATGAATAAGTTAAGAGACATGTCCAAGAATTAATGGAAAAAGGATTGATTAGGGAGATCTTGAGTCCATGCACTGTTCCAACAGTGCTCTGCCCAAGGAAGGATGGTGGCTGGAGAATGTGTACAGACTCAAGGGCAGTCAAAAAAATTACCATCAGGTACAGGTTCCCATTGCCAAGGATGGATGACTTAATGGATTTCTTGAGTGGAGCAAATTTTTTTTCAAAGATTGATTTGAAAAGTGGATATCATCATATTAGAATGAGAGAAGGTGATGAATGGAAGACAACATTCAAGACGAATGAAGGGATGTATGAATGGATTTTCATGCCATTTGGCTTGACGAATGCACCTAGTACTTTCATGAGGTTAATGAATGAAGTCCTGAAGGATTTCATTGGGAAATTCATCATTGTATATCTTGATGATATATTAATTTTAAGCAAACCTGAAGCAGAGCACTTGAAGCATTTAGCTGCAGTGATGAGAAGGTTACAACAATAGAAATTGCTGATAAACATGAAGAAATCATCATTTATGAGGATAGAACTCATTTATTTGGGTTTTTTTATCTCTGCAAATGAATTGAAAATGGATCTGGAAAAGATAAAGGCGATTAAGGATTGGCCATCGTCGAAGAGCGTGTTTGAAGTTTGAAGCTTCCATGGTTTGGCTAGCTTCTATAGGAAATTCATCTAAAACTTCAGTGGAATTAGCGCACAGATGATGGATACAGTGAAGAAAATACATAAATATTTTCATTGGATGGAGGAAGCAGAGAAGAGCTTCAACCTGCTGAAGAAGAAGATCACTGAGCAACCAATTCTAGTTTTGCTAGATTTCAACAAGACGTTCCAGGCTAGGTGTGACGCGAGTGGATTTTCCATTGGAGTGGTCTTAAGCCAAGACAATAGGCTAGTCACATATTTCAGGGAAAAATTGAATGAAGCAAAGATTAAGTACTCCATGTATGACAAATAATTCTATGTAGTCATACAAGTGCTGAAGAAATGGAGGCACTATTTGGTTCCAAAAGAGTTTTTTTTGTACAATGATAATCATGCTTTGCAATTCATGACTCGACAGGAGAAGTTGAACCAAAAACATGCTAAATGGGTTGAATACATGCATAAATTTACTTTCGTGATTAAGCATATTTCTGGAACTGCTAACAAATTTGTTGATGCTTTGAGCAGGAAATGTTTGCTTATGCAGAAATTTAGAGTTAAGAAATTGGGTTTTGATAACCTCAAAGAAATGTACGGGGATGATCCAGATTTCAAAGAGGTATATGAGGCATCTGAGAATCCAATTCTCAGGGACAGAAGCCAATGGATATAGTATATGACTTAGGATGGACTATTGTTCAGGGGAAATCAACTATGTATTCCGAAATGCACAATGAGGGAGAATCTGCTGAAGGAAAATCACAGTGGAGGATTGGCCAGACACTTCGGTCATGAAAAAATGTTCTCAAAGTTGAATGGCTCATATTACTGGCCAAGGATGAGGACAGATGTGAAGAAATTTGTGGAAAGGTGTAGAATTTGTTAGCACACAAAGGGAAAAAGGAAAAACACATGGTTGTATCATCCCTTACCCATACCCGAAAGGCCGTGGGATGCAGTAAGCATGGATTTCATATTAGGAATACCAAGGACATGGAGGGGATGTGATTCAATATTTGTAGTGGTAGACAGATTTTCAAATATGGCACATTTCATACCATGCCAGAAAACTAGTGACGCAACTCATATTGCAAACCTGTTTTTCAAGGAAGTCGTCAGACTTCATGGCTTACCAACGAGTATCATTTCTAATTGAGATACCAAGTTCGTAGGAAATTTCTGGAGGAGCTTATGGAAGAATATGGGGACAAACTTTTCTTTTAGCTCAATGTATCATCCTCAGACAGATGGACAGATAGAGGCCGTGAATAGGAGCTTGGGAGATTTGTTAAGGAGCTTAGTGACTGAACACCACAGTCAATGGGATCACATTCTGCTACAGGCGAAATTTGCTTACAATTATTCACTCAATAGAATCATAGGGCAGAGTACATTCCAAATTGTATATGGAATTCAGCCAAGGGGAGTCTCTGAATTGAAAGATTCAGGACAAGCTGAATTCAGGAGTGCTAGTGTAGAAAACTTTGTAGAAGGAATGAAGGAGCTTCATAGCAGAATCAAGGAGCAATTGCAGAATTCAAATCAAGAGTACAAGTGTAGAGAAGATCAACACAGTCGAGAACTTCAATTTGAAGTTGGTAATTTGATTCTTGCACATTTGAGGAAGGAAAGGTTCCCAAGGGGAACATACAACAAGTTGAAGATGAAGAAAATTGGACCATGCAAGGTCATAAGAAAATTTTGGGCAAACACATATGAGATTGAATTACCCAATGGGGTCAGAATCTCACCCACATTCAATGTCGTGGATTTGCACCCTTACAGATATGAAGAAGCTGGAGCAGAAGATGAAAAAGAAAAGATTCAATGGACGAAACAAATGGATGTATCTGAAAGGCCCCAGATGGAAAGCATAATTGACAAGAGGATTAGCATAAAGACTAGGAGAAAAGAGTATTTTGAATACTTGGTCAAGTGGAAAGGACATCCAATTGAAGATGCCAGCTGGGAGAATGAAGCAGAAACTCAAAGACATGGATAGACCATGCAAGAGCTCATGAACAGGAGTTCATGAAAATTTTCAAGCAAGGGAGTATGATGTAGGAGCATCGTATAAAGCCCAAGTGTGTGCCTAAAACCAAGGGGACAACTAGACGCGCAGATGCAATTAAATACGTTTTTGTGGAAACATTGTGAATTTCAAAATCTTAAACATTAATGTAATGGATGGGAGGAAAGTGCATTAGCATTTATGTATTGAAGATCCAAACTAATTTTGGAGCGTATGTAATAGGCATTTATGTGTGTTTTGTTATCACTCAGTTTGTAGTTTAGGTCAAAGGCTAAAGGATAGAGATCAAACTGGCGTAACAGGAACCTTCCTCACCCAATGTCAGCTCAATGGGGAGGTTCTTTCTGTTTAGGGAGGTTAGACCAAGGGAGACATCCCCGACAACCTGGGGTTTGAAGAGGCAGAAGGTATAAAGTCAAATTTTTAGAGTTCCCTCCTCATAGGTTACCACCGAAGTCAGATAGCCTGGCTAATCAACCGATAAATGAAGTGTATGCCCTATTGAAAACGCCTTCTTGGAATAAGACAACAACAACACAATATATATGTGCAGGCTATAACTCAAAGGATTAGTTCTTCAATAACTATCTGATATTATTCAATAAGCAATGTACTGTAATAGATATAAAATGAAGTCAACGTTTTGTTAATTAACCATGAAAGAGAATCAATTCATCAATATCTATCAAGATGACTAAGCCAACAATATGTCCAATCAATAATTTTCTCAATAAATGCTTGAAATCATCATTTAATTGCTTATTTTGAACTTTTGCTGCGTCAAGATGAGATAACCAACTATGACGTCAGCCCTAATTAGGTTAGTTTGGTTAGTTAGGGTTTCAAAATTTAAGGTTTTGAAAGTAGTTTTGTACACTAAGACTTCAATGTTGGAGGTCAAATATCAGTGACTAAGGGTATATGGAGTCAAAAGATAAGGGCACAAGGTCTTGAAAGGATGAAGGCTTAAATACTAGAGGGAAGGGTTCTAGAGTGCTGCAAAGGCAGGGCCCTAGAATCAAAACCCTAGGGGAAAGAGGCTTACTCTGGTGTTGCTTAAGAAAGGCCTCGTGATCTTTCCTCTTTCTTTAGTTCAACTTGGCAAAACGGATAACATAAATAATAAGTCTAAGGGAGAAAGTGTTGCAAGGACAAGGCTTTCAAACCCTAGAAGATGAAAACCCTAGGTGTAGGTAACCTAGGCCTAGGACGTCACCTCCTTTCAACCTATAAACTTCAACACTAGCTCAAAGGAAGAAGCAAGATAAGTGTAGCAAAGGCTAGCCTCTATCTCTTTCCTTCAAT
>ML790161.1:173137-215886 GCA_009831015.1 Picea engelmannii | reverse complement strand
AAAATCTCTCTCTAAGGGGACATGTAACAATGACCTACTTGTGTGCTTGTTACCTAGGGTTTTAAATCAACAATATAATAAGCAAATGCAAGAAATTACACCTACAACCATTCAATTAAGAAGTTTTGTAAGAAAATTCACTTGCATATCATGAAGAGAAGCATAAGCAAACCCTAGTTGTAAACCTTCCTTGAGAGAAATGCCACAAAATGCCAAAAATATCCTTCCAATAGCAAGTGTGCCTCACTTAGACAACAAATCTACCCAACAAGGGTGCAAAAATCAGACCTCACAAGTGTGAGCGAATTGTGTTATCTCAAAATGAGGGAAAACATCCTCAATTTATATCATCCAATGACCTTTAATTAAAATTAGGTCATTAAAATAGCCGACAAGGCTGACAACTAAAAATCATACTATTTTACATTAAACTGCTAAAAGAAAACCCTAAAAGAGAAAATGAGCAAGACGTCTAGCTCATCTGAGGGAGACGTTGGCCCTTTTTAGGGAAAATCACAGCATTGGATGACAAACGTTGGCCCTCTCTGGGCCTCCAAACTCTACCACACATGCCAAACTACCCTGTCGAACTGCCATGTGCTGGAGGTGACGTCAAGTGCCTCTAGAAGACGTCCTGGGTCAAAGAGGGACACGTTCCACCTGCAGTGGGTCAACCCCCTAGGGTTGGGCTCATCCAAGGAATCCTGGATGAAAATGTCCTTCTTCTTCTCTCGTGCAAAGGCTCGACCAATCATTGTCCTGTCTCTGCCACTGATGAGGTCCCAACAACCATCTGATGGGCTCTTCAGCCCCATGGAGGTCTGAACTAATCATCTCCCCATATGTACCGGTCCACTTGGTACCTGTCCGTCGAGCATGGTCCTGCACATCAAAATTTTTTCCCTTCGTGGGCTCATTAGTCCTCAGGATCATAGCAATGTCAATCATATTTCATCATTAATTTTATCAAATGCATGCATAAAACCCCTAGCATATCATCTAATAGCTCAAAGACATTACAATGACCTATTATAAAAAGTCGAAGAAAAAGACAAAGTGCCCTATTGGGCCAACATCCATAAGAAAAGGAAAGTTTCCAAAGGATATCATCCAAGCCATGTAATACGAGGTGGAGTGGTTTAAGGATGTCCAGACATAGTGAAAGACAGGGGTGAATATTATCTGTGGGTGCCTTTGTAGGAGGCGATCTGTACCTGCCATGGATGCAATTCTTTCCAAGCCCTTTATTGCCTTTATTCTTTCTTTTATTTCAAGGTCTAACTAGAGGACACTACCTTGACATGGCGACCAGAGCTGACAGTGTTACCCACGAGTACTTTCACAGAGATGATAAGGCTGGCTCGTGATGAGACCCACTTTCCCTTGGCCATGCAACCAAAGGTCACTGCCCTGGCGTGGTAACCATATAATGGCAATGCCATACTGCTAGGTACCTATGAACATAATGGGTTGGCTCGTGATGAGACCCCCCATCCTCTTGGCTAGGTCTTGTTTTTTTTTTTTGTTATTTTTCTTTGGGTCCCTCTTGTTTCTTATTGAGAGGCCTTTTATTGCCTTCTCAGGGATCCCTGGGTGAGGCATCTCTAGGTTTTACTTTTATGGCTTTTATCTCTTACCGACTGCTTTTACCTCCTGGGCCTTTAGCCCCTTCTTCCCACAGGATAAAGTGTAACCCCAAAAATAGGTCATCTTAATGTCTGGACTAGGGGAATGGGATAGATGAATGGGAGATAAGATGTAAAAATGATAATATGATGGGAGAGGACGATGTCTCTTCAAAATCCCCCCTGGTGGCTAACCAAAACCTATGGATACAAGATTGCTAGGGTACCCCGTTAATCCCCCCAACCATAGTCAAGTGGGTCAGTGTAAGATCCAAGCAGTCGTCAGAAATGAAAGGAATCTGATGCATATATCTGAAAGTTATAATGATCAAACATGACACATACCATGATACTTGGACCAATTACCTCATGGAGAAAGAGTCTTCTCTAATACAAGTCCAAGCCGAAGGTGATGGATGCTGCTGCTACTGATAGGATAGGTCTGATGAAGAAGAAGAAAGATGGGCCCTCCAGGGCCACGATCAGGTCAATCCTGCTCTCGGTACTCCATGTCTAGGACCTGTGGGCCTCGAGACATGATCTCCTAGTGATCCCTAGAAATCGGGGATAACATGTTTAATGCAAGTAGGTATATTTAATTTAATAGATTAGACAGTTTAGGAGCATAGGAGGGAAAACAGATGATAGACACCCTCAACCCTTGTATCATTGTAACATAATTCATAATTCGTAAGTTGTAGAGATGCACAGAGGAGAACAAAGAATTTTATTTATTCTTAGTTGTTGTTTACCATGTACATGAGTACTGGAATTAATAGAAGAAATCTTTGATTCCAATCTATGTGTTTGTTATGGTTGTGGAACCACCTATTAAATGGTATGTTGCAGGCTTGTTTGCATTCTCTGTATGCATTTTCTTTCAATGCTATGTGTGTATATAGGCTCTAGAATTCTATGTTGAATGTTTGAATTCTAGATAAGGGGAGAATGATTTTCAGTTGTTTCTCTTCCTGAGAAATCCTGTAAAGAGTGCAGTGGAGGGTCCACAAGGAGTGCGTCGACCAGGCTCTGAGTTTCATTTTAGAACTCTTAGAGGAGATTAAAATTGTGTCTTTACAGGAAAGAGTGCTAGTAGAGCATAGAGTCGTGCAAGGTGTGCGTAGGCTAAGCGAAGTCTGGGATTTTACCAACTCAAGAGAGAGATTGAGAGGCTATTGTTGCAAGAGGTGCACAGAGTCACAGACCCAAATAACCTGAGGTTATTTGAAAATTTTCCGCAAGGAGTGCATGCAGGAACCCTTTTGGAAGCCTTGGATTCACAAGCGAAAGATCAGAAGGGATAGAACCTTTGAGAAGTTCAAAGGGAGGCAAAGGTTGAAATCGTCTCACAGAAGTTAAGTTCAGGAGGGAGGATGCCAGGTCATTTGGCAAGAAAACCTTGTGAAGTTGAAACAGACGGTGGAATCTCTTCAAGGAGAAGTGTCAAAGTTCTGTAGGCCGTTGGATCTGATAGACCAACAGAGGGATTAAGACTGAGAGTCTTTCAACACCCATAAGCTCAGGAGGAGTAGTGACCATTAGATCCAGGTCAATGAGGATCGTTGATCTCGTATGTGAATTCACCATACCGGGAATCGGGAAGTGGAGTAGTTCAAGGTTGGACTCGAGAGTTGCGAACTCCTGGGTTGTGAAATCCCGATACAACAAGGGTTGTTGGATTGAGGGAGGCACACAACCCTCGATCTCATCGAAGGCATGATTTCAGAGTCGGGGATTTGTAGAGGGAGAGGAAAGACTGTTCGTTGTTCTCTCAAGTTGAGAAAGCCGAAGACTCATGCAAACAGGTGGCAAGGACCCACTCTGTAAGCAGAGTAAGCAGAGGTGACAGGTGGTGTGTGTTGTCGTTTGGGTAGAGTCAACCTTTGTTGACATATCGTGTTTCGGGGATTCGTAAGGGAAGAGCACGAGAGGTTGGTGCTCCAACTCGCGAAGTCATGAGTTGAGAAAGGGGCTTGCGTAAGGCTTGGCTATGGTCATATTGAAAAAGGGGCTAAAGAGTGGGGCTTACACCTTAGCCCATTTTCATTTCACGTTTCGGTGATTTGTGAGAGTTGTGGCATTGTACTCAGATTTGGCCAACCCGCGAGACCCGAAATTGTTGGGGTCTTGGAAAAGGGGCTTAATTAACCTTGTCTTGGTCTAGATAAGATCCTTCACAGATATCAGGCTCGAGGGAAGGAGGTATGCACCATTCATGTTCAAAAATATAAATAAAATTGACGAATTTGCAAATCATTTTAACAATGTGAGTTTAAAGTATCTTGAAAAGATAAAATGTTTGGAGTCAAACAAAATATTTGTTGGACATATGCTTTCAGTGGGGTTCAATAAATCTTTCATTCAAACTATCTTGAATGAATAAGAAGAGGGTAACCTCCAAATCACTCCTGTACATAATGTTGGCGATTTAGAAACATTACTTAGCAGTAATGATTTTTACAAGAAAAGGGGAAAAGGTCCTAATGAAAGGAGTGATCAATCTCCAGTTGTTACTCCCAAGAATACTACATCCATGAGCAATGATCCAATGACCCACCCAATTAAAAATGTTGTCAACATTAGTTCCAGTGGAGGGAAAGAGAAGAATCATCCCCCTGGAAAAATTGAGAGTTCACACAACTTTCCTGTGAAAAAGAAAAGAAAAAATTTAGTGCAAGAGGAAGAAGATAATATTATAGAAAATGAGATCCAAAGCTTTTCTTTGGAGGATAAGGAACCAGAAGCAGATATTGAAAAAATATTTCCTGCAATAGAACAACCGAAAAATATGGCTCAGAAAGAATCTTTATTGGAAGTCATTGGAAATGAGACCTTTAGTGAAGAAGAATCCTTCACTTTTCAAATTGTTGTTTTTTATAAAGAATCTAAAAAGTTGATTGTAGAAAGAAGTGACCAGAAGAATAAAAAGGGAAAGGCCCACTCAGAGGTCGACTTGAAGGATATGCGATCATCCCAGATTTCCTCAAATGTGATGCACTCAATGACTATTGATGGTTTAGAGGCTGAAAATGCCAAATTAAAGGAGAAGATCAAAGAATTGGAAATTGTCTTGATGCCTCTTCCAATCCTAGATAGTCCTTTGACAATGGTTAAACCAACTACACCCCGTATTAAATTAAATGGATATTCTAGTTTTCTCACAGCGGTATGAAGTTATGTTGAGAAAAATATTAAAAAGAGAATGACATTGATAATAGAAGAATGGGAGGTATAAAAAAATATTGTTTCTTTCGATTGAAGGGCACATGCATTTCATTAATATCTCCAAGTTGATTTAAAGAATGAAGAAGGATTCTACACAGATGTTGTTTTACCATTTGGGATAAAGGTATCAAACATGAAAGAATTGAAAATGAGAGAATAGGAACTTCCTTCTCCAAGTCGAATTAAATAGTTGAATGCTTATTGGAAGAAAAAGTCAAGAATTTGAATAAAATTGTCCAAGCATGCAACAAATCCATAGTGAAAAGAGAAGAATTATTCAGAAGAATTATAGAGATAGAATTGGTAGGAAGCACTGATGAGGTGCAAGATCCTAAGTTAATTCTCAATTCAATGTTAATGAAAAGGAAACAATTTGATGAACAAGTGGAGATATTAAAAGGATTATCAGTTGCGAATTTTAATGGCATAATTGAATATGGAAAATAAGAGATAACTAATTGGTTGGCTGATTATTCTATGGAAAATCAAGATATTGAGGAGCCAATACATGGTATTTCTCATGACCTAAGATATTTATAAGGCGAATTGTTTAATATCAAAATTAGGCATGAAATAAATGTTGCGCCAATGAAAAGTTACATTGAAGATTGGTTTAAGAAGGAAATTTATAAATTAACTAAAGAAGGCCAAGAAACAAAAGTTGAGACATTTTCTATAACCTCCAACAAGGAGAATAAAAGGACAACAACAAGCAAGTAAAAAAGGAGAGAGACCATCATAGTAAGTTTATGTTGATCACATCTTTCTTTCTTTATCAGTTTTTCATCCAATTACTCCGCTTCTTTGTCTATAAAGGTTTAACCGAAATCTGATAACTTATTCCTATCTTCTTTCCAGGTCTTGCTACTCTGTCATCGCCCACAATATTCTCTCCATAGCTTACTTCTTGTTTATATTTTCTTTTATAGTTCACGAGAGCCCCAATCCCAATCCTCTAGAAAAACGCATTTTAATTTCAAATCTTTGTAATATTTTTTAATATTTCTCAGAAATCCCAAGAGAACTAATTCAGGATCAGTTTTAACGGTGTTTTATAACTTTAAGTTTTGAGTATAAATTATTTGAGATTGATCTATCATTTTCTTCATTTGAGCTCCAAATGTGTTTACTCTATTAGATTTCTCTTATGTGTACATGCCACTTTCTTTTATTTTTATGTGATCATAAATATTTAGTTTAACTATGATGGATGTGAGTAATTTTTTCTTATCTTTTTCAAATATGTGATGCGTGAGGTTCCTGGTCATCTCGTAGGAATTCTCTTTAAAAATAAAAAAAACTATTTTTTACAACTTTTATATTTATTTGAATACCATGGTATACTTTCTCAAAGTCCTATATTATTTTGAAAATCTATAATCCAAAGAGTATCATAAAATAGAGAGGAGTACCACCTCAATAAAAATGCAGGGGGATTTGTATCCCCGTGAGGTTGTCGTTTCGTTCATGACGGATTCAAGTGTCAATAAGTACAAACCATCCTACCATAATTAAATGAAGAAGGCTCTTTGTGACTCCAACTGGAAGCAATCCTTAATTCCCGTGAACGTCAGCTGCATGGTTGCACTATCAAGGAAGTGTTGATCAAGTGGAAGGACACCTCACCCAAGGAGGCGACTTAGGAACCAAAAACCATACTTTGGTAGTTTCTGCACCTGGAGCCTTGAGGAAAATGTTGCTTTTGAAGGGGGGGGGCATGTTAGGATCCAATCCTAATCCCTCTCCATGGGTCATTAGTTAGTAGGATATGTTTTCTATGTAATAATGGTCAATATTAGTTAATAATGCCTATTAAATAAAAAAGAATAAGTCAATGTAAGAAGACCTAATAGAATCTTTTGCTTCTAGAAAGATCTTCCTCTAGAAGTTTCCTTAGAAGGTAGAATTAGTATAAATAAGAGTAGGAGGCATTGGATATATTTTCTGGATATTATTGTAATAGAGCTTTGCTCAGCTAGAGGTTGCCCCTTCAAAGAGGAAAGTGATCATTGCTATCAATAATAAAGTTGCTTTTCCTAGTGATTATTCTGGTGTTCTATTGATATTATTCTGGATATATCATTATTAATCTGTCAATGCTTGCTAGATATTTTTGTTCTACATATTATATTCTATTTGTAATATTAAAAAGATTCCTTCAAGTTGGAGCCTGAGAATTGGGTGGTTGTAGCCACCTTTTGATTGTAGTTGTAACATCCCGCTCTTGCGTGCACTGAGCAAACTTATTCTTTGAGGACACTTGCTTACAAGTGATCCGGATTATTATGCTATTGGGCATTTGATTATGCTTATGAGGCATTATGGATATGATGACATGTTATTTTACTGTATTGACATAGAGAGGTGCTATTGACAGGTGCTATATACATGCATAACATTACACTGCAGAATTTTAGACTTGACTGACTTATCTTGTGGGAGTTGGGATACCCAGCTCGGTGAGGAGTGGTAGCTCGACCTTGCGAGGCAAGCTAGGAGCTAGTTGTTCTTTGGTTTAGTGTGCGTGGCCCCTTTGCAGCTCGGGGGGCGAAGGGGGAAGAAGAGTACCCCTAGCATTGGCTGGGAGGTACCAGTGAAGTCTCATCGGTCAGCAAGCGGGAGCTGCACAGAGCGTGCAGGACAATGACTTGGATCTGTCACCTTAGGGATATGGTACGCTTGTTTTTATTCTGCATGATAGATTATTACTGACCTTACGCTTTCATTTCAGTTGTGAGGGGTCGTTCTTTTTACTTCGTCCTCATCCCTAGTTTGTTAGTCCACCCCTGAGCAGTTGGTCCAGGAGCCGAATCCATGGTCGTCACTACGGTGCATAGTGACCTATAGATTCTAATGCCCTACTTTTCTGTACGTGGATGATGAGCAAATGATGGTTATGATTAGCTATCTACACCTGTTGATCGTTCTTGATTGATTGATTGCCTTGCGCCCTCTTGCGATTGAATACCACTGCATATTGCTTATCCTTCTCGTTGTGATCAACTCAATACCCTCTGCATTTTTTCATCACCTCTGCAGTCTCAGAGAGTATTTTATTCTCTACGATTTATTATATTTGATAGCGGATTTACCTTGCGATTTCAATACGTCTGGAAACTCCTCTGCAATTCATTACATTGATGGCGAATTTTAAGTTGTGATTTTACTGCTCCATTGACTGTTCCATTGATGGCGTTTGACAGTTCTTAAGGTTGACAGTAAATTTTGACAGCGTTTTTAAGAGATGTGTAAAGACAGCGATTGCTGGGCAGAGTTCCAAGGTTGAGAGTTTCAGTTCGTCTTATCGTTGACACATCATGATAGTGTGGTTTATTGACTTTTAGTAATGAATTATATCTATGTTGGAACACCGTGAGATATCTTATATGGCAGCGATTGGACAACACTTTCTTAGATGTATTCGGTGTAATAATAAGACAATAACATTCCGTGTATTGAATAACGAAGTCATTTGTTAGCTGTGTAATTGATAGCATTGAGTTGTTAGTGATCTCCTTTTTAGCGGTGTATATGTATAGTGATATCAGGTGTATAGTGATATCATTGAAATCTGTGTATTGTTAGTTGTGTAGTGTATAGCGATACCATTGATCGCGGTGTAATGTATAGAGTTGGTCTGTATAGCACTATTAATTGTAGTTATGTATGGTATAACTGCACCTTCGGAGGTTAGCGATATAATCCCCTTTTAATAGATGAATTTATTACCCAGACAACGTTTTGGTTGCTGCGGTTGACTGCGTAAGGGTAGGGTAAATTTATTGTATTTTATCATTGTCTAATAGGCAACGATTCATCAAAGTACTGTTGAGTATGACTGCAAGAGAACGTAATGATATAATCATAACCATAAACTATTCGGCTAACGTTTCTCCTTTTATGTATTCCTTTGTGTGTATTTCCTTGATGGTCAATGATATTTTCCTTTATATAATTCGTATGCTAGGAATTTTAATTTTTATAGCAAACCTTGATGAGTGTTTACCGACGCAGTGTGGAGTTAAATCCTCCTTCGAATATGAATTGACAACTACTCTTACTCAACATCTTTGACTACGTTCAACACCTTTATAGGGTGCGTTTTTAGTTTATAATCGGATTGCGTTTTATTACTTGGACAACTCTGGAACCTGTATCAATGGTTAGTTAGACAAAAAAATTCATACGGTAGACATTCCGAGACAGCGAATTAATGCAAAAGTATTCCTTAGACATTGATTTCGTACTTGATTGAGAGCGTCTCTATACATTGAATTACTTGTTGTAAGACAGAATTTGGTGACTGTGTATTTGCATTTTTTTAGGCAGTGATATGTCTTGTCATTGTCAATGACCATCTTTTTCTACAACAAATTTTACCAATAATTACGGTATTACCTCCCGCAATTACAATGATATTTACAGACTAGACTTTTAGCAAATCAAATGCGTTCCATAGGCAACAATCTTATCTTGTTGTGTCAGTGGAAAAGTTATCATTTCAAAAGGGGTTTTATATTATTGAAGGGGCATGTTTTCTACTCTTCTAGTTGACAAGATAGCGAAGTCCTCCCTAGGAAATCACCCATCCGATATCAGATTTGGAATTTGTGCAAGGATCTAATTGTTAATTTTAATTATTTTATGTACGGATTGACTTGATTGCATGAGGAATTTATTGTGCTATTGAATGTCATAGTCATCATATTCCCTTACATCTTGTTGACCGGTCGGTTGGGTGCTAGGGTTAGTCACCTTGTGCGTATTTATTTAATTCGGCCTCTTAGCTTGTTCAATTATCTTGGGTCATTGGTCCAGTTAGGTTATGTGTGCCATAGTTGTTGTCGTGCCTATCACCCGATGACAACATGATTCCTAGTTAGGGGATCATTGCATGCCCTATTGGATGGAAGCAAATGATAACTTGACCGGTGTTTGTGCTTCCTGTTGTGGGTGTCATTCATCGTAGTTTTTGTTGGTATTCAGTTGTAATGCCTTAAGCGTTGGGTATGTGCGACATATAGGTTTCTAGTTCCTGGTCGTTGAAGCCACAATGTCGGGTGGTTGATGTTGTCATTTAGCTTGTAAGCATTGTCATGTTTGTGTCGGGGAAGTAGTTGTTTCTATCTGTTGATTTACGCATGTTTCACCTTGTTGCTCTTGTGCTAGTGCGTAGAGTCGTAGTTGTCTATTGCCTGAAATGCGTTCTTGTGTTCGTCGTCAGGTTGTGTGGTTCAACTATTGTCGTTGTCGCCTTCTTGCTTGAAACAAAAAAAAAATATGCACTACCTACTTCGCTTGTTGTCGTAACGATTGGGGTCGTTACAGTAGTCAAAGATCATAGGGGGTTGTAGCCTCCTTCTGGTTGGAGACAAAGAATTGGGGAGTTGGAGCTTCCGTCAAGTTGGAGCCTGATAAAACGGGGGGTTCGAGCATCCTTCTGGTTAGAGCCAGAGAATTGGAAGTTGGTGTTTCCTTGAATGTAATTCTTTGACATAGAAGAAAAGATTTTTGTGGTATTCTCTCGCATTAGGTTTCCACATAAATATTGGTGTATTGTGTATTGTGTGGATGTGTCTATTATTGTTTATTATGCATTGATGGATGTTAATATTTATGATGCAATAATATATTGATGATTAAAAGAATATAAATTGTTTTTAAAAGTGGTAGAAATTGTTCATTATTGATTCACCCCCCCCCCCCTCTCAGTAATCCAACAATTGGTATCAGAGAAGGTCCTTCAAGAAACAAGTTAACCACTAGAAAAGATCATGGATCATGTTAGAATTGGGGTACCACAATTTAATGGTGAGAATTATGCATTTTGGAGCAAAATAATGAAAACATATATACAAGCACATGGATTTGATATTTGGAGATCAGTGGTAGATGGATACACAACACCAACCACTCCCTCGATAGACAAAGATGATAAGAAACTTGAAGAAAATGATTCAAGGGATAAAAATGTTATTTAGAATGTTGTGGTTGAATCAATATTCACCAAGATCATGCATTGTGAATTTGTCAAAGATATGTGGAACAAATTAAAGATCATATATGAAGGAGATGAGAAATTTAAGGAAGCCAAACTTCAAATTTTCAAAGAAATGTTCGAACAATTGCAGATGACAATATAACATCCTACTTTCTACGAATTGATGAAATATTAAATAGTATCAAGGTTTGGGAGATGAGATAAAAGAGAAGGTCATTGTTAAAAAGGCATTAAGATCTCTACCAATGAGATTTGATTCAAATATTTCATCCCTAGAAGAAAGAGTGTAACTAGCCACAATAACTATGGATGAGTTGCATGGGATATGCATAGCTTATGAGATGAGGACAAAGCAAGAAAATTCAATCATAAAGGAAGAAGCATTCAAGGAATCCAAGAAAACTAAGAATAAGGACAAACAAAATCCAAAGGCGAAGTCATATTGTAGTTGTAGTGATGATTCAAAAGAATATGAAGAAATGGAAAACTTTGTCAGAAAGTTAAAAAGAGGATCTAGAAAATATAAAGGTATGTTTCCATTGAAATATTTTAATTGTGGTAAAATTGGTCATTTTGCAAATAAGTGTCCTTATGATAAGAAGTCAGATAGTGATGAAGAGGAAGATCCCAAGAACATAAATAAATATAAAAAGGGAAACAAAAAAGATAAAAGGAAAGTCTTCAAGAGATATTTCTACTCAAGAGAAGACAGTTCCTCATATGATGAAGATGATGAAAGCAACAATGACTCAAAAAATGTAATATTCATGGCTAGAGAAACTTAGAAAGAAAATCCTAAGGAAGTTGATATTGAGGAAGAATTAATCATATTTTTAACTTAACTGAAGAAAAAAGGAAGAAAAACAAATTATTCAAAGAAGAAAACATCTACTTGAAAAACCAACTTGAAGAAAGAAAAACAAAGGAAGAAGTAATCCAGATCCAAACAATAAAGAAAGTAAAGGAATACGAGAATCTTGAAGAAGAGGTCATGTCATTGAGAATTGAAGTTAACAAGCTTAGCAAGAACATGAAAATCTCTCAAATGTTCAAAGACATTCTCAACAGTCAAAGGCCATGCAGTGACAAGTTTGGAATAGGATACAAGCAAAATCATTCTTAGAAAGGATTAAACTCCATGAAAAAAGACACAAAAAAAAAGATTTATGCAAAATTTCCCATAGGAAGGATTGATAGTCAACAAGAGACAAAAATGAATGAATATAGAATATCTTCTACATTTAGGCAACAAGAAAGTTTAAACCATTATGTAGGAATTAACAATAGAGAAGATCATGATCAACGAAGGAAACAATTCAGAAGAAATACACAACAAAGAACATCATTCACATCTAGGTCTAAGAGATTGTATGCACAAGACTTGTAGTAGTAGAAGATCAAGAAAATGTTGAATCCACAGGTAAAAAGGAAGATGACATAACTCAAGAAAGTGATGAATCTACAGATGAAAAATAAGATGTCTTTGCATTAGAGAATATGTTGTTCTAAGCCATCTGAATTGGAGACTCCTATGTAACATGAATATTATATAGGGGGAGTCTATGCAGTAGCTGAAACATATAAGAGAACCATCCTTCAAGCAACTTGTAGAGTTCAAGTAGACAAACTTAGAAGTACAATATGACAGATTGATTGGTTAGCCGTTACATAGGCAAAAGTTTATGATTGTATTCAAGAAGAGATATCTTCAGCACATTTTATTTCAGACATACAAAGTTTGGTTTATAGATAGAGAGGACAAGTGGACACATATGATATGTGATGATCGATAGTACATTGACATATCGGTTAGAATTGTGGACAATTGTGTAGCAGAGTCTTGGACATTATGGACAGAGATGGATTCATAGATTGGTTCAGAGAGTGGTTCAGAGATTGACTCAGAGATTGGTTCAGAGAATGTTGGATGATTATTTGAATGATTAATCTTGAATGTTTTTTATATATGTCAATTTATTTAAACAATAAATCACCAATGGACAATAACTCTAAAAAGGAAGCAAGTACAAGAACACCTACATTGATCTACACAACAAATTACAGAGAAGTCAATTCATCAGAAAGAGATATCTAGAAAGGAAGATCAATAGCATATAGATAGGGACACATAACCACAAAGGGAGTTATTATTTTAACCAGGATTGGTTAGAGAAGATATAGTAGTACGAGGAGACATATAAAAATGGGGAGGTACTATTTTTTCAAAGAGAGAGAGAGAGAGTAATCAGAGGCACGAAGACAGGGGGAGAAGCCCCAAGGAGAGTTCAGTTAGGGGGAGTAGCCCCAAAGGGAGATACCCCTTTCCATTGATGTCAAAGGAGGAGAGATAGAAACATTGATGAAATGAGATGATCACAAGGGGAGCATGAGCATGACTATTGCCATGGCTAAGTGTTTCCTTTAATGTTGGTGTTGCCATCAATGCCAAAGAGAGATATTATTGAACAATTGGCTTTGATTGATTGACAGTTGGTTTGCATAGTTGGTTATCATTGATTTCAACCCTTGGAGATTGATCAACCCTTAGAGATTGATGCCAACCCTTATACAAGTCTTGTAGCAAATTCCGATAGCCCAATGTTGTGGCTAAAGAACCCTAGTTTGATCGAGGGATAAGGACATGAATATCAATGAATTTTCAAGAAAGACTATCATATATGGATAGTACATGTCATGTCGTTTTCGGTGATATGTGGTACATCATGTGGTTCCTTGCGGTTGAGGAGATATGGATTTGTGAAGTTGGAGGAACCATAAATAATCTAGAAACCCCTAGAAGGTCAATAAGAAGTCAATTATTTTAGAAGCTCCTAGAAATTCATTAAGAAGTCTACTAGTCAAAGTGGTTGCAACAATAAGTTAATTAAGGGTAAATTTGTTTCCAAAAGAAAATAATTAAAAATAAATTAGTCGCAACAAGAAATTATGAGATGACTAATAAACGTAAAGTTGTTGCAAAAATAAAATAATTAAAAATAAATTAGTTGCAACAAGAAATTATGAGTTGACTAATTAAGGGTAAAGTTGTTGCAAAAAGAAAATAGTTAAAAATAAATTAGTTTCAACAAGAAATTTTGTGTTGACTAATTAAGGGTAAAGTTGTTGCAAAAATAAAATAATTAAAATAAATTAGTTGCAACAAGAAATTATGAGTTGACTAATTAAGGGAAAAGTTGTTGCAAAAGGAAATAATTAGAAATAAATTAGTTGCAACAAGAAATTATGATTTGAATAATTATGGATAGAGTAGCTGCAACAAGAAAGTGGGTTAGCTTTGGAAGATGAGAAAGGGGTAAAATAATTACAAGGAAGCTTCTAGAGAAAGGCATTTGGAAAGTATAAATAATAGATCAAGAGACTCCTATTTTCACCATTTTAAGCGCATTGAATATATATCTTGTGAAAGGTTTTTGGCAAGGATTTTCATTGACAAATCTGAGGTAGAGAAAATCAGAGGTTGAGGAGAGTCTACATGCAAGTGTTACAATGTTCAGGTACAACAAAGTCATCTACAAAAGTAAAAGGTATGGTTATATGTTTGAGGATTGGATATTGATGATTTCTTAAGGTATGGTCATGCAAGGTTGAGTATATACCCTTGAGGCACTATCAGGTTTAGATTACTTGTTGTAGTAAATTTTTTGAGGTAGATCTATTGAAGCACATTGCTGGTACATGTCTAGTTTTCTTGGCACATCCTGTAGTACATCGTGATAGGCATTTGTTAGTGGTTTTGGCACAGGATTGATACACATTTGAGGCTACGAAACAATGAGGTTTTGGCACATGGTTTGTTATGAGGGTTTATTGTATTTGTCTTATGGATAGTGTGATGTATTATTAGAGGATGTTTGTTGGTTATATCGGCATATATCTTTGGTATATGATTGAGGTACATATTAGGTATATGTTGGGACATATAGTTGATTAGTTGGCACGTGCATGAGGTATTTTGATGTGCATGATTGATGCACTTGTGATGGTGCATGTTGTGTTAGTGGTTAATGTACATGATTGAGATTGGGTCTGGTTGGTTGATGAGATTACAATGACAATTTTTCAGTATAGGTTGTGATAGGTTGTTGGTACAGGTTGGTTTGATAGGTTTGATAGTGACAGGTTGTGACAGTGACAGTGGGAGGTTATTTAATTTAGTGGCAGTGACAGGTTATCTACATTTGGCATTTATATTTCAGGGTGATAGGATGAGGCAAGGAAAGCGGGTTGTATCCTCCTTCTATTTGGAGTTGGATAATCAGGGAGTTGGAGCTTCCTTCAAGTTAGAGCCAAAGAATTAAGTGGTTGTATACACCTTCCACTTGTAGATGAAGAACATAGGGAGTTGTAGCCTCCTTCAGGTTGGATCCAAAGAATTGGGGAGTTGGTGCTTCCCTCGGGTTGAAGCCTAAAAAAATAGGGGGTTGGAGCTCCTTCTAGTTGGAGCCAGAGAATTGGAAGTTAGTGCTTCCTTGAATGTAATTCTTTGACATATAAGAAAACAATTATGTGGTTTTCTCCCACGTTGGGTTTTCACATAAATATTGGTTTACTATGTATTGTGTGGATGTGTCTATTGTTGTTTATTATGCAATGATGGATGTTAATGTTTATGATGAAATAATATATTGATGATGAACTGATGAACATTGTTGAATAAGTTAAAGGAATATAATTTGTGGTTAAAAGTGGTATAAATTGTTCATTACTGATTCACCCCCCTCTCAGTAATCCAACAAAAATTGTTTTTGTTTATGGATATAATATACTCAAGGATAGTTAAGTTGCAAAAATAAGTGCATGTAAGTATAATGATTGCACGAGAACAATTCCCGAGACTCACTTTGGCTTAAGTAAAATTTCATGAGCATCATGAAATATTATTATATAAACCATTATAGAGTCACCTTGAGGAAGTACTTCAACTCAATGTGGATGAGCAAGTCTATGTGATTGTTAGTTTTTCTCCAACTCAGCACTTGACACTTAGCTAAAATAAAATCACTTTATTAACTAGATGCACAATTAGGTTCCTAACCAATTAACATAATCATAAAAACAGAAACCAATCACAGTGCATAATATATTCCAGGTAAACACCCATGGAAAAAATCCTGAAGAGAAAACCAAATCTCAGTTTGATTATAAATTTTGGGCTCCCATCCTAGGATAATGGCCCAATAGAGGAATAAAATGTAGTAATATCCTGGCTTACCTGGATGCTATCTCCCTTACTACCCCTTAGCACCTTTCCTCAACCCTTCCCACTCACACTTGGATGAACTCTCTTCACCCACTCAATGAGATTTCCTCATTCTGTGTGTGACACAAGAACATGAGAAAATAGTGTTCACAAGCATATGATAAAATAATTCGTCTTTGCTCCTATGTGCTCTCTATGTGTCTCATCTTCTCACTTAGGCTGCCTTATATTACATTGAGTTAACCCTAAGTCCAAAACCCTAGATCTCCTCTAAAGTGATCAATGACTAAGATCTAATATCACGTTCACTTTAGATCTAAGGTATAGGACTTAATCAACTCACTTAAGTTAATAATGACAAAACTTTTTCATTTAACATAATTAATCTCACATTAATTAAAAATTACGTTCACTTAATAATCACTTTATCAAGTGGATTTCCTAAGGTTATAAGAGGCATTACGAATGAGGTCCATATGATAAACACCAAGCCAATGTGGAAGTACATGTCTTATGCTAAATACATCAACACTCCCTCTTAGCGAGGAAGGTACTTCTACCACCTTAAGGTGGCTCTATCTTCGCTATCATATATTCCACCTAATTGATTGCTCTCTTTGACACGAAAGTTATTCCAACCATCTCACTTGGACCCATTTTCGAATACTTCCCTTTGATCATTCTCTTAGAAGCCTCCTACTCTTGAGCATCTTGCATGGCCATATCGTACCATGACTTCTTCTGGACAGACTTGGAAGGTTTATCCTGCCCTCCTGAACTAGAAGGTTGAATCCATCTTAGTTTCTCAACCTTCAAAGCTACCTAATTATTGTCCTCTATCACTTTGTTGGTTTCCAATGCTCATAAGCCATTCAACACAATTTTTCAGCTACTTGAATCCCTACCTAGGAAACGTTGCCCATTGCACGGATTCATTGCCTACTCCTCGAAACCCTACCCGAGGCTTCTCAATTATGCCACCTTGCTTCCCGATAGTTCTACCCACTTCCTAGGGCTTATGCCCACTACCCAGGGAACCTACCCACTACCTAGGGTTTCCCAACCCATGTGGCCCTGGTTGCTGACTTGGTTGTCCTCAATGGAAACTTGTGTTATGTTGGCGACTGTCCCGCCCTCCTGAAGGTTGTTTCTCCTCTTCTCTTGACATGCCCCTCCTCACTCTAATCAACAACCCATGCAGCCCTCACTTCATCTCCTACGTCCTTCAATCCCTTTCTACACCAGCACATGCGGTTCTTCAACAACCCCACACAGATTAATGATTGTAGCTTGTAGTTCCCATTGTTATCCTTCATCATTTGCAAACCTGTGTGGATACCCCTTACATCACCCACATATTACCTCTCTCATATACTTTCTCATGTGCAGACACTCTCCCATGCACCCACGTCTACCTCTTTTGTGATGCACCAAAAAATTCACATAAACCGACAATTATCTCTTCAAAAAATCTGTGATTGGTCCATATTCCACATCTGCTCAGCATACTTCAGTTCATGCCTCAACTCCACAGCTTGTCAATGGCTCTTTTTTTGATTGTTCACCTTCACTACTCATCTTGGCTTGCTTCCTTAGTTGATCCTATGATTTTCTTTGTGACTGACTGTCAATACCACATACACACGAACCCTGCATTCCTAGCTTGGACTTCACACTATAATATTTGTCGACTATCACTCATGCCATATCTTCTGCAAGGCCACTTTTCTCTATTAAAACTTCATGCCTGCACACCCAACCTCACTCACGAGTTGTTTTCTCTCCACGATATCTTCTTTTGTTCCCAGTTCTATCCCACATGTGCAGTACCCATGTCGATTTTGTTGTGACTCAATTAACATACCTGTTGTGTTCTTTTCACTACTTGAATGAGAAAAAGAGGGGCACTTGCAAGTCTAGTTAGGTCTTCTAGATAGGATAGAGGTTAGTGTATGAATCAAACAATTCAATCACATGAAATAAACAAACAACTAAGCTAGAAACAACTAAAGAAACAAAACTAAAATGCATAAGGAAGTGAGAACCAAAATCAATCAAACAAATGACCAATAATTGTGCCACCAATGGATAACTATATTAGTGGGAAAACACCATAGAGAAAGGAGGACTTATGGATCCCCTATTCCTCCTTGGGAGGGCTCTTGAGTCCCTTATGTGAGAGCTCTTCTTACAAATGATAAACTAAAAATCAAATGGTGAATAAATCCAAGCTTATTCCCTCAAGAGGTGAGGTGGGGTGAATATCTTATTAAGATGATGCTAGTATGCTCCAAGAAGAAAAGAGGCTTCTTGTAGAAGAATAGAGGAAACATAACAATACAATGAGCTTATTGAAGTCTTAGTGCACCCATGCCCTATTTTTATAGAAAGTCTTTGAGGAAATATCCAAATGGTCTTTAGTGTGAACAAGGGGCCCTTTAGGGCACCCTTAGGTCTTTGACTAGCCCCCCATTCGGATTCAACTCTGATTTGAGGGTTAAGTAAAGTTGGGAGCTACTCTAGAAGTGGGAGAGGGGTGGACAAGAACCATAAATGCATATTTCACATGAGTGCGCATCTTTTCTCGTACACAGTCACGCATCAGACACCTATGCACTCTTTTGGCTTTTCTGGCCTACGCACGTGCGCGTGCTTCCTTTAGTGTTTCTGCGCATGTCAATTTTTTGACCAGTTTTATAGTTTGTGCCTTTTGGAAATGAATTTGTGGGGCTATAGGTGAACTAATAGGTGTTTGGAGATGTTGTTTTCCTATAACCATTTGCGGATGAAATTTCAGTGATAACAGATTCCCCTTGATGTGTGAGGTTAGGAGCATACGTATAGTCGAAATACATCAATGTTTCTTCTACTAAGAGTACCATTGTAATGAAGAGTGTTGATAGGAACGGTAAGAGCTATCCATTGGAGGGAGAGGTGAAATGGTGGGACCCAAATATTTTGCTAGGTAGGGGAAAATAAAATCTGTATACAAATGAGGCGGGCATGCCCCATGCTCGTGTCATGTAACTAAAAAATGTATGACAATAAATGAAGTTGTATCTTGATGTAGATAATTGCAGTGCCCTCCAGAGCAGCTTGATAAAGGAAGATGAAAATTCTGATGGTGAACATACTCTGAAAAGAGGTAAGGACACATGTAAGAAGTGTTGATGACTCGTAGGAATTGATGGCCTAACTAATTTAGAGGTCTTCGGCTAGTACAAAAAAATTGCAATAGTCACATATTAAGACCCACTGTAACATGAGATTGTGTTGAAGTCGAATGTTGTGGGGGTAAATGACAACAAAGAGAAATGATCGTTCTCTCTATGTCGTCTGAGACTCCTCATTATAAAGGTAATGAGAGTCAAGATACGGTCACCCTTTTGGAAACTGTGATGATGTCGACAGAGAGGGAGACGTGACTCCAAGAAGCAAAAGGGCTTCATTAAATTCACTGGATGAGATCAGGAACTAATAAGGAACATGAACGAAGTCAAGATGCGGTGAGATTCAAGACTGCCCTTGGTTGGGGGTGTATTTGAAGGATGATTGGAAACAACTGTAAAACTATATCTAGTGTCAGGGGGACGACTAGACATGGGGTTAAATTGTGCCAGAGGCATGACAAATTGGGAAAAATCAGAGATCAGGAGTACATGGACTTTGGGATATTCGGGGTTTATGGACGATGTCAACATGAATAGAGGATAGTGAATGCCCCAACCAAGGGTGACTTGGGTTTATTTTCCAGGAAAATAAGGTCACCAAGGGTGACAATAAAAGTTATGTAAATGTTGGAAAAAAAAGGATTTTTACAACTACCAAATGAATAAAGAATAATTTGGGATGGGTGTACAGATACAGAAATAGGTGCCCCAGTGCAAGATGGTTGGGAATGTGAAGGGAACAAGTTGTGTGGAGAGATGGTGGAGGGTGGGGGCCCCATGGGTGGGTTTCTGTATGAGGTAAATTTGGATATGGGAAAACTGATTGTGGAGGAAATTGAGGGTTTAATGATGCTACAGAGGAGCAGTCAAGATAGAACCGTGATGAGATAACCTGGGACTCCATTGGGAAATCTAGCAAAATGAGGAGAAGGATTATGTGGTTGATTCTAAAAAATGCGTAAGACTATCAAGACTCCCATCCCTAGGAGGTGAAAGCAGCATGAGTGTCAAAGTGCCAAGGGAGACTATGAATGGGATGAACCATATGGGGGAGAGTGCTACCGAGTGACAGTACCGAATTGCAGCGGGGGTGACAGTGCTACAGAGTCGGATGTAGGGACCCTAAAGGTGAACTTCAAAGGGTATGACTGGGAGATGCAATTGATATTCAGAGGGAATGATCACATGCCAGTGTGGATCATATACCTGAAGGGGTTATGCTGGGTTGTGATGACCAAGTACCTGTACACATTAAAACCGAATACCCGACGTGAACAATATCTGAAGATAAATAACATATAACAATTATTTGATAATTTTGAACATGAGCATGTGTACCTAGGCGTGATGTGAGAAAAATGATCCCCCGGGGATGAGTAAAGATGTTGACCTGGGGGATGTGACTATGTAGGTAGTGGGATCCTGATTTCATGGCTGAAGACAGATCGAAAAATAGAGGCTCGAAGCTCCTATAATTTAGTGTGGAAGTTTGGCAAAGGGGGAGATATATAGTTGTGGGGCCCCCAATGACACCTCATTTGTACCTACTTCCGTAGTGAGTTGATGAGAGATTTTAGAGGAGATTTGATTATTGCGGGAGTTCGAGCCGACCGATATAGTATTTGTGAGAGCCAGGTTAGTGGTCTCATTCTCCTGCATAGTATATAGGGTTTATTGTTTGGGCAGGGTCATATAGATGACCGTACTAGGGGTTTTTGTAGGGGTGGGAAGTGGTTCGGGTTCATGGGAGGTGATGGGATCAGTATCTAGAGAAGGAGTAGGGGGAATCACTTGTATCATAGTGAGTGGGGTAGTTGGAGGATTTTGAATAAGGGCCATTTGATGATGCCCGTATTCAATGATCGAAGGACACTAGTATGTGAAATGATCAAGTGAGTCACAAAGAGAGAAAGGGCACCTCATCCATTCATTGACTGAAGTCATGATGTAACAGATGTCTATGAAGAGGGTACTTGATGACATGGGTGGAGAGGGATCTTGCTTAATGTTTTGGCGTACTGTCATTAACGTCTATTGAAACTGAGGTAGGGAGGGGCAATGATGAGTGTAGTGGCCATACTTTGAACATATGGCACATGTGAATTTGGTTCACAGCCCTTTACTGCCTATAGTAGGGGATGTGGTGGTAGTACTAGGTGTGCTTGGTGAAGCAATGAGCGATGTGGTTGCTCGAGGGAGTTGTATCAGATTGTGTAGCTTAGGGAGAGAGGGACAACTATTTGTGGGGTGTCCCTCTCTCTTGTAGAGTGCGCAAGGAGGTTGAATTCAGGGAGGAAGTGGAGCTGTGGGATATTTCCTCTTTTGTTTTCCCCCAACCATTGCAGTGGTGCTGGAAAGTGGGGTTAAGGGAGGTGTCATTAGAGTTAGGAATGGAATCTACATCAGGATTCTCTCTATTTAGGGAGGGAGGGATGGTTGAGGAACCATCGTGGGTGGGTGTAGATACCATACCAGAATGACGAGCACCATGTTGGGAAGGGTAAGTGTTGCAGTTACCTGGAAAGCTTGTACTCCTGACGGGGGGTAGAAGAATGGAATTTTAGTAATGGCTTGGGGGATGGTCTCCAAAACTGGGATTTGACCTTGGGGATAAGTGTTTTCGTAGGGTTCTTAGGGGATTCCTGAGATAGGATTGTTAGAATATGAAGGATTTTTCTTGTTTTACCATTAACAATACTATTGTCACCCAACCATAGGACAAAGCCACCCTCCGAGCACCTTAATCTTGAAAAAGAATCATTCTGGAAGCAAACCCTAGGCTAGATAGCCAAACAAATGGTAGTGCACCTTTCCCCAAGGATAGCGCATCAACAAGAGATGATCAAATAGTCCAAACCCTAACCAAGAGATAGTCCAAGCCAAATGTGATACGCTAGCTGCAGCAGCTACAATGGAAACTCTCCTCAAACCTGCGCACAAGACTGGGCACTGCAGTGCGCACAAGTTATTGCTCTGCAATTATGAGACTACCTGCCAGAATGAGAACCGACCTCTTGTATTTATACTAATTTTGGATAACTTCCTGGGCCGACTTCTCATTCTGGGTATATGTTTGTTCAATATATATTAATTCTTCTGGCATACTTCTTCTCTTGGAGGCTAATAACCTAATATAAATTATCCTCTTGAGCCAACTTGTTTTCTAGGGTTATTAGTTAACTCATTAGGGTTTCTTCTTGCTTTCTGGAGTATTCTATTCTTGTCAAGTTTACACGTGGAGGTAAATACCTCCCATAGCTACCATAATATCAACACTCCCTCCTAGCTAGGGAGGTATTATAGGTAATAGTCTTGAGCACGCACATACCATTCACCTGGTAGAATCAACATAGACTATCTCATGAGCACCATCATCACCATCAGTATCATCAGCCATATCATCTCTCAAAACCATACTCCATCTGAGTAATTAGACATGATGCTGTATAATTCACTCACACCACAGAGTGATACAAGATCCATTCTTCTAATATGGACATATGGCCTAGAAGAGTAAATGTTCTGAACCATTTTTCATCTGGGAAATCTCTGTTCTTTGATCATCCATCTAGCTGATAATCATTTCCAATATTGTTGATATTATTCAAGGAAATCATAATAAAATAGAACACAACTGTGTCTATCCATAGTAGTACATAACTACAATCTAGTGGTACACTACCACACCAAGTAACACACAAGTACTTGATCAAATAGTGGAACACATCCACCACATTAGTATATATCTACTTTCATACAATCTTCATAACAATCATCTGATATCAACTTACACAGAAACAATGTTATGATATAAACTGAATCATATGGGCCATTCTTCCACTCACATTTGTGAGATATTGGAAGAGCATCTTCCCTCAAAAGGTAATACATCAATGATGAGCTATTTGGACTATTCTTCTCAAGCAAGGAAGAATAAATTTCCTGATTTCTGAGCTTGGACCATTCCTCACCCTAGGCCATTCCTTAGACACTAAACAACGTGTAACCTGGAGAGAATGAATCTTCCCTAAGGAATGCCTGTCCTTGATTGTTGAGTCTGGACCATTCCCCAACCTGGGCCATTCCTCCGACACTAAAACAAGTGCAACCTAGAGAGAATGAATACACCCTACAGAATGACTCTCCGGACAATTTCCCTTTTTAACCAAAAGTGGAAAAGACTGTCCTATATCAACCTCCAAAATATACCATTCCTCATGTTAACCACAATGACAACTCGTTGTCCGACGAGGTGGGCCAGTCTTCTTGAGTAACTCTCAAGAAGAGAGACTGACCTAGACCACTCCCCATGTTAACCACAATGGGAAGTAGCTGTCTATGATACATCAACAATCTGGACCATTTCCCATGTTAACCACAATGGGAAATCGTTGTTTGTCAGAAATGTCAATCCACTTTCCGAATAGGAAAAAATCTGCTCATCCTGGACCATTTTTCGAACTAAAAAATGACTATCCATAAATCAATACATATCAGTGCTCCCTCCCAACCTGAGAGTCATATCTTCCTTTTTCAATAAGGAATTCATCTCCACGAGCTCCAGTTTGAGTACGCAAACTCTTTCATCTTGGATAGAAGATTTATCAAAATGTTTGCTTATCTACTCATCTGTGGAGATATGTATTGGAGAACCACTTTCTCCTTTCTGGACTTCATCACGAATAATGTGATTCTTTATTTCAGATGTACTTCGGTCTAGAACATTGTTTTTTCTCTGAATGCTTCATGTAACTCTGATCAATAAAGTATATCATTGTTTGGAACATTGGAACATATCCATGTGGTACTTCTTATGATATCATGAGATCTGATCTACTGAGTAGTCATCTTGATACAATATCTTTGTTATATAAAATCTTCACTACGCTTCTATTGTGCACTGGAGGTTCTCCACCAAGTTATCTTTTTCCATTTGCATACAAGGGTCTCTTTCTAGTATGCCTCAAAGTCTTGAGGTTTCTATTCATATTCTCTTTGTTCAATTGCCTTGGAGAACATTCTTTGCATTCATCTGATGTAGAATTCCAACTCATGGATGTTGCAGATGATATAATGACTCATGTAGAGATATGTATGGTTTACTGGAACAAGTAATCATCATAATATTCTCCCTCCATATGGGAGAACCTCTAGTTCTAGATCTTGCAATGCTTTCATTCATAAGTCTTCCGTACATTGTTCTTCATCACGACTTTCAGTTCCTCTACTTGATTTCTTTTAGTGAGTTCATATGAGGATGGTAATCTTATGGTTCTTGATACAATGACTGGTTGTTCTAGATTCTCTTTCTTTCTTGGAATCTTCATGTCATTCTTTACGTTTTTCTTTAGCTCTTGAGCCCATGGAATTTCTTATAGATTCCATGCCCTAAAGATTCCAATTTTTCCTTTCATCATAGGATCACGGATGTGAATGGACAACCAGGGATACTTTAAGGCTTTTCTTTGAAGAAGACTTCTTCTAAGGTAGAACTTAACATGTACTTCTTTTCATGTTTGCTGTCATGGATATATACTTCATCATATTCAATGGATCATAGGATTAGCTCCCTCCTAATCCTTGCTTCATGTATGAATACATGCTCTTCTTTATGGTGATATATAATCATCTCCCTCCATCTAGGAGAGTCCACATTTCCATCTGCATCCTTATTGTCTTCTGCAAAGAATCATAAGTCTTTCTCCAATTTTCTCTTGATTGCTGACTTCTTTCTTCTAGGTTTCTTTAAGATTCATTCTGATTTTGACTTATATTGTAATAGCTTCCACACGATTTGTTTGATATATTTCATCCTTTCTTGTATAGTGATAGCAATCCTTATCTTTTTGTTCTTCCATAGATATAGTTCTTCTTAGAACATATTTTTAAGAGATAGATATACAAGATATGTACAGAGACTTATACAAACAAGATATGTACAAGAACTAAGAAGAGTATTGTTACCTTCAGAAGAAGAAGTCTCTTTCATCCTGCTTAGTCTTATTTGTGGGTTCCTTTTCTTCGACAACTGATGCTTCATGTTTCTCCTTCCTTTTCTTTAGCTTGGGACAATGATTCTTGTATTGACCATACTTTTGATAGTTGAAGAATTGTACTTCTGAAATGTCTTTCTCTTTATTTGGCTTCCTCCTTGAACCAAACTTCCTTTTGTTCCGGAAATTCTTGAATATTGTTGTGAAGGCTGATCATCATACTTCTTTTGGGGTTTCTCTTTTGCACTGATCCTAGATTAGTCCAAAGTTCTTCAAATGTAGGATACTCCTTCCTTGTGTTCATGCTTGCGGAAAATGCATCCCGTGTCTTGGGAAGACCATAGAGTACTATGTTTACCAATTCCTTCTCTGAATTGATCTCTTAAATATCTTGTATTTGATCTCTTAACTGAGAGATTTTCACAAAGTATGATGTTATGTTGTCATCATCATTAATCTTCATGTCACAGAGCTCATTCTTCAGACTCATTACTTGTCCAATGTTTCTGACTAAGAAGAGGTTTGTTAGGGCATCATACATCTTCTTCAATGAGTCAAGATGGGAGATGTAGGGCATCAAGTGGTATTTTATAGAATCCACTATGATACTCATGGAATTGATGTCACTGTCTTTGAACTTCTCCATAGCTGCAACATTCTGCAGTTTCTTCTCTTTCCCTTCTTCAAACTCTGGTTTCATGATCTTTCCTTTCACGATATCCAACACTTTATTCTTGGAAAGGATGAGATCAATCCTTGTCTTCCACGCTCTGAAGTTAGAAGCTCCATCTAACTTGTTTTCTGACTTCATAGAGTAAGTCATGGTTGGTTTGACTTGGTCAACCCTAGATTTGACCAAAAGCTCAAACTTCACATCTTGGCTTTTCGAGAGTACCAAGAGATGTGCTAGGTTAGGGCGAACTAATCTATCTGAAGATTAGGTCAATCCCTTCATTAAAGGTTCCTCAACAAGAGGATTAGGGTTTCTACACCTACACCTGCTAGTAACCCTAGTGATAGTGTTATGGTGACTGCTCCTGTTAGAAACCCTAGCGATAGTTCTTCAATGAGCTTAATATCCTTACAGATATGTTTCCTTCTAGCGGTTAGACTGAATGAAGGAGGTGTGGGCCCATAAATTGTTAGAATATGAAGTATTGTGCTTGTTTTACCATTGACAATACTATTGTCACCCAACCATAGGCCAAAGCCACCCTCTGAGCACCTTAACCTTGACAGAGAATCATTCCAGAAGAAAACCCTAGGTTAGATAGCCAAACAAAGGGTAGCACACCTTTCCCCAAGGATAGTGCATCAACAAGAGCTTATCAGATAGTCCAAAACCTAATCAAGAGATATTCCAAGACAAACGTGATCTGCTAGCTACAACAGCTGCAATGGAAGCTCTCCTCAAACCTCCACACAAGACTGGGCACTGCAGTGTGCACAAGTTACTGCTCTGCAATTCTGAGATTGCCTGCTAGAATGAGAACTGGCCTCTTGTATTTATACTAATTCTGGCTAACTACTTGGGCCGAATTCTCATTCTTGGTATCTGTCTGTTCAATATATATTAATTCTTCTGGACGATTTCTTCTTTTGGAGGATAATAACCTAATATAAATTACCCTCTTGAACCGACATGTCTTCTAGGGTTATTAGCCAACTCATTAGGGTTTCTTATTGCTTTCTAAAGTATTCTATTCTCGTCATGATTACACGTGGAGGTAAATACCTCTCGCAGATACCATAATATCAACAAGGATCTCTTCTACTAGTGGGACGTCAAGGAGTGGAGAACCCTCTATGGGAGGAATAATATCTCCATTTCCTGTTCCATTGGAATATATGACACACACTTGTGTTGAGGGGTGTATGAGAGGTGGTGCTTTGTGGTATGCCCCCAACAAAGATGGGTCTTTGAAAATTCTGGGGCTCATATCCATGAGTGGATATGTAGCAAAACTAGTGCGGACAAGAGGTAAGATGTTATCGATGTTGGAGGAGTGGTTAGGCTCGTAATGTGAAAATTGGTCGATGTTGATGATCTTCCTGTTGTGGGGGAACAACATCGTTCGAAACACAGAAGAGTCCATAACCTTCATAGCGTACATGTAGCTACGTCCAAAAAGGATATTGTAATCGAGCGGGGTGATGATAACCTCAATTTCCATAAGGATAGTTTTGCCTCCAAGTTCAACGAGGAAATTTTGAAAGAGCCCTTCATGAGAGGATGGTCGTCCATCATAAGCTCTCAAAGTGATGGCGGAGGGTATTAGCTTAGGGGAGCCAAGTTTCTGCCATACAGTTTTGGACATGATGCATGTGGATGCACCTTTATCAATGATACATCGATGAACCATGATGTTTCAAATATTAACTGGTATCTAGAAAGCTACCAACACGGGGAGACGAGGTTCCCCACAATCTAGATCAAATGTGATGAGTCTAGTATCAGTTGGGTCGACTTCCCCCAAGGCGAAAAGTAAGGATTTTCATTGATTTAGATAGGTTTGGAGGACCTCCAATACTGACATGGCTGCACAAGATTGTGCCAAGTCATCGACCAAGTTGTAATTATGTGCTACCCTAGCCTAAGGGTTGTTAACATTTCGTCGTAATGGGATGCGATGAATACAAATAGGGGGGTCAGTGTTAGGGAGTGGAATCATCAAGGGTTGTCTGACTGTAGCTAGAGGTGCTTCCAAAGTGGTGGGAGTATATTCAGGGGGTGCATTGTATTGACAATTGCGCATTTGTAGAAGAATTTCTTCTTCTCTAGTGAGGAGGATATTGCGATCCTCCGAATTCCCAAGGTTTTGATATTTTCCCATCTGTGGTGGGGCAGGAGGCATCTCTTGCTGGGTATTCATCACACCTTGGTGTGGACTAGGGTTTTGAAACACCACCGGAGGTGGTTGCTGAAAATACTATTGTGGTTCCTGCTAAGGGGCAGGTGGTGCTAGAGGACGTGGTGTGTTCATGGAATCTTTCATCTGTTTGAAGTCACCAATTTGGGGGAAATGGTGAGTATACTGACCATGCTCACCGCAAAGAGCACATGGGAAGTTTGTTTGGAGGTTATTTTTGTTCCTCCCTTGGTGTTTGTTGTTATTACCCCCTTAGGGGTTTTGGTTACCCTGGTTCTGGTTGCCCCCAGCAGGTTGGTTTTGTTGGGGGTTATTTCCCCCTGCTCCTGTGTTATTATTGTTTTGG
The DNA here is from genome assembly GCA_009831015.1 of Picea engelmannii. Taxonomy (NCBI): domain Eukaryota; kingdom Viridiplantae; phylum Streptophyta; class Pinopsida; order Pinales; family Pinaceae; genus Picea; species Picea engelmannii. The sequence continues at coordinate 187,435 of ML790161.1, read as the reverse complement.
TTTTTTCCTTTCTTTTTGGCATTATTTGATTGACGGGCTGGATTTTCCATATTCAGTTGTTAAAAATTTTGAAATTGCTAAATAGGAGAGGGTAGAACAAAGTTAAACCTAGTGTGTGGTTGTCCTTGTGGAGGAACAATTGGTTGTGGAGGACCAGGAAATGGAAAATACAAATTATTTTGTGGGGATGATCCATAAGGTGCATAAGCAAGCATAGTGTTATTACTAGTGCCCAGGCTATAATTAGGTGAGGTAGAGGGGGTACTAGAACTAGGTCGAGAGGTTGGGTGCATCATGGGTGCCAACAAGGGTCCACTCATGGGTGGAGGGAGGGACACAAGATATGGTTGTTGGTAAGGGGGAGGAGGGTCGTAAGATGGTCCTCCATATGTCGGAAGATATTGGGGTGTACCATACATAGGTGGTGGTTGGATGTATGAGTTGTGGTGTGTAGTGGTACCAATCAATCCATCCATCGAATGGGACATCCCAAGTTTGTCCTGGCTGAATGGTACGGGTCTCGAGGCATCATGTAGTACTATGTATAAGTATCCCGACTGAGCATAAATGAGGTCATACTATTGAGCCTTGTTGATGGCTTCTTCTTTAGTTTGGGGGAAGGTGGAGGCCACATATTTGGTAAGGATAGAGACGAGTTATCAGAGAAACCAATCGAGGCATTGTTCTTTGGTGGTTTCTGCATTGCATAAACTATGTTTTTGATGCCATTCGTGAATGTGGTTGGTGATATGCGTGGTTGAGGATTGTTTATACTCAGAGAGTAGTTCTAGACCATTTTCATGATGAACTGGTAGTTGAAAGAAGGTAAAAAATGTTTTGTCCAATGATTCAAAAGTCACATGGGACCCTGATTTTTTGTCCACATACCATTTGGATGATGGACCCGTGAGTGTGCTTGAAATAACCTTAACTAGACAGAGTCATCCATGATGTTGTTTGAAGAGAACCATAAGTGGAAGGTCATGATATGGTTGGCAAGATATTCTCCCGCCTTTCCTTCAAAATTAGGAATGTCTGAAGTTAGTTTGGTAGGTATAGCGAGCCATGTGGGGTCATGCAATATAGGGTCATTCGTGAGCTTACTCAAATCAGGTATGTTGAGGGAGGCCAAGTATGGCATGTGGAGTGGTGGTGGAGGATTAGTTCTAGACATGGTGTGAGAAGGTTGTGTGCCTAACCCTTGAGGGGGGTTGGGTGGGGTTGTACTTCCCTCTTGAGAAGAAGTTTGTCCCTCGCTTCCTTGTAAAGGAGAGCTAGTGGATGGTTGGCTTTGGGAATTGGACCCAAGTAAAGTGGAACCAAGAAAAGATGATCCAAAAATAGTAGCACTCACAGGGGTGTGAGAGGGTTGAGCCAGTGAGTTGGTGAGACTAGGAACTCCTCCTAGTATAGGAGGGAGATTTTGCAAGCATCTGGAATGACGGGGATTCTGTGGGTCCCCTATGATGTCCGATTAGCAAAGTGAATTTGTGGAAATGGTGATGAGATAAATAAATGAACACGAAACTTGTATAATTAGGACCTTCACAATATATCTCACATTCGTATGTAATCAAAAGAGCATAATACATAAATCAATTGAAAAAGAAGTATAAATGTGGGTAGGTGGATTTTTTCCTTGTGGGAGAACAAAGAAAACAAATGCTTGTGTCCTGAAAAAGATGTAACGTCTTTCCTCTCAAATAGAATTGGACCTTCCAATATCACTCAACAGTGGGGTATGAAGCCACTAGAAGAGGAACTAGTGAATGATGAAGTAATCAGTTTTAATGAGGGGTAGAGGTTGCATATCCCGAAAGAGCTAGCGATATTTCCCAATAGCCACACAAAATCTGATCAAGGTGAAATTGTAGCCCACAATTGCCACCTAGGTAGATGTCCTAAAATTTGGCCACTAGGTACCTCAGTCAAAGTGCGACATTTAGATTTTTGTCCTCAAAATAGGTCACGGGATGGATCCCTTCCAAGAGGTGGGCCTCATAAATGTTTTAGATGTGGTTGGTTGATTTATTGGGGGTGTGAAACAATCTCGTTTGAATTAAGTGGATGTGGATAATTTCTTCAAGAAATAGTGAGATGTTTCAAAATCCCTTTGGAGGAAACCTGCTTCAACCCCCAAGATTTGAGATGAAATTATGTGAGTGAGGAGTGACTTGGTGTGTGAGCAAGTGAAAAAATGTGCCAAATTTTTAATAAGTCAAGTGTCAATTTGCAGCATGTGGACTTCATGTCATCCTTACAAATGCTGATTACCTATCATGCTAGATTCCATTGGTACAACCTTGCGGAATTTTAAAGTCCCTAAAGAACTAGCATGTGGACATATGGGTCCTTACCATTCCTTTAAAATCCTTAATATGATTTAATCTAAGAAAGCTTCAAAAAACTATCTTGGATTGCAAGCATGTGTGCATGTATGGGCTTGTTTCTAAAATCTTTAAACTCCCCTAGTGATGTAAACTAAGAAAGTAGCTTAAAAAACTATCCTATCTTTGCAACATGTGGTCATGTATGGGCCCTTACAAATTTAAGATGTTTTGAAAAAAAAAACTAAGAGGAGCCCTAGGGGGGCTTTGTCCTCTCCTAAATATTTTGTTTTAAGGGAGATGAAATCTTCCTTCAATCACTTTTTTGATTCTCAAGATCTCTCTATGGTGCGATAGAAGAACATACTCAATGATTGAAGTTTGATTTATTTTCCCAATGCAAGTGTTTATATATGTGATAGTAAAGTATCTCAACTTAACTTTTACAATCAAGACAATCCATCAACGTGGAAAGTCAAAGAAAAAGAGGAGAAATATGGTTCTTTCCAACCCCCTAAGTGCCTATGTTTTGACTAACCCTTCATGTGGAGAGGGAATGTAAGTGTAGTGCATTTACAAATTGCGTAAAAGCAAGATTTTGAAGGCTAGGGGCCTTCAAAACATCACAAAAAACTCTTACAATGTTGGAATTCTGGACAGATGTGCGGGTTACAGTTCAGACAGAGGCACAATGGGCGCAGAATGCACAGAATGCATAGAGAACCAAGGACCTTTTTGGTACATTGTTCATAGAATGTGCAAAGAAATTAAGTTCTTTTGGTGCACAATGCTTGAAATTCACGTCTATGGGCTAGAAAACCCGTGCACATTCTGATACGCTTCAGAGGGGGGGGGGATTTTAAGTGGAAGTCTCCTCCTCCAGCTCCAAATTCAACTCTTTGTTGGAAAGTTTATGCCGGTTATGATTCCTACAAAGAAAATGGTTCAAAAATAAGTTCTCAAACAACCCAAATAGGGAGGAAATTGATACCTTATCCCCAGTATGGATGCCAATCTGTTGTGTCCCTTTCGCCACTTGAATGAGCAAAAGAGGGACACTTACAAGTCTAGTTGGGTCTGCTAGACAAGACAGAGGTTAGTGTATGAATCAAACAATTCAATCATATGAAATAAACAAACAAATAAGCTAGAAACAACTAAAGAGATAACTAAAGAAACAAAACTAAAATGCATAAGGAAGTTAGAACCAAAATCAATCAAACAAATGACCAATAATCGTGCTAGCAATGGATAAATATATTAGTGGGAAAACACCATAGAGAAAGGAGGACTTATGGATCCCCTCTTCCTCATTGGGAGAGATATTGAGTCCCCTATGTGAGAGCTCTTATTACAAATGATAAAATAGAAAGAAAATGGTGAAGAAACCCAAGCTTATTCCCTCAAGAGGTGAGGTGAATATCTTATTGAGATGATACTAGTATGCTCCAAGAAGAAAAGAGGTTTCTTGTAGGATAATAGAGGAAACATAACAATACAATGAGATTCTTGAAGTCTTAGTGCACCCATTGCCTCTTTTTATAGCAAGTCTTTGAGGCAATATCCAATCAGTCTTTATTGTGAACAAGGGGCCGTTTAGGGTACCCTTACGTCCTTTACCAGCCTCCCATTTGGATTCAGCTCTGATTTGAGGGTCAAATCAAGTTGAGAGATGGTCCGTAAGTGGGTGAGGGGTCGATAAGAACCATACATGCGTTGTTCATAGGAGTGCACAACTTTTCTCGTACATAGTCATGCATCGAGCACATGTGCACTCTTTTGGCTATTTTGGCATGCGCACATGCGCGCGCTTCTTTTAGTGTTTCTGCGCATGTCAATTTTTTGACCAGTTGTATAGTTTGTGACTTTTGGAAATGCATTTGTGGGACTGTAGGTGAAATAATAGGTGTTTGGATATGTTGTATTCATGTAACCATTTGCAGACGAAATTTCAATGATAACAACACCCACGCGAGATCCTTTAAGCCCAGATCTTCTCTTTGTCATAAATCCTCAGTTCATCCCATGATCTACTTCACATATGCACAATTGTAAAATACATGGTTATCTCATCCAATCCATAGCCCAGCCTGATCTATCTCATATCTGTGGCCTTTATGCCATCCGTATGATGTACGACTAATTCCTTTTAATTTCTCTCTTTTTTCTAATTTATTTTATTAACCCCGCAACTTCAGTCTATATAAAACAAAATTCCCACATACCTGTAAACGCATTGCAAATTCCGTCTTGTGCAATCTAGTTTCACCTTTCAGAGTCTTGGCTCTAATAAAATTTTAGTTTTTCTCCAACCCAACTCTTGACACTTAGCTTAAATAAAATCACTTTATTAACTAGATGCACAACTAGGTTCCTAACCAATTACAATAGAAGCATAAAAAAAAAAAAACAATCACATTGCACAATAGATTTTAGGTAAACACCCCTAGAAAAAACCTTGAAGGGAAGCCATATCTCATTTTGATTATAAATTTTGGGCTCCCATCCTAGGATAATGGTCAATTAGAGGAATGCAATGCAACAATAGCATATCCCACCTAGTTGTTATCTCCCTTGTTTCCCCTTAGAACCTTTCCTTGGCCCTTCCCACTTACACTTGGATGAACTCTCCTCATTTTGTGTGACACAAGCACATGAGCAAAGAATCCATATTTTCTCCTATGTTGTATTTGTGAGTCTCATCCTCTCACCTAGGCAGCCTTTAAATACATTGAGTTTACCCTAAGTCTAAAACCATAGATGTCCTCTAAAGTGATCAACGACTAAGGTCTAATCTCACGTTCACTTTAAATCTAACGGCTAGGACTTAATAAACTCACTTAAGTTACTAATGCTAAAACTTAGGAATTTAAATTAATTAATATCACATTAATTAAAAGTACATTCACTTAATAATCACTTTATCAAGTGATTTTCCTAAGATTTTGGGCGACATTACGGATGAGTTCCACATGCTAGAGACCCATCCAATGTGGAATTACCTGTCTGATTCTAAATACATCAATAGTGACCTTAGAAACCTTGTGAACGAATTTGGGATAACGTTATTCTTCTAATTCAATTAGGATTTGTGTCCCAAAGGCACTAGAATGAGATTCAATAATTAACCTTCATATGTCCTGTGAAAAGTTACCCTAACCCTAATTTTTGCCTAGACCTATTTATGATTTTTTACTACCATGTCTAGTTTGTTGGGCCAATTGTTTCTAAAATGATCAGTGAAATACATGGTTACATGTATTCAATATAATGTAATATTATTTTCTCTTCGAATGAAATAAAAATTATGCTTTTTTTTAGGAAAAAAATATTAATTATACCTAGACCATTATAGTTCCAAACAAAATTTATAAATAAATACTGGACTCACTAATACTACATAGGAAAGAAACCCATTTTTCCAAAAGAAAGAGATGAAACTTGACCTTTTGAAATAACCAATGAGTGGTTTGTAAGGGAACATATTTCCACTCCTGCCAAATGCCTCTAGGTGAATTAAGTTGTTAGAAATGATTCACCCTAAATAGTATCTATAAGAAAGTCAAGATACCATATAGTTATCACTAAGACTATAAAAATGAGGTCATAGAGAACTCAAGTTTCAAAGCTAAGTACTTGAAGAAAATTACATTGTGTTGTACCTAAATTATTAATTGTACCTTGGCACATTCCTAGCTCTATATCGGTATATTTTTTGTCATCACAAAATGTAAAGGTTTCTAGAACCTGACTTTTGATAGCTTTTGTATAAAGTAGTATAGGCGATGCTTTTCTTCTAGCATCACTTCACTATTTGTTGCTTTGTTGGGCAAATCGTTTCTCAAATTATCAGTGAAATGCATGGTTACATGTATTCTATATAATGTTTATTTTCTCTTCAGATGAAATAAAAGTTACATTTTTTTCCAAGGAAAAATAAAATATTAATTGTACCTAGACTATTCTAGTTGCAAAAAAAAATTAAAAATAAATATTGGACTCACTAATACTATGTAGGAAAGAAACCCCTTTTTCCAAAAGCAAGAGACAAAACTTGACCTTTTGAAATAACCAATGTGTGGTTTGTAAGGGGACATATTTCCACTCCTACCAAATGCCTCTAGATGTCTTAAATTGTTAGAAACGATTCACCCTAAATAATATCTATAAGAAAGACAAGATACCATATAGTTATCACTAAGACTATAACAATGAGGTCATATGCTCCAAGTATCATCTAAACTTAATCGCATATATGAGACTATAAAAATATTATTTCTTATTTTTTTATTATTCATTCTTTTATTTTCTTCTTTTTATTTATTGTTATAAATAGATATAGAATAGAATTTTCTTTTTACTATATATTTTATTTTGTTTATTTTCAGTGAGTGTATATTATGTTCATTTAAACATAATTGCATCGATATGTGCTCTACAATCCAATATGGGGGAGATGTTTTCACATACATACATAACGCTACATTAAAAAAAATACAAGTTGTCTCAATTACACTTTGAATAATGATCCATTTTAACCCTGGATCTATTAAGTGTCGAGAGGGATCACATTTTTCAAGGTGAAAACTTCTTCTATCAGTCATCTTGTTCTCTATCAAAACTTCAAGCATAAACCAATTAAAGCCTGAATCGTAAACCTCTACATGTTTAATAAAATCTAGGTTATTATGGATATTTGTCAAAGCCCCAAGCATAAACCTCTACGTGTTTAATAAAATATAGCATATGACATATATTTGTCAACATATCTATATGCGTAAATATTTTTTGTGCATGATTCACCTCTCTTCCAAAATCATAGTTCACCTCAATAGAAAAACCAAACTTTGTAAATGTTACGTACTATCAAATTATTAGAAAACTATCATTTATTCTTATGAAAAAAAAATGTGGGTCAACTTTTTCACAAAATGTGACTCAACAAAATATTGCAAATTGAATTCATGGACCTCAAAAAGTGGTGGAGTATCAAGTTAGAACCATAATCTAAGCGAACCTTAATTTCCAATGTTTCCCCAGAGAAACAAAATTGCACAGGACTAGAGATTATTACATGTTGATAATATCACTTTGAGAATTCTGTTAGATGTGAAGGTTATTCTTAGAAGGACAAAAAACAGGGCTTAGCCTGCACACCTTCTCCATGAGGGTTAATGATTAAGTTAGATTTCCTTTGCAGAGTTGATATCCAGTCATCGTGGTTGAAGTAGAAGGCACCCACTTCCATTTTTCCATTCATTTGTTTGACCATAGAAGGGTTACTCGTGTCATTGTTCATACAATGCCTCTATATGCACATAGGAAACCAAGCTGGTCCTTCTTCCATCATCGCAGCCTCCACCGAGTAATTATTAACTACAACATTTTCAGATATGATCGATTGAAAATCTCCCAGAAAAGAATATTGTTGATCATGATGAATCATCATGTTGTTGCTATTAGAGATTGACGATGGTATCTGGGATTTCTTGGTATCCATCCCAAATACCATCTTATATCTCCAATAACAACATCATAATGATTCGTCACGATCAACAAAATTCTTTTTTGGGAGACCCGCAATTGATCGTATCCAAAAGCATTGCAATTAATAGTTAACTAGTGGAGGCTGTGACAGAAGATGAAGGTCTAACTTGGTTACCTATATGGATGCAGAGGGGTTATATGAGAAATGACATGAGTAACCTTTCTACGATCGAACAAATGACATGGAAGTGAGTGCCTTCCACTTTGAACAAGTGGCTTGAAATCAACTCAGCGGAGGCAGCCTAACTTTATCATTAACCCTCATGGAGAAGGTGTGCATGCTAAGATCTAGTTTCTATCTTTTCAAGAAGTACATAGTCAACCCTCATGGAGAAGGTGTTCATGCTATGCTCTAGTTTTTTTCCTTTAAAGAAATACATAACCTTCATCTATGGTTTGTTGGGCCAATAATTTCTCAAATGATCAGTGAAATACATGGTTAAATGTATTCAATATAATGTAATTTTCTTTTCTCTTCGGAAGAAATAAAATTTACGCTTTTTTTTGGGGAAAAAATATTAATTATACCTAGACTATTTTAGTTGCAAACAAAATTTAAAAATAAATACTGGACTCACTAATACAACGTAGGAAAGATGCCTCTTTTTCCAAAAGCAAGAGACAAAACTTGACCTTTTGAAATAACCAACGGGTGGTTTGTAAGGGACCATATTTCCACTCCTACCAAATGCCTCTAGGTGTATTAAGTTGTTAGAAATGATTCACCCTCAATAGTATCTATAAGAAAGTCAAGATACTATATACTTATCACTAATACTATAACAATGAGGTCATAGAGCACTCAAGTTTCAAAGCTAAGTACTTGAATAAAATTACATTTTTTTGTACCTAATTTATTAATTTTACCTTGGCACATTCCAAACTCTATATCGGTATATTTTTTGTGATCGCAAAATGTAAAGGTTTCTAGAACTTGACTTTTGATCACTTTTGTATAAAGTAGTATAGGCAATGCTTTTCTTCTAGCATCACTTCACTATTTTCTCATTTGTTGGGCCAATCATTTCTCAAATGATCCGTGAAATACATGGTTACATGTATTCTTTAGAATGTAATTTTCTTTTCTCTTTAAATGAAATAAAAGTTACATTTTTTTTCTGAGGAAAAATAAAATATTAATTGTACCTAGACTAATTGCAAACAAAATTTAAAAATAAATATTGGACTCACTAATACTATGTAGGAAAGAAACCCCTTTTTCCAAAAGCAAGAGACAAAACTTGTCGTTTTGAAATAACCAACGGGTGGTTTGTAAAGGGACATGATTCCACTCCTACCAAATGCCTCTATATGTCTTGAGTTGTTAGAAACGATTCACCATAAATAGTATCTATAAGAAATCCAAGATCCCATATAGTTATCACTAAGACTATAACAATGAGGTGATATGATTCCAAATATCATATAACCTTAATCCCATATGTGAGACTATAAAAAAATAATTTCTTATTTTTTTATTATTCTTTCTTTTATTTTCTTCTTTTTTAATTATTGTTATAAATAGATATATAATAGAAAATATTATTTTACTATATATTTTGGATTGTTTATTTTCAGTGAGTGTATATTATGTTCATTTAAACACAATTTCATCAATAGATTGTCTACAATCGAATATGGGGGAGATGTCACATACATACATAACATTATGTTAAAAAAATACAAGTTGTCTCAAATACACTTTGAATAAAGATCCATTTTAACCCTGGATCTATTAAGTGTTGGGAGGGATAAAATTTTTCAAGGTACACACTTCTTCTATTAGTCATATTAATCTCTATTAAAACTTCAAGCATGAACCAATTAAATCCTCAAGTATAAACCTCTATGTGTTTAATAAAATCTAGGTTATTATAGATGTCTATCAAAACCCCAACCTTAAACCTCTATGTGTTTAATAAAATATAGTCTATGATATATATTTTTCAACATATCTAGATGCATAATTTTTTTTTGTCCATGATTCACCTCTCTTCCAAAATCATAGTTCACCTCAATAGAAGAATCAAACTTTGTAAATGTTACATACTATCAAATTATTAGAAAACTATCATTATTCTTATGAAAAATAAAAACAAAATGTGGGTCTACTTTTTTCACAAAATGTGGCTGAACAAAATATTGTAAATTGAATTCACGGAGCTAAAAAAGTGGAGTAACAAGTTAGAACCATAATCTAAGGAAACCCTAATTTCCAATGTTGCCCCAAAGAAACAAAATTGCACACGACTAGAGCTTATTACGTGTCCACTATTCACCTCTCTTCCAAAATCATAGTTCACCTCAATAGAAGAACCAAACTTTGTAAATGGTACATACTATCAAATTATTATAAATCATTATTCTTATGAAAAACAAAAACAAAATGTGGGTCAAATTTTTTCACAAAATGCGGCTCAACAAAATATTGTAAATTGAATTCACGGAGCTAAAAGAGTGGATTAACAAGTTATAACCATAATCTAAGGAAACCCTAATTTCCAATGTTGCCCCAAAGAAACAAAATTGCACAGGACTAGAGCTTATTACGTGAGATCTTATTATGTGTTGATAATATCACTTTGAGAATTCTATTAGACATGGAGGTTATTTTTGGAAGGATGGAAAACATGGCTTACCTACATGCCTTCTCCATGAGGGTTAATGATAAAGTTAGATTTATGTAGAAGGCACCCATTTCTATTTCCATGTTCATTTGTTTGACCATAGAAGGGTTGCTCAAGTCGTCGTTCATACAGTGCCTCTACATGCACATAGGAAACCAAGTTGGGCCTTCTTCCATTGTCGCGACCTCTACTAGTTAATTATAAACTACAACATTTTCAAATATGATCAATTGCAAGTCTCCCAAAAAAGAATATTGTTGATCATAATGAATCATCATGTTGCTGCTATTAGAGATTGAATATGGTATTTGGGATTGCTTGGTATCCATCCCAAATACCATCTTCAATCTCCATTAGCAACAACATGATGATTCACCACGATCAAAAATATTCTTTTTTGGGAGACCCACAATTGATCATATCCGAAAACGTTGAAATTAATAATTAACCAATGGAGGCCGCGACAGAAGATGAAGGTCCAACTTTGTTACCTATATGCATGCATAGGGGTTATATGAGCAATGACATGAGTAACATTTCTACAATCGAAGAAATGACATGGAAATAGGTGCCTTCCACTTCAAACAAGCAGTTTGAAATCAACTCATCAGAAGCCATCTAACTTTATCATTAACCCTCATGGAGAAGGCGTGTATGATAAGATCTAGTTTCTGCTAAGCTCTAGTTTTTGTATTTTCAAGAAGTAAATAATTAACCCTCATGGAGAAGGTGTGCATTCTATGCTCTAGTTTTTGTCCTTTCAATAAATACATAACCCTTGTCTGTAAGGTAGCTAGAGAGGTAGTGGGGGGGCCCAGAGGGCCCATAGTGATAATAGTGGAGGTCATTCAATGTAAGGTGGACTAGGTCCACTATATTATTAAATAAGGCCCACTATGGTAGTTAGATATAATAAATGTAAGAGGACTTCTTAGAAGGTTCTACTTCTAGAAGATTCCTCCTCTAGAATGTTCTTAGGTGATGGTAGCACTATATAAAGGGGTTCAAGCAATGTAATGAGACATGAAGAGAAGTATTGTATTTGGAGCAATAGATCAATAGGAGGATGCCCCCTCAAAGAGGCAAGTGAACATGAGAGGATCCCTTCCATAACAGGATCCATTGTATGGTGTTTCCCTACCTCAAGGGTTTGATATAATAAAGTGTGGTTTCTTATATCTTGCTTTGTGGATCTATTGTGTATTCAATATTTGTGGTGATTATATTGGTATTTGTATTAAGCATTGGGTTCTTAACAATTGGTATCAGAGCCAAGGATTGGTATTTTTCCAAATTTAGCTCGTAAAACTTTAGATCTGAACCTGAAGTGTGCCGCCCTCTTTTTCTTCCCTAGAAAAAAAATTCTGCAAAAAGAGAAAACAAATCTTCCCTTCTTTGGCCAAGGAAAGTGCTCTGATACCAATTGTTAAATACCTATATCAGATCTGCAGATATACTTCAATAATACCAAGAATAAACCATAAACCATTCACCATAACATGAACACAAGAAATAGAGAAAACCCTTGAGGTAGGGTAACACCATATATTAATCCTTATGGAAGGATAAAACTCCTCAAGCAATCCTTGCTTGTACAATCACAATATTCTTCACTATGTTTCATTACATTGCCTACACTTCTTTATATAGCTCTCCCTATCTCCTAGGAACTTTCTAGAGAGCTTTCTCACATTTATTACATCCAACTACCATAGTGGGCCTTTATTAATATAGTGGACCTAGTCCACCTTACATTGAATGACCACATATTAATTGACTTCCACTAATAACATATAACTACATTCCCATTGGGTACCTCCCTAGGTACCCCATATTACCTCCCTAGGTATACTACATTGTCTCTGATAGAATTTTCAAAGTGATATCACCCAATTTTGTTTCATTGGGGCCACAATAGAAATTGGGGCTATACTCCAGTTTTTGAGCTATGTGAATTCAATTTACAATATTTTATTGAGCCACATTTTGTTCTATTTTTTATTTTTTCATAAGATTATGATAGTTTTCTAATAATTTGAGATTGTCAAGAAAAAGTTGAAAAAAAAAATAAAAAACATAAAAAGTTTATCTTTATCCAAAAATAATCTAGTAACATCTGCAATTTTTAAAATTTCTAACACTTTTATCTTGTAGATTCAGTGTCCTAGAAAAGCCAAAACCTGCAATCTCAACCAATCTCAACCAAGCATAAACCTCTATGTGTTTAATAAAATCTTGGTTATTATGGATATTTGTCAAAACCCCAAGCATAAAACTCTATGTGTTTAATAAAATATAGTCTACCATAGATATTTGTCAACATATTTAGATGCATAAATATTTTTTGTCCACGATTCACCTCTCTTCCAAAATCATAATTCACTTCAATAGAAGAACCAAACTTTGTAAATGTTACATACTATCAAATTATTAGAAAACTATCTTTATTCTTATGACAAAAAAAAACAAAATGTGGGTCAACTTTTTTCACAAAATACGGCTCAACAAAATATTGTAAATTGAATTCATGGAGCTAAAAAAGTGGAGTATCAAGTTAGAACCATAATCTAAGCAAACCCTAATTTCCAATGTTACCCCAAAGAAACAAAATTACACAGGACTAGAGATTATTACATGTTGATAATATCACTTTGAGAATTCTATTAGACATGAAGGTTATTCTTGGAAGGACACAAAACATGGCTTACCTACACATCTTCTCCATGGGGGTTAATGATAAAGTTAGATTTCTGTAGAAGGAACCCATTTCCATTTCTGTGTTCATTTGTTTGACCATAGAAGGGTTACTCATGTCATTGTTCATATAGTGCCTCTACATGCACATAAGAAACCAAGTTTATCCTTCTTCCATGGTCGTGGTCTCTACCGGTTAATTATAAACTACAACATTTTCAAAATGATCAATTGCAAGTCTCCCAAAAAAGAATATTGTTGATCATAATGAATCATCATGTTGTTGCTATTAGAGATTGATGATGGTATCTAGGATTGCTTGGTATCCATCCCAAATACCATCTTCAATCTCCATTAGCAACAACATGATGATTCATCATCACGATCAACAATATTCTTTTTTGAGAGACCAACAATCGATCATATCCGAAAATGTTGGAATTAATAATTAACCAATGGAGGCCACAACAGAAGATGAAGGTCCAACTTGTTTATCTATGTGCATGCAGAGGGGTTATATGAGCAATGACATGAGTAACCTTTCTATGATCAAACAAATGACATGGAAATAGGTGCCTTCCACTTCAAACAAGAGGCTTGAAATCAACTCATTGGAAGCCATCTAACTTTATCATTAACCCTCATGGAGAAGGCATACATGCTAAGCTCTAGTTTTTGCTAAGCTCTAGTTTCTGTCTTTTCAAGAAGTACATAATTAACCCTCATGGAGAAGGTAGGCATGCTATGTTCTAGTTTTTTTCCTTTCAAGAAATACACAACCTTCATCTCTCATAGAATTTTCAAAGTGATATCACCCAATTTTGTTTCTTTGGGGCCACAATAGAAATTAGGGCTATACTCCACTTTTTGAGCTATTCTCTGATAGAATTTTCAAAGTGATATCACCCAATTTTGTTTCTTTGGGGCCACAATAGAAATTAGAACTATACTCCACTTTTTGAGCTATGTGAATTCAATTTACAATATTTTATTGAGCCACATTTTGTTCTATTTTTTTTATTTTTTGATAAGATTATGATAGTTTTCTAATAATTTGATGGTATGTAACATTTACAAAGTGCTCTTTTTTTTTTTTTTTTTTG
>ML790161.1:129852-173097 GCA_009831015.1 Picea engelmannii | reverse complement strand
GCATCTAGATACGTTGAGAAGTATTTTTCTTAACCTAGGTTTTATTAAAAACATAATGGTTTATTTATAAAAAAGTTTATATATAAAAATGATAATATTTTTTTAAATATATAAGGAGATATTGAAATTATATGAAAAGAGATTATATCCATAGTTAATATCTATAGAATTTTTTTTTTATAAAAAATACTTAATATTAATACTATAGGTAAGAAATAATAAAATAATACTAGAAAAAGAATATTATAAAAAATACTTAATATTAATATGGTAGGTAAGAAGTGGGTGACAGAGTGTGTTGTTCTAAACCTGAACCATGTTAAGGGTTGGTGTGGCTCAGGCCAGGTGCCATCCCCGGGTGATTTTGACGACTTAGAAATAATATATGGTAAGTAAGAAATAATATATGGAAGATTAAAAAAAATGAAAAATTAAGTTAAAACAAAATAAGAAAATGAAAACAAATTAATACATTCAAAGATTAAAAGATAGTCATTAAACATAGCACTTTTATCTTGTCAATTTGGTAAAAACCTGCAAAACCCAAAAACCTGCAATCTCAACCAATAAAATCTAGTAAAATCTGCAATTTTTAAAATTCAAGTTTGGATTTCTGCTAGACTTGTCAAGAAAAAGTTGAAAATAAATAAATAAAGAACATAAAAGATTATCTTTATCTAAAAACAATCTAATAAAATATGCAATTTTTAAAATTTCTAACACTTCTTGCAATCTCAATCAATGAAATCTGAAATCAAGTAAAATATGCAATTTTTAAAAGTCCTGTTTAGGGGAGACTTGTCAAGAAAAAGTTGACAAAAAACATGAAACACTTATCTTTATCCAAAAATAAGCTAGTGAAATCTGCAATTTAAAAAAATTGTAAATTTGTAAAATTCCTGTTTTGTTTGGATTTTGGGGACAAACATAAACACTTATTTTTATCCAAAAATTCTCTAGTAAAATCTGCAATTTTTATAATTTCTACACTTCTATCTTGTGGGTGTCTTAGAAAACCCAAAACCTGCAATCTCAATCAATAAAATCTAGTAAAATCTGCAATTTTCAAAATTTCTGTTTGGTTTTAGGCTGTTTTAGGCCAGAGTTGTCAAAAAAAAAGTTGAAAAAAAAATAAAAAAACATAAAACACTTATCTTTATCCAAAAATGTTACATTGAGCACCTTAAGTACAAATCCTAGGATCTGATTGTGCTAATACCCTTAAGCACCTTCTGTCTTGACCCAAAAGAAAAACAATTACATTGAGCACCTTGAGTACAAACCCTAGGATTTGATTGTGCTTATTTTAAGCTGCATTGAAATAAACAAAAAATCTTAACACCAATTCAGATGTGAAAATTAATCTACCTACAAAACCCTAGCCATTTACAACCCTAATACCCTCTAAAAAAACCCTAGCCATTTACAACCCTAATACCCTCTAAAAACACCTTCTGTTTTGACACAAAAGAAAAACAATTGCATTGAGCACCTTGGGTACAAAGCCTAAGATCTGTTTGTGCTTATTTTAAACTACATTGAAATAAACGGAAGATATTAACACCAATTCAGAAGTGAAAATTAGTCTACCTACAAAATCCTAGCCATTTACACCTCTAATACACTCTCGAGGCTGTTCTCATGCTCGAACCCCTAAGTAAACATGTAGTGGACAGACTGGTCGATTATCGAAAACGAGTATTGGTTGAAGACGCAATAGGGCACCGAACAGCAACCGTGTAGCCACGGAAGGGCATAAAAAAATATTGACATTACGGTATCCCCGATGCTTCGCATGAAGAAACGAGAGGTCGGCATGAATGGATACCTCCTGCAAAAGAAAAGACGTAAACCTCAGAAGAATAGAGGCAACACAAACAAATCCGAAAGGAAAATGTAAGTTAAGCCTCTAACCTTACGTGCAAGGTGAAGCCCGCACCGCAAATCCTAATTTTGAGCAGAGGCCGTAGATAGAGTGGTGAAGTGCGATGGGTTCGCTCCAACCCATGTAAGAAGCAACCAAGAACAGTAGCAACGCAGAGCGCTTTCGTTCCCTCTCATAATGAGAACCATGTCAACAACAGCCAACCGGTGGAGACCCTATAAAGACATTGAACCCTAATGAGTTATCAAACTGATTCCCTGATTCCTTGAATCTACGAATGAGCAAGGAAGCCACATATATCATTCCCTTCCAACTAAGACAACGGGTGGAAAATTCGTATTCCATTCTGCAAATCACAATAAAAATATCGAACCCTGGTGGAAAAGGATGTGGCATCCAGTAAACCCTCAAAATATGCCCCGCGAAAATGCATCAGAGAACTACTCATAGGTTAACTGGAAGTATCCAAGCCCTAATAAAAACTCTTAAGTGCCTCACTGTCGAGCCAAACCCTATCTGAAAAAGCCCTAATCAAAACCCTAAGTTCTGTCGAGCCAAATCCTATCTGAAAAAGCCCTAATTAAAACCCTAAGTGCGTGCCTCTCTCTCGAGCCAAACCCTATATGAAAAAGGCCCTAATCAAAACCCTAAGAGCCAGGTCGAGGCAAACCCTATCCGAAAATTTTGATACCTGAAAATTTTCATAATGGAGTCGACAGATGCGATGGAATGTGAGAAATGGTGTATCGAGGATTATATATATTGAGTGAGCATATCTCTAGTCTACAGTCCGTAGAAATTAGATGAACGAGTGCATTCAAATAAAAGAATCTTGGATATCTTATGAGAATATTGTATGTTTACTAATAATTAGATGAACGAGTGCATTCAAATAAAAGGAAGATTATATGCGACTTAGCATCGAGTGAATCTTGGGTTTTGGGTTTCTTATGAGAATACTATAGGTTTACTAATAATTAAAAGATAAAATTACTAATAAATCCAAATTTATCATTAAAAAAATTGCTTTCATTATTCTATATTGAAATTGAAATCCAAATCAATGGAGAACATCTTAATAATAATTCAAATGTATTAAACAAGGAGAGTATGTTGCAATAAAATGTAAATTATTCTTAATAAATGTAATATTGTTTTAGACTTTTACTATAATTTAATTTAATTATTAATATATATAATTATTTATTGAATTTCAATGGTAATTCATAATTGGAGGTTCTTGTTATTTTTTAACTTTTATAACTTTTTTCCTTCAACATTTTTTTCAAAAATTTGGACTTCAATAGTCTTTGATGGTGAGTGGAGTGTCCACTAGAAACGTTGGAAGTTTCATAAATTTCATAAAGAGTTTAAATCCATAACTCTAAAACAACATTATGAGGAACTCTGAAAACCTACATACTCTGAATAAAATGTAAATCATAAACTTGAAGTATTGCAAGTGATAAATATTAATTGGTTCTAAATGCTTCAACTAGAAAATATATAGATAGCATAACGTTAAAATGTTAAAAAAATCTTGTTATGATTGGTTACTTGTTTCCATTAGCAAATTTTCTTTAATGGGTTAAATTGACTTTTTATCCATGAGTGAAATACTTTATGTTACAAATGACAGAATTCACTTTGTGCCTAAGCAACACTCTAACCTTTTGACTACTTATAACTAACAATGATTGGTTAAAATTTCAAGTAGGGGATTAATCATGGATGTTTCTAGTGCACATGTTTAGGGAAAGAACAAAAAATCTAGTCAAAACCATCCCTCCCATGATAGTCACCAAAACCCTGAAGAGATAGCGAGACATGTAAGAACCTTGAAGAGTCGAGTTAATGAGATTTTTAACTACCTTTGCAAGATTAAGGGAATGTTGGGGTCTTGGGGCTCCAAGTTAGAGAATAAAGAGAAGAGGTCGATAGAATAAGAGGACCTAGTATAGATGGATGAATCAAGTGTTAGAAGTTAGGGCATGACCTGTGGAAGAAAACCCTACCTTCAATGTGTATGTCAAGTGGGGGAATAAGGTAGAATCTTAGTTTGTTAATATCGAGAGGTACATGATGCTATATGATTTCAAGTCTCTAGAGAAAACTAAGTTCACTAGTTGTTAGTTTACTAATGGTGTGAACATATGGTGGGATCACCTAAAGAGGAAAGAAAAGGTCGATGAGGAACATCTAGAATATCTGAAGGGATTTTAAAAATCACTTCAAGGACAAGTACGTGGGAGATATGTTCTTTTGGGGAAAGGAAGAGGAGTTCTATGCTCTCAATCAAGGTACCACGAACGATGAGGAATATGAATCAAAGTCCATGGAATTGGATAAGTATGTCCATGAATTTGCGAAGGATTATTGTGTTGTTTGTTCCATTAAAGGTTTGGGTGATTGTGTGAGGGCAATGTCAACTTTTATTCCCAACCTTGACTAATTTTATGTTGAAGCCCAAACTTTGAGTAAAGGCTATGTGATCAAATCAAGAGTAGAATGAGGCATAAATAGGACTTAATGTGATTGTATATCCTATGTAATGGAACATCCATGGAAGGATGTTAGATTATTTGAATGAGAAAGGACACCTAATGAGATTATAATAACAAGACTTGTTAATAAGAAAGCTAATTGACATGAGGGAAATGGATGACCTGTACATTGATTTAAGGATCAAGATCGTGAGAAAGACTGAGGGAGACACATTAACAAGAATTTGTATAATGCATTGAACAACTCGTCTATGTGGAGATGAATTACAACAAAAGAAAGAGTTCAACATGAAGGTTCTCAACCAAATAATAAAAAAACAAAGAACTTAAACAAGAAAGTATAATAAGAGGAATTTTAACTTGGCACCATAACCAGTATATAGAATGGATGAATGATTGAGAGGGAATGTTGGATTCAATAGCTAGATAATAAAGTGGTGTACATGTGTAGAAACTAGGTATAAATCTTATCAATTCCCTAAGAAAGAGAATTGGGTCAAATATGTAATGAACCATATGGAACCAAAGGATATAATGGAGGAAGGTGTCAGAGGTAGGGTATATGCAAAAAAAGATGAATGGAAAGAAGAATATCAATATTCTTTGATTTGGGCTCGACGTACTATTTTTAGTTACAGTTATATGTTTCTAATTGACACAAGTATCACCCAAAATTTTATTTATCCTAAAGTGGTGTCCAATTGCAATATTATCGCTACGAATATCTATTGGAAGGTACAAATGGATAATGGTACCATGAAATGGATCAACCAAGTTGTAGATCAATGCATGGTAGGTTTGGGTGGTTGGTAAAACACCATTTGTTTTCATGAAATGGATTTGGGATCATATGATGATAGAATTGGTCAAGATTGGTCAGAAATTCACAAATCCAAGGTAGATTACAATCGAGAATAAAGTACAATTATTGGATGATCAAGTCTTATTTAGAAGCATTCAAGGCATGGTGACAATTAGATAGAAATCAATTATGTGGGCCAAGCACATCATGCACAAAGTATGCAAGGGATATATTATTCACATAGATGAAGTGAAGGATGATTCAAGTACTAGAATAGATCAATTATTGGTGTTTTAAGAAGTTATTGATGTTTTTTTCTAAAATAAGTACCGAGATTACCACCTATGAGAGAAATTAATTATAAAATTTATCTTGTGCTTGAATTAACCTAACCCAATATCCAAGATACCTTACCAATTGGGAACCAATGAGTTTAATGAGCTCAAGATGCAGTAATATGAGTTGTTAGACAAATGATTCATGTGGCCTACTAATTCCCCTTTCAAGTGTACTAGTGGTGTTTGTTAATAAGAAGGATGGTACCTTCCACACATGCATTGACTATCAACTAGTGAACAAAGTCACAATCGAGAACTAGTGTGGACCTTGTCGAGGATTGATGATATTTTTTACCAACTTAAAGGGATAAGGTGTTCTCAAAACTGGGTCTAAGATCAATTT
Organism: Picea engelmannii; assembly: GCA_009831015.1. NCBI lineage: Eukaryota > Viridiplantae > Streptophyta > Pinopsida > Pinales > Pinaceae > Picea > Picea engelmannii. Next base: position 167,225 of record ML790161.1, on the reverse strand, counting down.
ATCAATAGATCAAGGTAGAGGATGCAGACATTCCTAAGACCACATATCAAACCCCATACAGACACTATAACTTCTTGGTCCTACCTTTTGGTTTGACTAATGCGTCGATAGTTTTCATGAGATTAATCAATGATGTATTATAGAAGTACTTGGATAAATTTCTATTGGTATTTATTAATGACATTTTATTTACTCCCAAAATAAGGAGGAACACAAGGAACATCTTTGGATTGTTTTGCAAATATTATGAGAGCATAATTGTATGCAAAGCTTAGCAAATATGAATTTTTCAAGGAGGAGAAAAAGTATTTAGGAATGTCATATTAGAAGAGAAATTAAAAKTTGATCTGAAAAAAGATAAAGGAAACATTTAGTTAGCCTACTCTTAAGAAAGTTGYAAAGGTTAGAATCTTCTTGGGTTTAGTAAGATATTACAKAAGATTTGTCAAAGAATTTTTAAAGATTACAAGACCATTGAGAAATTGCAAAGAAAAGGGATAAAATTCTTGTAGCCAATGTTATACGAGGACATTTTTTAGGAGTTAAAGGAATTCCTTACTATGGTGCCAATGTCAGTGTTTATGTTATGAACATAATATATAATAATAAATATAAATACATTATAATAGTTAATGAATAATTAATGAAGAGACACCTTCCCAATGAAACATCKYGTCTCTTCATGGAAGGGCACCCCTCCATGGGTATATAAGGCCCTCATTCTTATTGTATCTCATCATMTCATAGTCATATACATTATTATTTAATATATTATCCTTTATGGATTATAACTTGTTGTCCTACCTAMATTGGGTATTTACCTGRTGAACTGGCTTGGTTCACCACRACTTGTTGGAGTGTCTTTGGTGGAGCTAGGGTTTTTCTTGGTTTTCCCTAGATAGGGTTTTGAAGAGCTTGGAGGGTTGTACTAGCTTGTGATATGTTGAGAGTATGTACTTAAAATTCATCTCTTATCTCTATATATGAATCTTTTATTAGTCCAAAATTGTCTTTTTACAAATTTGTTTTTTATCTATCATTGTCTTCATGTAATTTCTAGTACTTATAAGTCCCGCTAATTTGACATAAGCTAAGGCTAAACTGAGGGATTTAACATTTATATTGAAAACAATAGGGCATATTTGCTTATGTAAAACTAAATTAATTGTAGTGATTTTAGATATGGTTTTTACATGAAAATATTATTCTAAAGTGCCAAAACTTGTCGGCATATATTTGGTATTTTAATACCAACTCACAGTACAATTTATGCATAATATGATCCAACACATTACGAAGTCAAAACATAGGTATTTCTCTCGCTTGGGTTTTGGAGTTAGACATTTTAGTAGGTTAGGTCACCTCAAAAAATAACAACCACCACCTCTTTTGAGAGGATGCAAAGGCTATGTTTTCAATAGAAGAAGTGTTGAAGGATTTTGAGGCCTTTGAAGGGGCAACAACTATAACTATTCTATTTGTACATATTTTAGATGATGAGAATCAATCCTCCATAGGGACTTCTAGAGTTGTTATAGGAAACACAGAGGTAGATATAGAAGAAAACACACCTCTCCAAGTGTAGGAAAATGGTCAACATAACATTCAGAACACAACTAAAAACGAAACACGCTCTTCCCACATAACACAACCTAGACTCAATTTTGGGCATATGTCACTACAATTCAACCTATGTATAAAATCTATTTTTAAAAATTCTTTAACCTCACTCATAATTACTCTGATGCCATGAATAGTTATGCCCAATAGGGATACAAAACCTACTATAATAATATGTATTACATATGATAAGCTTATGTTTTCCAAATAATATGTAGTCTCATACATAACACATAATAATATACATAAATGGACACATGGAAAACATAGTAGAATTCAACATATAAAATGACGCATTACACACAACATAAAATAATATAATAACAACACTTTTCTTTTTATAGAATCAAAAATTGGCTAGAGACCTCATATGTTCCTCCAAGCCACATACATTTTTGTTCTATCTCTCTCAACAACAAGTCACCCTCAACTTGGGGCTATCACTAAACTAGGGAAAAACCTACCTAAGACAACTAAGGTATCATAGTCAGCATAAGCAATGGCTAAGCTAAGGTACCCAATTCCAACAAAAATTCCAACCTACAACCTCTAATTCCCCATCAACCTGCATGACTCAATGAAGTGTACCCCCTTCTCTACTCCACAGTCCCTTAGGCTATCCCACTTCCCTTTCAAGGCTCCAACACAGGCTAGCCAAGAAATCTCAAAGATATGGCTCCAAAAATTTCGGCTACTATAATGGATTCTCTAAGCACCCTCCAGGCCTCACACAAGGGAAACCTGTCATATACTATTCTCCCTCCAGGGCTCCAGCCTTCCCCAAGGCAACCCAAGGAGAATTGTTCACTCAAATCCACCTAGAATGCACAGGGTTTCACATTGTCACAGGGTTACAGTGTCTCTCCAACTCACACCCTTGACACCACATGCAAAGGTCACAATGATAAAGAATGAACAAGAATGATACATTTTCCATTGAAAACAAAGATTATATATGGATGGCTCCTTTTTGACAAGTGGCACACATGTAGCCACCTTACCATCACTTAGGAACTTAGTGTGACATGCCCCCAAAAAATAAAATATTTTTTATTTTTGAAATAGGCTGGAAATTTATTTCTGTTTTTGGCAAATTCGAATATGGAAATTTTTTTCCATTTATGGCAATTATGAATTTCGAATTTAATAATTGTATTTAATTATTGTGACTGTTGGGAAGAGATTTTTTTGGACTCAACTAACCATTTGACTATGAAACTTGTATCACAACAGAATATTTATATTAATTGCAGGAGGACAAATGGAACAACCATGTTAAAATCAACTCACAATGACTCCATGAGTGGGGGAACATGTTGGAACAACCTCTAGGCTAATTATGAGAAGTGGAAAATCAGATATTTGTCCACTGGTAGCCCTTGAAAATCAGGGATTAAGAAAGCTACGGAAATCCCCAAAGGAGGGAAAAAGACCTGGTCAAAAAAATGATAAATAACATATGCGAGGAGGCAGGATGCTGCCAAATATGCTGGGAAAAGATTTTTGAGCTCTCTTGTTGTTATGAACACTGCAGATTGAGTGTGAGGCAAGAGGAGCCTGCTGAAACAGAATTACCTTGCTGTTATGAGCACTGTTGAGTAAGTGTGAGGCAAGAGGATAACTGTTGGAATTGAAGGACATTGCTCAGGAGGAGTTTCCAAGTTCTCCCTCATGGATTCATGGTCAGGCTAGGGGGTGAATCGGGCAAGTAGATTTGGCTGCCCTGTTCTATGGTTGGGAGGAACGTGGTTGTTCCCTTTGCCTTCCCGCGGATTGGATTCATATATGTTAATTTTCCCCTCTCTATTATGAATGGCTATGTCTTTTGATATTATGTATCTATTGAATCTAAACTTTAATAAGTTACATTCTCTGTCTGTATGACCTTTTTACATCTAGTGTATTGCATCTGATTAAATTGGATATGTAACGATTTCTTCCCACTTTCTGTTCAAATGTTTTTATCTGATGCTATGTATCTAAAAATATGCTCTAATAATATGCAACAATATATTAGATGTGTATAAAATGGCAAAATTCGGGAGTTAAATAATTTTGGAAACCCCTTTTTGTTGTTTTTTGGATGCTAAAATAATCATGAGAATCGACGCCTTTCAGAGGTTTTTTTTTCCTTTTTTCTTTTCAGAATGGGCTACCCTTTCCTTAGTCAAGGTCTATGAAAAATTTAGAGATTTTCCCTTACAAAGAACCTTTATCCTTTTGTATCCTTATGTGCGTGTAAAATTCTTAAGTCTTTATGCTTTCAGAATTTGGGAATTGTTGGGTGTTGTTGTTCGACATTTGAAACCCAAAAACCCGAATCCCGAAATCTAGAAGTGTTAATTCCACACCCTTTCACTTTTCAGAATTTAGGAATTGTTGTGTTATGATGTTTGACATTTGAAACCCCGAAAACCTGAATCTCGAAATCCCGAAGTGTTAATTCCACACCCTTTCACTTTTCAGAATTCGGGAATTGTTGTGTTATGTTGTTTGACATTTGAAACCCCAAAAACCCGAATCCCAAAATCCCGAAGTGTTAATTCCACACCCTTTCACTTTTTGGAATTTGGGAATTGTTGTGTTATGTTGTTTGACATTTGAAACCCCAAAAACCCAAATCCCGAAATATCGAAGTGTTAATTCCACACCCTTTCACTTTTTGGAATTCGGGAATTGTTGTGCTATGTGTTTTGACATTTGAAACCCCGAAAACCCGAATCCCTAAATCCTGAAGTGTTAATTCCACACCCTTTCACTTTTCAGAATTCAGGAATTGTTGTGTTATGATGTTTGACATTTGAAACCCCAAAAACCCGAATCTCAAAATCCTGAAGTGTTAATTCCACACACTTTCACTTTTCAAAATTCGGGAATTGTTGTGTTATGTTGTTTGACATTTGAAATCCTGAAAACCCAAATCCTGAAATCCCGAAGTGTTAATTCCACACCCTTTCACTTTTTGGAATTTGGGAATTGTTGTGTTATGTTGTTTGACATTTGAAACCCTGAAAACCCGAATCCTGAAATTTCGAAGTGTTAATTCCACACCCTTTCACTTTTCGAAATTCGAGAATTGTTGTGTTATGTTGTTTGACATTTGAAACCCCCAAAACCCGAATCCCAAAATCCCGAAGTGTTAATTCCACACCCTTTCACTTTTCAGAATTTGGGAATTGTTGTGTTATGTTGTTTGACATTTGAAACCCCGAAAACCCGAATCCTGAAATCCAAAAATCCCGAAACGTTAGTTCCACATTCTTTTCCTTTCACAATTCGGGAATTGTCTATAGTTGATGTTTTGGCTTTTGAAGTCGCAGGATTTCGAACCCCGAAATCTTGAAATGTTAGTTCCATGTTCTTTTCTTTTCGCAATTTCAGGATTTGTTTGTCTTTGATGTTTGGTTTTTTGAAGTCATGGGATTCTGAACCCCGAAATCTGTTCGCATTTTCAGAAGTCTGTTCATGTTGATGTTGGACACTGAAAGTCACAAAGTTTCGAACCTCGAAATCCTGAAATGCGGGACCCACCTTTCCTCTTTTGCCTTTTCAGAGGTTTGTATCTCTTGATGTTTGGCTTTTGTACTCGTGAAATCTTGAACCCCGAAATCCCGAAGAGCTCGACATCTTTTCGCAATTTCGAGAAATTTTGTGTGTTGATGTACGACTCTTGTACTCGCGAAACCCTGAATCTCGAAACCCCGAAATGATGGCCCATAATCATTCTGTATTTCGAATTTCGGCAAACAATAGGGTCCCTTGTTTTGTTCGATACTTGTGATCACTGAAACCCGTTTGACCTCTATTTCTTCACAAAGCTATAGGAACTTAGAAAAACTTACTGTTATGGGAACAACCCTAATAATGTAATAAATGGACTGGTAAAAGAACATTGGGGAATTCTTCATCTCAGATAGAGGTGGGAGTAACAGATCGTATTACCAGTCGTTTGTATTGAAGACATAGGGTAGTATTTTGTTTTTATGTAGGGTTTTGGTCATAAAAACCCCAAAGTTGCTTGTATTGTTAGGACTGTGGTAGTGGTATAGGCACTAACAGATAAGAGAGTGGTTATAAATTTCAGGATCTTAAATTAAACATTGAAGTGATAAGTAAATACTCATTATATCGTTGTTTTGAAAACTTAAGTTGAATTGTAAAGACAGTAGATGACAGTAAGGACTCTAGAAAACCTTCAGACTCAAGACTTCTAACAAAATGCTTACTTGCTTGAGATCTCGAAACTTTTCAAGGATAAATGTACAAATAATTTTTTTTTTTTTTTTTTTTTTTTTNATGGCGATTTTTGAGGTACATTACATATGGTATCAGAGCAAAAGTTACAACACTCGTCCTGAACATGGCCACATTAATTGCTTAGTATATATTCTGATTTATGAAAAAACTAATAAATCTTGTGGATTACAGACAAAAATCTTTTCTGTTTTGTGTTGAATAATGGCAGCCCAAGAAGGTGCAAAAATCAGGGTGGAAGAGAATCCACAACAAGGAGCTCCTGGAGATCCAAGACATAACAGTGATGGAAGCTCACCCATGGAGGTGTTGGAAACAATGAGAAACCTTATTGTTGAACTACAGGTTCAAGGCCGACAATGAAAAATAGAAGAAGGCATAGCAGGAACAACAAGACATAAATGAAGTCTTGCTGCGTAGTATAGTAACCAAGAAAATCCCAAAAGATGATAACCCTGAGGAAGAGGTCAGCAAAAAGGCCTCCAAGAATTCTGGTGCGAAAACAGAAAAAGGAGACAGTTCATCTGAAGGGACACCTTTAGCTGAAGACAAAACCATACCAGACAAAAAAAGAAAACAAACAGACCACCTTGAAGGAGAATTTAAAAAGATTAAACCAACTACTTTTGATGGAGAGTCCAGGATAAGAGAAGAAGACGAGGCATGGTTGTTGGACATAAAAAAATACTTCCAAATCTGCAACTATTCCAGCAACATGAAGGTCAGAATGGCCATCTACAATCCTAAGGGGAAGGCCAGCATTTGGTGGCAGGACCTGAAATTGGCCAAGGGCCTAAAGGAGAAACAATTGGAATGGTCCGACTTCAAGAAGTATTTTAAGAAAACAATACCTTTCTGAAAGCTATTATGAAAGGAAGATGAAAGAATTTTATGAATTACGACTCGAAAAAATGACGATGGATGACCTTATAAATAAATTTCTGGAACTACTAAGGCTTGTACCATGCATCCGGGAGGATAAGGTAAAAATACAACGATTCTTAAGCTATTTACCACGGTCCTACAGGGATAAAATTGAGTTTGACAACCCCAAATCATTGAGTGAGGGATTCAGGAAGGCACGAATGTGATATGACCAGTATAATCAGTGGGTAGAGTTTCCCAAGACTTGGAAGGAAAAGAAACAAGATGGAATGAACCAGTGGAAGAAGGGATACCAGCCAACTCCTTATCGGAATGCAGCAAAAAGTTTCCCAAGGAAGGATTTTCACTCCAATCATCCGAATACGCAAGGTAGCGGTAAACCGATAAACATGGGAATGAAGAAGTTTGGGGACAACTCCCGTGAGCCATTAAGATGTTGGGAGTGTGGAGAGCCTCATCTAAGGAGGAACTATCCACATCTAATTGCAACTGCTGTCCACAATTTGTAGGAAGCCTCGACAGTGGGAGACATGGGCAAAAGTCTGCATCGGATAAATGCAGCCATAGATGGTCGACAAGCTGACCACCAGTCCTTGGTGGTAGAACTCGAAGGTAAAATCCATGACACTCGAATTTCTGTTTTAATTGAACCTGGAGCTACATTAAGTTATATTACTCCCGATGTAGTAGAGTTGAATAAACTTAAGAAACAAAAGCACGAAAAATCTTGGCTAGTAGAACTAGCAATAGGTGCTAAAAGAAAAGTAGTTAACTTTATTTCTGATTTTGAGTTCAGCTTAGATGGTCAAAAGATAAGGACCAATCTGAACATCCTACCACTAGGATCTTATGATATCATTATCGGGATGGATTGGTTGGAACAACACAAAGTAGTACTAGACTGTTATACAAATATACCTAGCTACGAAGATAATTTTGGCACTATTAGAACAACCCAAGGCATACCAAAACCTGTGTCAGTCAGACAAGTGTCAGCTATGCAATTCAAAAAATGTATTAGAAAGGAATGTCAAGTTTACATCATCCAAGTGACGAATCTTTTAGAAAAAAAAAATAAAATCAAGTTAGAAGACTTTGTTTTCCTACGTGAATTGAGAGACATGTTTGTTGATGAGATACCAGAATTACCTCCTAGGAGAGAAATAGATTTCTCCATCGACTTACTACTCGGATCAGCCCCCATCTCAAAAGCGCCCTACCAAATGAGTCTACCAGAACTAACATAATTAAAAATACAATTACAAGAATTGTTGGAAAAAGAATATATCAGACCAAGTGTCTCACCATGGGGTGCACCAGTCCTCTTTGTGAAAAAGAAAGATGATACTTTAAGACTATGTATCGATTATAGACAACTGAACAAAGTGACCATTAAGAACAAATACCCCTTACCATGGATAAATGATTTGTTCGATCAAGTTGGTGGGGCCAAGATCTTCTCAAAATTATATTTACGATACGGTTATCATCAAGTTAGGATAAAGGACCAGGACATAAACAAAACAATGTTTTGAACAAGATACAGACACTATGAGTTTGTAGTCATACCTTTTAGACTCACTAATGCACCAACCACATTTATGTGCTTAATGAACAACATTTTTAGCTAGTACTTAGACAAGTTCGTAGTAGTATTTATCGATGATATTCTGGTCTATTCTAAAATGGAGGAGGAACATGATGAACACATACGAATAGTTCTGCAAACACTAAGGAAACACAAACTATACACAAAATTCGACAAATGCGATTTTTATCAAAAAGAAATACAATATTTAGGACATGTCATTTCCTCGGAAGGTATTGTCGTAGACCCGGAAAAGATAAAAGCCATCATGGAATGGCTAGTACCTAAGGATGTGGCAGATATCCGGTCATTCATGGGAATTACCAGATATTATCACAGATTTATAGAAGGGTTCTCCAAGATAGTCTACCCTATCACGTCATTACAAAAAAAAGGGACCAAGTTTAACTGGTCACAAAAGTGTCAAGACAGTTTTAACAAGCTAAAAGAATTATTGACATCGACGCCCATCTTGAAGGTAGCAGACCTAGATAAAGACTTCACAGTATGCATTGATGCAAGTAAAGAGGGACTAGGTGGTGTTCTAACATAGGAAGAGAACGTGATTTGTTATGAGTCCCGGAAATTAAAGGAACATGAGAGAAATTATGTCACTCATGACTTAGAATTGGCAGCAGTAATACATGCCTTAAAAATGTGGCAACACTATATAATGGGCAGGAAATTCTTACTATTGACGGATAATAGCGGAGTGAAATATTTGTTTAATCAACTAGACCTTAATGCAAGATAAGAAAGGTGGCTAGCCTTCTTGAGAGAATTCGACTTCGAGGTCAGACATATCATGGGTAAGGAAAATAAAGTAGCAGATTCTTTAAGAAGAAGCGTACATGGTTATTTGAGATAAATATTAGCAGGGAAAAAAGTGATCTGGAACAAAGAAAAAGAACGACAGGTATTAACGACGGGAATTACACTAAGATGATGGCAGAATTTCAAAATAGTATCACAAACCCAGATAAACCAAATATATGTATCGACAAGAAAGGACTTTTAAGATTTAAAAAGAGACTATACATACCAGATTCAGCAGAGTCAAAATTTATTGTTTTAGACGAAGTGCATAAGAAACCGTATTCTGGCCATCCAGGTTACCAGAGGACAATAAAAACACTCAAAAAACTATTTTAATGGCCTAACATGAAGGGCGAAACAATAGAGTACTTGGCTAGGTGCCAATATTGTCAGCAGGTTAAGGCCGAACACCAACATCCATCCGGCCTATTACAGCCATTGCTAGTACCAGAATGGAAATGGGAGACCATATCGCTCGGCTTTATAATAGGTTTGCCTAAAACTCAGAAACAAAATGATTCAATCATGGTAGTAATCGATAAACTCAGTAAGTCTGCACACTTTATTCCTATAAAGTCTACTTTTAAAGCTATTAATATTGCTGAAATATTCATGAAAGAAATTTTTAGACTGCATGGTATTCCTAAAATGGTGGTTTCAGATAGAGATGTAAAATTCACATCCTCTTTTTGGAAGGAATTGTTTGCAGGGCTAAATACTAATTTGAATTTCAGTATGATTTATCATCCACAAACGGATGGAGAAACCGAAAGGAAAAATCAAATCATAGATGATATGCTCCACATGTACGTAAGAACAAAGACGAACAAGTGGGAAGACTACCTACACTTGGTAGAATTTGCATATAACAATGGGTACCAAACTTCGGCTAAGTTGAGCTCTTTCGAAATACTGTACGGCAAAAAGTGTACAACTCCAATTAGCTGGGATAACCCAACTGACAGAATCATGGTTGGGCTAGAGATGCTCCAAGAAATGGAGAACATGCTAAGAAAGGTACAACAAAACTTGAAAGAAGCATAGGACAGACAGAAGAGCTATGCAGATTAGAAAAGAAGACACGTGGAATTTCAAGTGGGAGACCATGTTTACTTGAAGGTCAAATCCCAAAAAAGCTCATTGAAGTTAGGGAACTGTGCCAAGATGGCACCCAAATTTTGTGGGCCCTTCAAGATACTCGCTCAAATTGGACCCGTAGCATATCAGCTTGCACTACCAGCTAATCTAAGAATTCATAATGTATTTCATGTTTCTCTGTTAAAAAAATATATTCATGACCCTACTCATATGATTGATTGGAACTTGGTGCAGGTGGAACCTGAAGGTGAGTTCCAGGTGGAACCCCTGCGCATTCTAGACTGGAGAGAAATAACACTTCGGAATAGAGTCGTCGCTCACGTAAAGGTGCAATGGAAGCACTTTAGTCCTGAGGAGGCCACTTGGGAATTGGAGGGAGATTTGTGGAAATCTCATCCAATCCTATTCCAGGAAAGGAAATAACACTAAGGACAATGTTTTACTGAAGGGGGAAAGGATGTGACATCCCCCCAAAAAATAAAATATTTTTTATTTTTGAAATAGACTTTAAATTTATTTCCGTTTTTGGCAAATTCAAATCTGGAAAATTTTTGCCATTTATGACAATTCTGAATTTCAAATTTAATAATTGTATTTAATTATTGTGACTGTTGGGCAGAGATATGTTTGGACTCAACTAACCATTTGACTATGACACTTGTATCACAACATAATATTTATATTAATTGCAGGAGGACAAATGGAACAACCATGTTAAAATCAGCTGACCATGACTCCATGAGTGGGGGAACATGTTGGAACTGCCTCTAGGTTGATTATCAGAAGTGGAAAATCAGAGATGTGGCCACTAATAGCCCCTGAAAATTAGGGATTAAGAAAGCTGCGAAAATCCCCAAAGGAGGGAAAAAGACCTGGGAAAAAAATTTGATAAATAACATATCCGAGGAGGCAGGACACTGCCAAGTATGCTGGGAAAATATTCTTGAGCACTCTTCCTATTATGAACATTGCAGATTGAGTGTCAGGAAAGAGGACCCTGCTGAAACAGAATTGCCTTGTTTTTATGAGCACTGTTGAGTAAGTTTGAGGTAAGAGGATAACCATTGGAATTGAAGGACATTGCTGAGAAGGAGTTTCCAAGTTCACCCTCATGGATTCATGGTCAGGCTAGGGGGTGAATCAGGCAAGTAGATTTAGCTGCCCTGTTCTACAATTGGGAGGAACGTGGCTGTTCCCTTTGTCTTCCTAGGGATTGGATTCAGATATGTTAATTTTCCCCTGTCTATTATGAATGGCTATGTATTTTGATATTATGTATCTATTGAATCTGAATTGGAATAAGTTACATTCTCTGTTTGTATGACCTTTTTACATCTAGTGTATTGTATCTGATTAAATCAGATTTGTAATGATTTCTTCCCACTTTCTGTTCGAATGTTTTTATTCGATTCTATGTATCTAATAATATGCTCTAACAATATGCAACAATATATTAGATGTGTATAGAATGGAAAAATTCGGGAGTTAAAGAATTTTGGAAACCCCATTTTGTTTTTTTTTGGATGCTAAAATAATCTTGAGAATCGACGCCTTTCGGAGGTTTTGTTTTCCTTGTTTCTTTTCAGAATGGGCTACCCTTTCCTTAGTGAAGGTCTATGACTAATTTAGAGATTTTCCCTTACAAAAAACCTTTATCCTTTTGTATCCTTCTGTGCGTGTAAAATTCTTAAGTCTTTATGCTTTCGGAATTCGGGAATTGTTGGGTGATGTTGTTTGACATTTGAAACCCAAAAACCCAAATCTTGAAATCCAGAAGTGTTAGTTCCACACCCTTTCACTTTTCGGAATTCAAGAATTGTTGTGTTATGTTGTTTGACATTTGAAACCCCGAAAACCCAAATCCCAAAATCCTGAAGTGTTAATTCCACACCCTTTCACTTTTCAGAATTCAAGAATTGTTGTTTTATGTTGTTTGACATTTGAAACCCTGAAAACCCAAATCCCGAAATACCGAAGTGTTAATTCCACGTCCTTTCACTTTTCAAAATTTGAGAATTGTGGTGTTATGTTGTTTGACATTTGAAACCCCGAAAACCCGAATCCTGAAATCCTGAAGTGTTAATTCCACACCCTTTCACTTTTCGGAATTCAGGAATTGTTGTGTTATGTTGTTTGACATTTGAAACCTCAAAAAACCGAATCCCGAAATCCTGAAACGTTAGTTCCACGTTATTTTATTTCCGCAATTCGGGAATTGTATGTGGTTTATGTTTAAGCTTTTGAAGTCGCAGGATTCCGAACCCCGAAATCCCGAAATGTTAGTTCAACGTTCTTTTCTTTTCGCAATTTCGGGATTTGTTTGTGTTTGATGTTTGGTTTTTTGAAGTCGCGGGATTCCAAACCCCGAAATCCCGAAGTGATGGGCATTTTTTCATTTTCGGAAGTCTGTTCATGTTGATGTTGGACACCGGAACTCGCGAAGTTTCGAACCCTGAAATCCCGAAATGCGGGACCAACCTTTCCTCTTTCGCCTTTTCGGAGGTTTGTATCTGTTGATGTTTGGCTTCTGTACTTGCGAAATCCCGAACCCCGAAACCCTAAAGAGCTCGGCATCTTTTTGCAATTTTGGGAAATGTTGCATGTTGATGTCCAACTCTTGTACTCGCAAAACCCCAAATCCTGAAACGACAAAATGCTGGCCCATAGTCGTTCCATATTTCGGATTTCAGCAAACAATAGGGTCCCTTGTTTTGTTCGGTACTTTTGATCACTGAAACCTGTTTGAACTTTGTTTCTTCACAAATATGTAGGAGCTTAGAAGAAACTTATTGTTATGGGAACAACCCTAATAATGTAATAAATGGACTGGTAAAAGAATGTTGGGTAATTCTTCATCCCTGACGCAGGTGCGCTCCGTAGGGCACGTCCGCTCACAGGATCTTCTCTCCCTTCTGAACCCAAAGAACTCAATGTTCTTCTATTTCCCTATTGGGAAATCTGTACCCACAGAACTCTCTCATGGGATCTCCCTTTTCCTATCGGGAAATCGGACTTCGCACTATCGCGAAGCCAATGGTCGAGTGTTGGATTCTCAAAACTTTGAACCCTGACAATAGTCAACGCTGACCTTTTACTTTGATATCGGGGTTCCTCCTATCGGGATTTCGGCACTTGCGATGTCCAAAACAACTCGCTTTACCGACCCCCGATCCCCGATATGCTGAAACTCCGATGAGCTCACGGCTTTGACTTTTCAACGGTCCCTTATCTCGTCGAGATTTCGGACTTCATGGGATCGCGAATCCTAATGCCAATGTTTTGGGACTTTTATTTCCCCGAACTCCGATAACTCGTGCCACCTGTCCTCCACTGACTCCACTATGGCCCACGCTATCCTTTAACTGTTGAGATATTGCGTATCGCGATTTCGCGATTCCCGTTGCAATGTTTTGGAGTTTCAATCCACGAAATCCCGATACACGATATATGTGTAGATCCAACAACCCTCATGGCTCGGATCAATGGCTCTGCACCTCCTGAGCTTTGAACCTCTAGAAAATATGATGCTATATCTCCCTTGCACCTCCTCAATATCCAATGGCCCACGGATTATCGCGAATTCTCCTTGGAGAATATCGACTTTTCGTTTCTTCTTTGGTGATTCCTGAAAATGGCTAAGGGTTCCTCCGCGGAACTCGTCCACCTGCACGCAAACTTACGATGCCTGCTTAAAATCTTCAAGGCACAATCCATTTTCACTGTCCTTCAACAACTTCGAAGGCCTTATCCCTCCTGAGCTTTCTCATGACTCTGAGTCTTAGAGAAGATTCTTTCATGCACTCTTTGCGACAACTCTCAGACACTTCCAAGTGTTGAATACCTTCGACTCTACACACTCCTGCAGCAGCTGTCCTTCAATCCTTCGCTTAGATTCACAAATGAGACTTTCCTTAGCTTGTGCACTCCTTGCATGACTCCTATAACCCAATCTCACTTCTGGGTGAATGAGAACAAAAGATAAACTACCTAAGCCTTCTGTCAACGCATTCCTTGCGGACAACTTCGACTGCACTCCTTGCAAGAATCTCTGGCTCAGATAGAGAAACAATTGAAACTCATTCCTTCTTCCTCTCAGACTTCACACTCAATAATGAAATCACATACACAACATATAAATAAAATGTATAAAAGGAAGCAAACATTAATGAGCATATCAACATCAATAAACAGAGAATAGACACAAAAACCATGAATTTGAATCAAACTCTTCTATTAATTCAAATATTTGTACATGGGTGTTCTTACACAGCTCTCTGCATTCTCTTGCTCTTCTTCCTTGGATAATGTTACAAATGCAAAATGAGGGTGTCTATATCCCGTTTCCCTCTTGCGCTCTCAAACAGTCTAATATAGAATTAAATTCTATCTACTTTACATTAACTCCTATAAATGCCTTCTACCTACTAAGGACGAGAGATAATCCGCTCAAGGTCCGTTTACAACATACAAGTGCGCTTCATTAAATTGTTACATTAATGTTCGTGCAATAATTCCAAGGTTTTTTCAAAAATTCGTGCTGGCGCTCGTCTAGTTGTCCGATTATCTTCCGCGCTGGCTCGCTTGATGTAGGCGATGCTCCTGCATCATACTCCCTCGCTTGAAAAATTCCATGGGCTCCTGTCCATGAGCTCCTGCATGGTCTGTCCATGCTTTTGTATCTCTACTTCGCTCTCCCAGCTGGCATCTTCAACTGGATGGCTCTTCCATTTGAAAATATACTCAAAGTATTGCTTCCGCCTGGTCTTTTTACCCACTCGTTTATCCAGTATCTGCTCCATCTGTGGCTTATCTACAACTGGCATCTACTTTTTCCACTGAAGCTTTGACTGTTCATCACTTCCGGTCTTTATTCCCCCAGCTCTGTATGGGTATAAATCTAAGATATTGAATATCGGAGAAATTATGTTCCCATCAGGTAATTCAATCTCATAAGCATTTTCTCCAATTTTCTTCAAGACCCTACATGGTCTGATCTTGTTCATCTTTAATTTGTTATACGTTCCTCTTGGGAACCTTTCCTCTCTCAGATGTGCCAAAATCAAGTCACCAACTTCAAACTGAAGTTGTCTCTTATGTTGATCTGTTGTGCGTTTATATTCTTGGCTTGATTTCAGCAGTCGCTCCTTCACCCGGCTGTGAAGTTCCTTCATCGCTTCTCTAAAATCCTCTGCACTAGTGCTCCTAGTTGCAATCTGTTCGGAATCCCTCAGTTCAGAAATTCCTCTCGGCTGTATGCCATAAACAATCTGAAATGGACTCCGTCCTGTACTTCTGTTCACCGATTCATTATACGCAAACTTTGCCTGCAGCAATATATTGTCCCAACTATTTTGGTGCTCTGTCACCAAGCTTCTCAGCAAATCTCCTAGACTTCTGTTTACCACTTATGTCTGTCCATCCATCTGCGGATGATACGCTGAACTACACAACAAGTTAGTTCCAAGCTTCTTCCATAATGTTCTCCAGAAATTCCCTATGAACTTTGTGTCTCTGTCCGAAACTATACTCCTCGGAAAACCATGAAGTCGAATGACCTCTTTGAAAAACAGGTTCGCAATGTGAGTCACATCACTGGTCTTCTGGCATGGGATAAAGTGTGCCATTTTGGAAAATCTATCCACCACCACAAAGATCGAATCACAACCTCTTTGTGTTCTTGGCAACCCCAATACAAAATCCATGCTAATCGTATCCCACGGCCTCTCTGGTATGGGAAATGGTTGATAGAAACCTGCATTCTACTTCCTTCCCTTCGAATGCTGGCAAATTCTACACCTATCTACAAATATCTTGACCTCTGATCGCATCCCTGGCCAAAAGTATGATTCTCTCAGCTTTGTGAATGTCTTGTCAAGACCGAAATGTCTGACCAATCCTCCACTGTGTTTCTCCTTCAGCAGATTCTCCCTCATGGAGCATTTCGGAATACACAGTTGGTTTCCCTTAAACAACAATACTTCCTGGATCATGTACTTGGCCCACTGGCTTCTTTCTCTGAGAACTAGATTCTCAGCTGCTTCTTATGCTTCTCCAAAATCCTGATCATCAACGTACATGTTCCTGAGATCATCAAAACCTAACGTCTTGACTCAAAACTCCTGCAACAACAAACACTTCCTACTCAAAGCATCAGCCACTTTGTAACAGTACCAGAAATATGTTTAATCACAAAAGTGAAATTTTTCATATATTCAACCCACTTAACATGCCTCTGATTCAACTTCTCCTGTTGAGTCACAAACTGTAATGCATGGTTATCACTATACAAAAAAAATTCCTTTGGAATCAAATAGTGCCTCCACTTCTTCAGTGCCTGAATGATAGCATAGAAATCCTTCTCATATGTGGAGTACTCCAATTTCGCCTCATTCAGCTTCTTGCTGAAGTACGCTATCGACCTGTCTTCTTGACTTAAGACTGCCCCGATTGCAAATCCGCTTGCATCACATTTCACCTGAAATGTCTTTTGGAAATCTGGAAACACCAAAACTGGTTGTTCCGTAATCTTCCTCTTCAACAGATTGAAACTTCTTTCATCCTCTACTGTCCAATCAAAATACTTATGCCTCTTCTTCACTGTATCCATCATTGCTGCACTAATTCCACTGAAATTTCTAATGAACTTTCAGTAGAAACTAGACAACCCATGAAAACTTCTCACCTCAAATATGTTCTTCGGTGATGGCCAATTTTTTATTACATCCACCTTATCTGGATCCATCCTCAACTCATTTGCCGAAATAACAAACCCCAAGTAAATGAGCTTTGTATTCATGAATGAGGATTTATTCATGTTTATCAACATCTTCTCCTACTGTAATCTCTACATCACTGTAGCCAAATGCTTCAGATGCTCTGCCACTGATTTACCGAAAACCAGTATGTCATCCAAATACACGATGACAAATTTCCTGATGAACTCCCTCAGGACTTCGTTCATCAATCGCATAAAGGTACTTGGTGCATTTGTTAAGCCAAATGGTATAACAAGCCATTCATACAACCCTTCGTTGGTTTTGAATGTTGTCTTCCATTCATCACCCTCTCTCATGCGAATCTGGTGATATCCACTCTTCAAATCAATCTTTGAAAAATACTTTTCTCCACTCAAGCAATCCATCAGATCATCCATCCTTGGCAATGGAAATCTGTACCTGATGGTTATCTTATTAATCACCCTTGAGTCGGTACACATCCTCCAGGCTCCATCTTTCTTCACACCGAGTACTGTCAGAATAACACATGGACTCAAGCTCTCCCTGACCAAAACCTTGTCCAACAAATCCTGGACTTGTTTTTTAACTTCTTCATTCTCTTGCAGCGTCAATCTGTACGCGACTTTGTTTGGAAAACTGGCTCCTGGTATGAGATCAATATGATGGCTCACACTCCTAATCGGTGGCAATGAACAAGGTAGTTCATCCACTATGATGTCAGTGAACTCTTCCAACAGTTCCTAAACTTCTCCTGGTAAATCGTCCACTCTTGTGCTAGTCAGAAAAAATCTTCGGTTTTCTGACCACAAAGAATTGTGGATCCTCCTTCCTCTTCACCTCATTAAGGAGTTCCTTCCCACTCATGAGAAGTACTGTGTTTCTTACTTCCGGATTCACCTCCTTATCCTTTATCGGAAGCAACATGTGTGTCCCCCCATTCTTCTCCAGGGTATATGTGTTCATTCTCCCATCATGAATCACATTCTTGTCATATTGCCATGGTCTACCCAGCAATAGATGACAAACATCCATGGGAATAACATCACATAATATATTATCATTATATTCTCCTATCTTGAATTCAACCAAGCATTGTTTAGTGACAGCTACCTGGTGTCCTTTCTGTAGCCATGAAACTCTGTATGGGCTTGCATGATCATTCGTCTCCAGCTCCAACTTCTCTACCATCTCTGTAGATATGAGATTATCCGTGCTACCACTGTCCACAATGACCTTGCATACCCTGTCCTTGGTCTTTCAAGCAGTCCTGAAAAGTCTGGTCCTTTGGACTGAACTTTCCACCTCCTTCTCGTGTGTCAAAAGGACTTTTCGCATCATCAACGATCTTCCGCCTTCAGCATCTTTTGTCTCAACATCCCGCCTCTATGCCTCGGTGATGTGAGTTTCTCCAATGTCCTTCTTTTTCTCTGGACACTCATAAGACTTGTGCCCATTCTTTCCACATGTGAAGCATGTGATTACTCCACCTCTTCCTCTTCCTCTACCTCTAGTATGAGGAAAAGTATTGTTGTCAGCATAATCTCCCCTTTGCTTAGTATGTTGTCCTCTTTGTTGAACATATGGACCCCTCTGTGAGGTTCCACCTCTCTCAACTTTACCTTGAGGTTTCTTCCATTCCTCCTTGGGCTTCTGATATTTCTCCTAGGAAACTGACTTGCCTCTGGGCTGACTTCTGCCTTGGCCCCTCTGACTCTATTTTCGACTCAGCTTCTCTTCAG
This sequence comes from Picea engelmannii, assembly GCA_009831015.1. Classification (NCBI taxonomy): domain Eukaryota; kingdom Viridiplantae; phylum Streptophyta; class Pinopsida; order Pinales; family Pinaceae; genus Picea; species Picea engelmannii. The sequence goes on along the minus strand of ML790161.1, from coordinate 148,488 downwards.
CTTTCATAGCCATCCGATAAGTATCTTCCACCGTTCGGATGGTTACCATGCTCATCTCATCCTGAATGTCGTATCTCAGACCATTCATGTATCTGACAACTTTTTCATCATCGCTCTCCCGATGACCTTCCTTGATGTTCATTTTATAGAATTCCTTAGTGTATTCTTTTACTGTCATCAGCTTCTATCTCAGGTTCTGCATTCTCCTGAACAGAGTAATTTGATAGTCCCTGGGGATAAATTTTTCCTTCATCTTCACGATCATTCTATCCCAGCTCTTGATCTTTTTCTTTCCCTTGCAGTGTCTGTCGGCTTGTAGTTCATCCCACCACAATGTTGCATGTCCTTTTAATCTCATGACAACATGCTTGACCTTCTTGTCTTATTCAACATCTTCATAGTCGAAGTATGTGTCTAGAGCTCTAATCCAGTCTAGAAGCTCCTCTGCATCCAAGTTTCCCTCGTAAAATGGAATGTCCATCTTTTCTCTTGCACCCATCCTTGCAATAGCTCTGATCAAATGCTCGTTTGATGCATCTTCAGCTGCAACTTCTTCTTCATGTTCAACCTCAACTTCACTCTCGGAATCACTCAGATCCCCTACACTGGCTGTGCCTCTTTGCGCTGTCTCCATGTCTTTGAGTCTTGCTCGGAGATCATGCATTTGTCTCTCCATGACTGGATCAGTCATCTGCCTACCTCTTCTTCTTTCCATATCCCTATCCTCTGGATCGGGTGACTTTCTATCTCTTCTCGGCGGCATGGCGAATTCTCCTCTTCTCTCCTATAGAAAGCAAAGAACCTTTATGTGCTCTGATAACAAACTGATGCAGGTGCGCACTACAAGGCACGTCTGCTCACAGGATCTTCTCTCCCTTCTCGGCCCAAAGAACTCAATGTTTTTCTATTTCCCTATCGGGAAATCTACACCCATAGAACTCTCTCACGGGATCTCCCTTCTCCTATCGGGAAATCGGACTTCGCACTATCGCGAGGCCAATGGTCGAGTGTTGGATTCTCAAAACTCCAAACCCTGACAATAGTCAACGCTGACCTTTTACTTTGCTATCAGGGTTCCTCCTATCGGGATTTTGGCACTTGCGATGTCCAAAACAACTCACTTTACCGACCCCCCATCCCCGATACGCCAAAACTTCGATGAGCTCGCAGCTTTGACTTTTCAACAGTCCCTTATCTCGTCGGGATTTCGGACTTCGCGGGATCGCGAATCCTAATGCCAATGTTTAGAGACTTTTCTTTCCTCGAACTCCATTAACTCATGCCACCTATCCTCCACTAACTCCATTGTGGCCCACGCTATCCTTTAACTGTCAGGATATCGCGTATTGCGATTTCGCGATTCCCGTTGCAATGTTTTGGAGTTTCAATCCACGAAACCCCGATACACGATATACGTGTAGATCTAACGACCCTCGTGGCTCGGATCAATAGATCTTCCCCTCCTGAGCTTTGAACCTATAGAAAATATGACGTTGTATCTCCCTTGCACCTCCGCAAGATCCAACGACCCACGGATTATCGCAAATTCTACTTGGAGAATACCAACCGTCCGTTTCTTCTTTGGTGATTCCTAAAAATGGCTAAGGGTTCCTCCGCGGAACTCGTCCACCTGCACGCAAACTTACGATGCCTGCTTAAAATCTTCAAGGCACAATCCCTCTACGTTGTCCTTCAACAACTTCGAAGGCCTTATCCCTCCTGAGCTTTCTCACGACTCTGAGTCTTAAAGAATATTCTTGCGCGCACTCCTTGCGGCAACTCTCAAACACTTCCAAGTGATGAATACCTTCAACTCTGCACACTCCTACAACAACAGTCCTTCAATCCTTCGCTCAGATTCACACCTGAGACTTTCCTTAGCCTGCGCACTCCTTGCATGACTCCTATAACCCAATCTCACTTCTGGGTGAATGAGAACAAAAGCTAAACTACCTAAGCCTTCTGCCAATGCACTCCTTGTGGACAACTTCGACTGCACTCCTTGCAGGAATCTCTGGCTCAGATAGAGAAACAATTGAAACTCATTCCTTCTTCCTCTCAGACTTCACACTCAAGCATGAAATCACATACACAACATATAAAGAAAATGTATAACAGGAAGCAAACATTCATGAGCATATCAACATCAATACACAGAGAATAGACACAAAAACCATGAATTTGAATCAAACTCTTCTATTAATTCAAATATCTATACATGGGTGTTCTTACAAAGCTCTCTGCATGCTCTTTCTCTTCTTCCTCCGATAATGTTACAAATGCACAATGAGGGTGTCTATATACCGTTTCCCTCTTGCGCTCTCAAACAGTCTAATCTGGAATTAAATTCTATGTACTTTACATTAACTCCTATAAATGCCTTCTACCTACTAAGGACGAGAGCAAATCCACTCAAGGTCCATTTACAACATACAAGTGTGCTTCATTAAATTGTTACATTAATGTTCGCGCAACAATTCCAAGGTGTTTTCAAAAATTCATGCTGGCACTCGTCTAGCTGTCCGATTATCTTCTGCGCTGGCTCGCTTGATGTAGGCGATGCTCCTGCATCAATCCCGGATAGAGGTGGGAGTAACAGATCATATTACTAGTCGTTTGTATTGCAGACATAGGGTAGTATTTTGCTTTTATGTAGGGTTTTGGTCATAAAAACCCCAAAGTTGCTTGTATTGTTAGGACTGTGGTAGTGTTATAGGTACTAACAGATAAGAGATTAGTTATAAATTTCAGGATCTTAAATTAAACATTGAAGTGATAAGTAAATACTCATTATATCATAGATTTGAAAACTTAAATTGAATTGTAAGGACAGTCGATGACAATAAGGACTCTAGCAAACCTTCAGACTCAAGCCTTCTAACAAAACGCTTACTTGCTTGAGATCTTGAAACTTTTCAAGGATAAATGTACAAATTATTATTATTATTTTTTTATGGTGATTTTTGAGGTACATTACACTTAGGATATAATAAAATTAAATAAGGCTTAGGAATTACGAATATATATTATTATATTCATTGGCTTAGCCCCCTAGCTTAAGCCCCTTTCCTTAATCCCTTAACTCCCTTTCCCTCTCATGGATTTTTAGCCTCCCATACTCTTTTGTGTGACTTGGTTTACAATAGTGATGTATTTTATTAATGTATATGAGTGTGATTACAATGTACAATTCTAGGATCACCGACCTTTTAGCATATAGGATCTCCAACCTAATATCACACAGGAACTTCGACCCAAAACATATATACATAAGCACTCCATCCCAAAACCATATCGGCTCACCATCCTATAAAAACATACATGTACATATACACATTTACAACCTAGGGGTATTACATTCCCCTCCCCCTTATTTATGCACTATCCTTAGTGCATCACATACAATTGTACAATCAAAATTATTCAAACAGTTGTGGGTACTCCTCCTGCATGCCGTCCTCATTCTCCCACATAGCATCTTTAGGAACTTAGTAGGTCTGTTGGACCTTTACTAGGTCGATGGTTCAATTCCTGAGCACTTTGATCTTCTATTCGAATATGCACACTGACTAGATATGGAAGTCACCATTGTGCTCCACCTGGATCACAGTCCAATCAATTACGTGGTTAGGATCATGCACGTACATTTTAAGTAAAGAAACAGGAAACACAATATGAATGCACATGGATGTAGGTAATGCAGGCATGTATGCAATAATACCAATCCTCTCCAATATTTCAAATGGTCCAAAATATCTTTTTGCCATTTTTGGGAATCTTCCAACTCTTTTTATTCTTCACTTTCAAGAAGACATTCTTACCCACTCTAATTTCTTTATGTGTTATGTCCTTGTCTACATGATTTTCTTCCTATCCTATGCAACCTTTATGTTTTTCTTTATTTTCACTATCTGTGTTTCCATTTCCTTGAGAATCTCTGGCCCAATGATGTATTTATCCACTGGTTTGTATTAATTGATATGTGTGTTTCACCTATTTCCATACAAGGCTTTAAATGGGCTCATATTCAAATATGCTTGATACCTATTATTGTAAGAAAATTCAACTAGATGAAGGTATTCTGCCCACCTAGAAGGCTTGTCCATTACATACATCCTCATCATATATTCAATCACCTGATTGATCCTCTCTATAATACCATCTAACTTTGGGTGATATGTTGTACTAAAATTTTAAATTTGTACCAAATCCATTAAATAATCCTTTCCATAAATTTGGTGTGAATTTGGGATCTCTATCAGAGACAATTGTCTTAGGCATGCCATGTATCCTAGAAATTTCCTTCATACAAATATCTACAATGTTGTTTGTCTTATGTGTTAGCTTCACCGGAATAAAATGGGTAGCCTTTGTTAATTTATCCACCACTACCATGATCGAATCATGTTGCTTCACCATTCTAGGCATCTTGGTAATAAAACCAATAGTGACAACTTCTCGTTTCCACCCAAGAATGGGAAATGGATATAGAAATTCAGTTGGATGTTTATGCTCAAACTTTACCTTTTGAAACTCTAAACATTTTGCTATATAATCAGACACATATTTATTCATGCCTAACCAAAAATATTGGCCTCTTACAACTGCAATTGTTTTATGATATCCTAGGTGCCCAACATAGGGTACATTGTGCATTTCTTTTGGAACTAAATATCTCAACTCTTGATAATTGGGAACATATACCTTACCCTTGTAAATTAGGAATCCATCCTCTTTCATCTCACAATCCTTAAATATCTACTACAATTTACCTGGTTGCAATGATTCATTTACTTGTGAATAGTGTTGATCTCAATTTACGGCCTCTAAAATTATGATTTTTAGATTTGAATTATACTTACTTATGGTTGTAGGATGCATCTCTTGAAATCTCCTACTAAGTGCATCAACCACTTTATTTTCCTTTCCTTTGATATGATTTATATCAAATTCATACTCACTCAGGAATTCTAGCCATCTAATTTGTATGGCATTCAATGTTAGTTGTTAAATCAAATATTTTAGACCACTATGGTTTGTCCTTAGTTCAAACTTTTTTCCCATGAGATAATGTCTCCACATATTAAATGCATGAAATATGGCTACCAACTCTAATTCATATGTCAAATATCTCCTCTCATGCTCTTTTGACTTCCTTGACTCACAACATACCACACACCCATTTTGTGTAAGGACTCCACCAAGCCCTTCCTTGCATGCATTAGTGCACATAATTAAATCCTCCTCTTGATCAACAATATTTAGTATTGGTGCACTTTCCAATAAATCATTCAAGTGTTGAAATATTTCTTCACATTTAGAGGTCTATTTGAACTTCACACCCTTCTTTTGCAAAGAAGCAATTGGTTGTGCAGTATTTGAAAAGCCATCAATACACCTCCTATAATAACCTACAAATCCCATGAAGGATCTAAGCTTTGAAATGTTCCTTGGTGCTAGCCACTCCTTGATTCCCTTAATATTTTCTAGGTCCACTGTTATGACTTTGTCTGATATAATGTGGACCAAATAGTGGATTTTCTTATAATAAAATGAGCACTTGCTTAGCTTTGCATATAACTAATTTTTCCTTAATACCTATAGAACCATCCTTAAGTTCTACTCATGTTCTTGTTTGGACTTAGAATGGGTGATAATATCATCCAAGAAAACAATCACAAACTTTCCTTATACTCTTTGAACACTCCATTCATCAGACACATGAAGACAACTAGTGCATTTGACAACCCAAATGGCACCACTACAAACTCATAATGGCCATACATTGTTTCAAGTGTTGTCTTCCTGATATCTTCTTTTCTGATTCTCACTTGATGGTATCGTGACCTCATGTCAATTTTTTAAAATATATTTTCATCTTTCAACTGATAAAAAAGATCATCTATCATTGGAAAATGATACTTATTCTTTATGGTAACCACATTCAACCATCTGAAATCAATGCACGACCTTAAGATTCCATCCTTTTTCTTCACAAAGAGAACTAGGGCACCCTAAGGTGACACACTTGAGCATATGTACCCCTTTCTCAAAATTTCTTCAAGCTACATATACAATTCCGTTATTTCTAGTGTGCTCATTCTATATGGAGTCTTGGAAATTAGGGTATATCCAACAACCAAATCAATGGAGAAATCAATGTCTCTCTTTTGTGGAAACCCCAGTATCTCCCCAAATACATCCTCATATTCTTTCAAGACATGTTATTCAATAATTAGCATTTTAGCCTTCCCTGCCTCTTCCATATGGGATGCATAAACTTGAAACACTTTCCTGAAACTCTTCTACAACTACATGGATGGAATTTCTACAATGGATATAAGCCTTGGAACCCCTTGAAATTCCTTCTACTATCCTTCCTCATCAAGACAAGTGAATTCCTTGTTGTAGAAATCTATAACATCATGATGCTTGTCCAACCAATCCATACCAATTAAGAAATAATATGAACCCAAAGGTATGATATTCAATCTGCCTTTGTGTTGACTCCATTCATGTCCACTGGGCAATACTTAATTAGCTCATTAATCCTTCTTTTGGATCTAGTAGTGAACTAGACCAACCAATATTTCCCATGATTTATTATTTGCAAATGAAATATCTCAACACGACAGGGTCTATGTAGCTATGAATAGCTCCAAAATCTCTTAAAATAACTATGGGATGGTTATTGATCTTACCTTCCACCTCAATCACGTGAGACAGATGGTTTTGTTTTCTGTTGTCCAAGGGTGCTTAAATACTTGGCATGTTCCTACCCATGAAACTTCTTGGATGTTGTGAATAGTCCTCATCCTTTCTCCTTTGAGAGGACAATATTTATACATGTGATTTCCTTCACATCCCCAAAATTTTATGAGATGTTTTCGTTGCCTTTTCCCCAAAGACTCTGTCATCCTAGGATCATTTTGTGCTCATTTTCCTTGAGAAATATTTATGAAAAAATGGTGTCTTATACTCTTTCTTTCTTTTCTCCATTTCGTCTTTCTTCTTATCATCCCAATCCTTTTGGAAAGATGGCCTTCCTTTATTCCATTCATATAAATTTCTATCCTTTCTTATGGATTCTTCAAAGGTCTTGAGCTCATCAAATTGAATTCCATCACTGTAGAAGGTGACACTCCACTCATAAATATTCATATTTTAACCTTCTCATCCTTGATGAAGCCAACATACCTCAAAAAATCTAGAAACTTCCTCTCATACTCATCCATTGTCATGGTTCCAATCTTGAGTTCAAAAAAATCTTCCATCTTCTTATCGTAATAATTGTTATCACTGAAATATCGTCCACAACATTGCACACAAATGGTTACAGAAACACAACAATTCCAACATCAATTAGTTCACCTAGAACATTGTAATGCATTGAAAAGGAAAAAAAAAACTATACAATTGGGTAAAATATTGACATGTGCAAATGCAATGTGTGTGGGCCAACAAATCCCTTAGAGTGCACAATGCATCAAGTGCATGACTATGTACAAGAAAATCTGTGCACTTCTATGAAAGACACATTTATGGATCTTGTAGGCCCCTCAACCACTATGGACCAACTCCCAACACGATTTGACCTTCATATCTAAGGGAAATCCGAATGGGGGGTTGGTCAAGGACTAGAGGGTGCCCTAAAAGGCCCCTTGTTCACACCAAGAACCAATTACATTTTTCCTTGAAGAAATTCTATAAATAAGAGCCATGGGTGCACTAAGAAATGAAGATCTTCATAGTATTGTTATGTTGCAAAAACTCTCTCTTGAGAATCCTCTTTTCTGTTTGGATCCTTCAAGCATCATTGCAATAGTCCATTCCACTCACCTCTTGAGGGAATAGGCATTGTTGTTCTTCACCATTTTCCATTTTCTTCCATTGTAAGAAGAGCTCTCCATTAGGGAACTCAAGAGCCCTCCCAAGGAGGAAGAGTGGACTCATATGTCCTCATTTTTTCTCTACACTGTTTTGCCTACTAATCTATTGATCCATTGGTAGAATTATGTTGGTCATTGGTTGAAAGAGAAAAGATAAAAGGAAAGTCTTCAAGAAAAATTTCTACTCAAGGGAAGACAGTTCCTCATATGATGAAGATGATGAAAGCAACAATGACTCATAAAATGTACTATTCATGGCTAGAGAAACTCAGAAAGAAACTCTTAAGAAATTTGATCTCGAGGAAGAATTAATCATATTTTTAACTTAACTGAAGAAAGAAAGGAAGAAAAATAAATTATTCAAAGAAGAAAACATCTACTTGAATAAAGAAAAAAGAGAGGAAGAAGTAATGCAGATCCAAACAATAAAGAAAGTAAAAGAATATGAGAATCTTGAAGAAGAGGTCATGCTATTGAGAATTGAAGTTAACAAGCTTAGAAAGAACATGAAAATCTCTCAAGTGTTCGAAGACATTCTCCGTTGTCAAAGGCCATGCAATGACAAGTATGGAATATGATACAAGGAAAATCATCCTTAGAAAGGATCAAGCTCCATGACAAAATACACAGAACAAAAGAGTTATGCAAAATTTCCCATAGGAAGGATTGATAGTCAACAAGAGAGAGAAAGGAATGAATATATAAGATATTCTACATTCATGTAGGAAGAAAGTTTAAACCATTATGTAGGAATTAAGAGTAGAGAAGATCATGATCATGGAAGGAAAGAATTCAGAAGAACTACACAACAAAGAACATTATTCACATCTAGGTATCAAAGTCTCTTTTATGGTTATTTTGTTATTGTACTAACTTTGGACATAGAGTTGAAGACTGCAGAGCACAAAGAAGAAATACTCAAACAAAACATGCTTATGTGGCCCCACATAAGATTGAGTGCTACAAAATGCCACAACCTTGGACACATAGCTCAAAACTGTAGAAGTATGATAGAGCCTCCCATGAAAGAAAATAATAATATCATTTTTAGAAGGTTTGCAAAAGAAAAGAAAAAGAAGAAAATCAGATGAATGAAAAACAGGTCGAAGAGATTGTATGCACAAGACTTGTAGTAGTAGAAGATCAAGAAAATGATGAATCCACATGCAAAAAGGAGATGACAGAACTCAATAAAGTGATGAATCTACAAATGAAAAATAAGATGACTTCACATTAGAGAATATGTTGTTCTAAGCCATCTGACTTGGAGACTCCTATGTAACATGAATATTAGACAGGGGGAGTCTATGTAGTAGTTGAAACATATAAGAGAACCATCCTTCGAGAAACTTGCAGAGTTCGAGTAAACATACTCAAAAGTATAGTATGACAGATTTATTGGTTAGCAATTATATAGGGAGAAGCTTATGATTGTATTCAGGAAGAGATATCTTCAGCACAGTTTATTCCAGACATACATAGTTTGGTTTATAGATAGAGAGGAATAGTGAACACATATGATATGCGATGATCAATAGTACATTGATATATCGATTAGAATTGTGGACAATTATGTAGCATAGTCTTGGACATTATGGACATAGATGGATTCATAGATTGGTTTAGAGAGTGGTTCATAGATTGACTCAGAGATTGGTTCAGAGAATGTTGGATGATTATTTGAATCCTTAATCTTGAATGTTTTTTATATATGTCAGTTTATTTACACAATAAATCACAAATGGACAATAACTCTAAAAAGGAAGTAGGTATAGGAACACCTACATTGATATACACAACAACTTACAGAGAAGTCAAATCATCAGAGAGAGAGATCTAGAAAGGAAGATCAATAGCATACAGATAGGGAGACGTACCCACAAAGGGAGTTATTCTTTTAACTAGGATTAGTTAGAGAAGATATAGTGTCACGAGGAGACATATCAAAAGGGGGAGGTAATCCTTTATCAAAGAGAGAGAGAGAGAGAGATTAATAAGAGGCATGAAGACAAGGGGAGAAACCCCAAGGAGAGTTCAGTCAGGGGGAGTATCCCTAAAGGGAGATACCCTTTTCCATTGATGTCAATGGTAGAGAGATAGAAACATTGATGAAAATAGATGATCACAAGGGGAGCATGAGCATGACTATTTGCCATGACTGAGTGTTGCCTTTAATGTTGGTGTTGCCATCAATGCCCAAGAGAGAGATTATTGAAAAATTGGCTTTGATTGATGGATAGTTGGCTTGGATAGTTGGTTATCATTGATGTCAACCCTTGGAGAGTGATCTTGGAGATTGATCAACCCTTAGAGATTGATGCCAACCCTTAGAGAAGTCTTGTAGCAAATTTTGGTAGCCCAATGTTGTGGTTAAGGGACTCGAGTTTGATCGGGGGATAACGACATGAATATCAATGAATTTGTAGGAAATACTATCATAGATGGATAGTACATGTCATGTCATTTTTGGTGATATGTGGTACATCATGTAGTTCCTTGCGGTTGAGGAGATATGGCTTTTTGAAGTCCGAGGACCAACACGAATTATCTAGAAACTCCTAGAAGGCCAACAAGAAGTCAATTATTTTAGAAGATCCTAGAAATTCATTAAGAAGTCTACTAGTCAAAGTGGTTGCAATAAGAAGTTAATTAAGGGTAAATTTGTTTCAAAAAGAAAATAATTAAAAATAAATTAGTCCCAACAAAAAATTATGAGATGACTAATAGTTGTTTCAAAAATAAAATAATTAAAAATAAATTAGTTGCAACAAGAAATATGAGTTGACTAATTAAGGGTAAAGTTGTTGCAAAAAAAAAAATAGTTAAAAATAAATTAGTTGAAACAAGAAATTTTGAGTTGACTAATTAAGGGTAAAGTTGTTGCAAAAAGAAAATAATTAAAATAAATTAGTTGCAACAAGAAATTATGAGTTGACTAATTAAGGGTAAAGTTGTTGCAAAAGGAAATAATAAAAGATAAATTAGTTGCAACAAGAAATTATGATTTGACTAATTATGGATAAAGTAGTTGCAACAAGAAAGTGGGTTAGCTTTGGAAGATGAGAAAGGGGTAAAACAATTACAAGGAGGCTTCTAGAGAAAGGCACTTGAAAAGTATAAATAAGAGATTAAGAGACTCCTATTTGCACCATTTTAAGCACATTGAATATATATATTCTAAAAGGTTTTTGGCAAGGATTTTCATTGACAAATCTAAGGTAGTGAAAATCATAGGTTGAGGAGAGTCTACACGCAAGTGTTACAATGTTTAGGTACAACAGAATCATCTACAAAAGTAAAAGGTATGGTTATATGTTTGAGGATTTAATCTTGATGATTGCTTGAGGTATGGTCATGTAAGGTTGAGTATATACCCTTGAGGCACTATTGGTTGTAGAGTACTTGTTTTAGTAAATGATTTGAGGTAGATCTGTTGAAGTACATTGCTGGTACATGCCTAGTTTTCTTGGCACATCTTGTAGTACATTGTGAGAGGAATTTGTTAGTGATTTTGGCACATGACTGATACACACTTGAGGCTACATAACAATGAGGTTTTAGCACATGGTTTGATATGAGGGTTTATTGTATTTGGCTTATGGATAATGTGATTATTATTGGAGGACATTTGTTGGTTATATTGACATATGTATTTGGTATTTGAATGAGGTACATATTAGGTATATGTTGGGACATATAGTTGATTAGTTGGCACGTGCATGAGGCATTTTGATCTGCATGATTGATGCACTTGTGATGGTACATGTTGTGTTAGTGCTTGATGTACATGATTGATATTAGATCTGATTGGTAGATGAGATTACAATGACAATTTTTCAGTACAGGTTGTGATAGGTTGTTGGTATAGGTTGGTACAGGTTGGTTTGATAGGTTTGATAGTGACAATGAAATGTTAATTGATTTAGTGACAGGTTATTTTATTTAGTGACACTGAAAGGTTTTCTACATTTGGCATTTATATTTCAGGTTCATAGGACGAGGCAAGGAAAAGGTGTTGTAGCCTCCTTCGAGTTGGAGAAGGAGAATGAGGGAGTTGGAGCTTCCTTCAATTTAGATCCAAAGAATTAAGTGGTTGTATCCACTTTCCACTTGTAGCTGAAGAACATAGGGGGTTGTAGCCTCCTTTGGGTTGAATCTAGAGAATTGGGGAGTTGGTGCTTCCCTTAGGTTGGATCTTGAAAAAACAGGGAGTTGGAGATTCCTTCTAGTTGGAACTAGAGAATTCGAGGTTAGTGCTTCCTTAAATGTAATTCTTTTACATATAAGAAAAACATTATGTGGCTTTCTCCCTCATTGAGTTTCCATGTAAATATTGGTGTACTGTGTATTGTGTGGATGTGTCTATTGCTTTTTATTATGAAATGATGGATGTTAATGTTTATGATGCGATAATATATTGATGATGAACTGATGAACATTATTGAATAACTTAAAGGAATGTAAATTGTGGTTAAAATTGGTATAAATTGTTCATTACCATTATTGAATAAGTTAAAGGAATGTAAATTGTGGTTAAAAGTGGTATAAATTGTTCATTATTGATTCACCCCCCCTCTCAGTAATCCAACAACAATTGTTTTTGTTTATGGATATAATATACTTGAGGCTAGTTAAGTTGCAAAGCTAAGTGCATGTAAGTACAATGATTGCATGAGAACAATAATCGAGACTCACTTTGGCTTAAGTCAAATGTGATGAGAATCATGAAATATTATTATATAAACCATTGTAGAGTCACCTTGAGGAAGTACTTCAACTCAATGTGGATGAGCAAGTCTAGGTGACTGTTAGTTTTTCTCCAACTTAGAACTGAACACTTAGCTAAAATAAAATCACTTTACTAACTAGATGCACAATTAGGTTCCTAACCAATTAACATAATCATAAAAAAGGAAACCAATCATAGTGAATAATAGATTTCGGGTAAACAGCCATGGAAAACATCCCAAAGAGAAAACCAAATCTCACTTTGATTATAAATTTGGGCTCCCATCCTAGGATAATGGCCCATTAGAGGAATACAATGCAGCAATAGCCTGGCCCACCTGGATGCTATCTCCCTTGCTACCCCTTAACACCTTTCCTCAACCTTGCCCACTTACACTTGGATGAACTCTCTTCGCCCACTCAATGAGATCTCCTCATTTTGTGTGTGACACAAGAACATGAGAAACGAGTGTTCACAATCATATGAGAAAATAATTCGTATTTTCTCCTATGTGCTCTCTATGTGTCTCATTCTCTCACTTAAGATGCCTTTTATTACATTGAGTTAACCCTAAGTCCAAAACCCTAGATCTCCTCTAAAGTGATCAATGACTCAGATCTAATCTCACATTAAATTTAGATCCAAGGTATATGACTTAATCAACTCACTTAAGTTAATAATGACAAAAATTAGTCATTTAACTTAATTAATCTCACATTAATTAAAAATTGTGTTCACTTAATAATCACTTTATCAAGTGGATTTCCTAATGTTCTAAGAGGCATTACAGATGAGGTCTATATGTTAAACACCAAGCCAATTTGGAAGTACATGTCTTATGTTAAATACATCAACACTCCTTCTTAGCAAGGAAGGTACTTCTACCACCTTAAGGTGACTCTATCTCCGTTATCAGATATGCCACCTAATTGACTACTCTCTTTGACAAAAAAGTTATTCCAACCATCTCATTTGGACCTGTTTGCAAATACTTCCCTTTGATCATGCTCTTATAAGCCTCCTACTTCTGAGCATCTTGCATGGCCATCTAGTACCATGACTTCTTCTAAACAGAATTGGAAGATTTCTCCTTCCCTCCTGAACCAAATTTGAATCCCTCTTAGTTGCTAAACCTTCAAAGCTACCTGATCATTGTCCTCTGTCACTTTGTTGGTTTCCAATGCTCACAAGCCACTCAACACAATTTTTCAGCTACCTGACATCCCTACCCAGGACCACTTCCCATTGCACAAATTCGTTTCCTACTCCCCGAAACCCTACAGTTATCTCACCTTACTTCCCTACAGTTCTATCTACTACCTAGGGCTTATTCCTCCTACCAAGGGAACCTACCCACTTCCTAGGGTTTACAGGGTTTCCAAACCCGTGTGGCCACTGTTGTGGACTTGGTTGTCCTCAAAGGAAACTTGTGTTATGTTGGCGATTATCCCACCCTCAGCGGTTGTTTCTCCTCTTCTCGTGACATGCCCCTCCTCACTCTACTCAACAACCCATGTAGCCCTCACTTCTCCTACGTCCTTCGATCCCTTTCTACACCAGCACCTATGGTTCCTCAACAACCCCACACATATTAATGGTTGTAACTGACAGTGCCCATTGCTATCCTTGATCATTTGCAACCTTGTGCAGATTCCTCTAAATTCACCCACAAATTACCTCTGTCAGCTACTTTCTCATGTGCAGACACTCTCCCACGCACCCGCGCTGTTGTCACGCACCCAACACTTCACATATGTTGACAATTATCTCTTAGATAGCTCCATGATTGGCCCATATTTCACATCTACTCAACATACTTCAGTTCATCCCTCAACTCCACAGCCCATTGATGGCTCTTTTTTCTATGGTTCATCCCATGATCTACTTCACATATGCACAACTGTAAAATACATGGTTATCTCATCCAATCCGCAACTCAGCCCGATCTATCTCAGATCTATGGCCTTTATGGCATCTGTATGATGTACGAATACTTCCTTTTAATTTCTCTCTTTTTTCTAATTTATTTTATTAACCCCGCAACTTCAATCTATATAAAAAAAAATCCCACATACGTGTAAATGCGTTGCAAATTTCGTCATGTGCAATCTAGTTTCACCTTTTAGAGTCTCGGTAATGACACCATGTTAGTTTTTCTCCAGCCCAACTATTGACACTTAGTTTAAATAAAACCACTTTATTAACTAGATGCATAACTAGGTTCCTAACCAATTACAATGAAAACATACAAACAAAAAACAATCGCATTGCACAATAGATTTCTAGTAAATACCCCTGAAAAAAAACCTTGAAGGGAAACTAGATCTGAGTTTGATTATAAATTTTGGGCTCCCATCCTGGGATAATGGTCCATCAAAGGAATACAATGCATCAATAGCCTATCCCACCTAGTTGTTATCTCCCTTGTTTCCCCTAAACTCTCCTCATTTTGTGTGACACAAGCACATGATCAAAGAATCCCTCTTTTCTCCTATGTGGTTTTTGTGAAACTCATCCTCTAGATATCCTCTAAAGTGAATTTTCTAAGGTTTTAAGGGGCATTACAGACAAGTTCCACATTCTAGAGGCCCAACCAATGTGAAAGTACATGTATGATTCTAAATACATCAATATTAACCTTACAAACCTTGTGAACGAATTTGGGATAATGTTATTCTTCCAATTCAATTAGGGTTTGCGTTCCACATTCTAGAGGCCCAACCAATGTGAAAGTACATGTATGATTCTAAATACATCAATATTAACCTTACAAACCTTGTGAACGAATTTGGGATAATGTTATTCTTCCAATTCAATTAGGGTTTGCGTCCCAAAGGCACTAGAATGAGATTTAATAATTAAACTTCATATGTCGTGTGAAAATTTACCCTAACCCTAGTTTTTGCCTAGATACATGGTTACATGTATTCAATATAATGTAATTTTCTTTACTCTTCAGATGAAATAAAAATTACATTTTTTTTTTAGAAAAAAAAAATATTAATTATACTTAGACTATTGTAATGTACCTCAAAAGAGTCATACTTTTTTTTTTCTATGTGGCATTAAATCTCCATTACTATTATGATTTCCATTTCGGTTAAATATCCAAGGGTTTTAATAATTCCCCCTTTAGTTTCCATCTACTTATCTAAACATATGAGCATCTATTCCATAGGTTAATCTTAGGACTTATAGTCCTAGTCTCTCTTTACACAAGAGATTCCCTAAGGGTTGTGCACAATAATATTGAATCTAGCCTTTTGAAAAAAACAAACACTTTCTTACCATATATATATATATATATATATATATATATGGCCACGAGTAAGATTCTATAACCACAGTTGAAGGGAAGTGGCTTAGCGGTAATGCGTTTAGCATTAAGTTTCATGCTTTCGATTATCGATGGGCTCCCTTAACGAATTATATAAAGTTAATAATATTCTTGTTCCCTTGCCCCGCAGGAATTTGAGTAACGAGAACTTGTGTTGTTTCGAATTAACCAAACGAATCTCTAAAGAGACTTCTCTCGAACTAAAAGTTAACTATAATAAAATAGTTGTCGTGTACATGTACTAACTTGTCAAATCTCGGAAGAATTCATTTACTTCTCGAATTAACTGGATGTAAGAGAGTAGATTACTGTCAGAAAGGAGCCAATGCCCCGCATCTATTGTTTTAATGGAGAACCTATGTATGCGAGTTATGATGCTCTTACCTGGCCTTTCATCCATTCCGGTCACGCCAACTAGGCCTTGTCACATGGTTAGACCGTCCTTCATACCTTCAACATTTAGCTGAGTAGGTAAGGTTCCTATTAGGGTTTTTAAGTGTTTATGGTTTTCATTGTGGAATTCTACGAACGACTCTGTGTATTACTTCTTTAGTAGAGGGGACTATCGACAATGGAATTTCAATTAGCCGACAAACAAACAGTGTGACTCTACTTCCCCTGGTAAGTCTTTAACATATTACCTTAGACAAAAAGGAGGTGGCTCTTCAGGAAAACCGTTTCATTTTTTAACTTCTGTTATACATTCTCTTTACACTCATAACTTTCCTTATTGATATTCCTCTGTAAATATTTATGGTTTTCTATGTACCCGTAGAGGGGTATTGTTTGGTCATTCCTTCCTTGACCCTTCTAAGATAATGACATTCCTGAGAATGCATCTGTATCGCTTGTCTGTGTTGTAAATCCTAGGGTTTCGTAACCTTCTGCTAACGTTATTCTTACAGTCCCTAAGTCGAGACCTTAAGTTAAACTTTTTGAGACTGTGCGAGAATTCTCTTTCGGAATGGCAAGGTACCACTGTGTAATATTGTATTTTTCTTTCCTTTGTTTGTACACGGGTGAACCCCTACTTCTATAGTTTATCAAATTTCAGTTGGTTCCCTCACATGTATTATTTTCTTATTGTCTAAAGTATTTCTGGCTAGTGTCAAATAAAATATGAACTCTGCAATTTTGAACAGTCCAATAATGCTATCCTATGGTACATCAGATCCTGTGCTTATAGTAGTTATTGCCTTTATCATGGTCTATCTGTTTGGATTCGATAGAAGGGATATCTATGTATTACTTGTTAATTTATATCTACTCTATGTAAATTGGTTCTCGAAGGGTTAGGATCAACCAATTAGGTATAGCCTCGATTCTGTATGAAAGGCTTATACTGTGTTTCGTACAGCATGACTTGTATCATTTATGTATTAAAAAAAACCTAATACTGTCGATTATTGCATTTCATTAAGACCGTTGGCTACTGTGTAAATATTTCCCTCTTTTTTGGTTTTATTCGTTTCAAGAATTGGTATATATCACTAATGATGGGCCATGTTGACGAGAGGGTACCCATCAGGGAGCTATTGCACCATCCGCCCTCGGCCCAGGAATCTGTCCAGTCAGAAAGAGACAAGGGAAAGAAACAATGTGAGCCTGCGAGTCAGAAGTTGAGTGCTATTCTGGACTACTCAATTATTAACAACTATCATTATGTGGGTGTTCCCTTTAACTTTATTTCATATAATTACTGATATTTTTAAATGATAAACCTTTCCAGGGATTTCGTCTGTGTAAAGATTTAAGATGTTTTGTCCTCGTTTTCAGCACAAAAGTTATTCGAGTTCCCTTTGTAAACCCTTTAGGAGTCCAAGCAGTGAAGGACACTGTTGCAATTTAGATTTATAGATGTTCGGTATAGTTATGTTCGATTTCCTATAGTGGTTGGAAAGAGGGAAATTCTCAATTGTACTCTTAATTTTCTTGTCCGACTGCTATATGTAATGACTCCTTCGAAGATTAATCTACAGGATTTTCCCCTGTCTATTTGAAATAATGTAATGATTGTTGGATTATTCAAATCTTCTCACCATTATGGTCTCGTCCTAAACTTGCAATTTATTTATCATGGCTGCCATTGTTAAATTGTATACTCAGTTTCCAAATGTTTACGTAGTCCAAATTACAGTTATGCATTTGTATGGAAAAGAGCTTATATGATTATGAAGATCCATACTTTGTAAATCGAACCTGTTGTACAGACTTTTCATATTATATCTATAACGCCATAAAAAAAATATTCCATATTGTTTTTCTTTACTTCGATATTTCGTGAATACTATGATTCTGTAGCTTTTTCATTGTAAGATTCAGTGTGTATTTCCTTCCTTACTTTCGACTTTCAAATTTGCATGAATAAGATTGAAAATCTAGTTTACTTAATATGTTTCCGTATATTCATTCACCTACTGGTTTGTAAGTATATGACCATAGGTACATGGTTACATTGTCCTGTTTCATTTATGCTGTAAAGATAGATAAATCTTGAGCTATAAAAACAATTTATTGAGAGGTTTCAAATTCTCTGTTCAATACTTCATTTATACAATTGTAGTTAGAGGCTGGTTGGAATAATTTAATTACTTATATAATATAGAAACAGATCTTTGTATATATAGGTTTTCTATCGTAGACAATCAATCTTAGTTCCTTTTGTATCGTCTACGCAGATT